>BSBM01000114.1:2707500-3192500 GCA_027924585.1 Larix kaempferi
AGGTTCTGATTTCTGAAACCCTAGCTGCCATCATTCTTCTTAGGAGCTCTGTCATAATATCATCCAACAAGTGCTATTTGTAGCCTATTGTTGTTGGTAGGGATCAAAAGAAATCAACTTATTATGAGTTGGGGTGCTACTATTATTTATAGCTCAAGATCCCCCTCCCCCCATTTTGAGTTGATAAAATTAGGGCTCAAAAGTAATTCCATACTCATTAAGAATTTGTGTTCTTATTGTGCTTGGGAAAGTCCACATTGGTCGTTTACAAATTTCAATCATTGTGGTTCATTTACTTAAATTTGATCATAGAGCTCTAGTGACATAGTGCACTCTATAGAATCCAAATCACATTCCTTAACAAAACTTTGAGGGAATGAATAGTAAAGTCCCATTTGTAATGAATCTAAAATAGGATGACAAATAAGATCTACTGTATAGCATGGGAGCTAAAGCTAACATACTTTATAAAGGTGCATTTTACCACTATTTTGAAATCCTCAAGGTGAAAAAGAAAATCCTCTCCTTTTAAACTGATTGCTCATTGACATTACTAATTCTAGATTATTGTAACATGCTAATAAGTAATATATTATATAGGTAATATTAATTCTATTAGATATTTATTTTGGCAATGAAAAAGAAAACTTAATGCATCTAAAGTAGGATTAATAAAAACCCAAATCACCATGATGCTCACGCATGAAACTTATGCAAGTAAAAGGAATGCAATTACATGTTGAAATAGGATTGTAGCAAATATATCTGTAACGAGAATGGATTGCATTCCGTCAATATCAGTCTCCCTTGTATTAGCCCAACCTGCTTTTCTATCTTAAGTGGGGGGTAAATGCCACAGTGTGTCCTTCGTTGGGTCCATATCAAATTGAAAATATTGCAAGTAA
Organism: Larix kaempferi; assembly: GCA_027924585.1. Taxonomy (NCBI): domain Eukaryota; kingdom Viridiplantae; phylum Streptophyta; class Pinopsida; order Pinales; family Pinaceae; genus Larix; species Larix kaempferi. The sequence goes on from BSBM01000114.1 coordinate 2,708,406, forward strand.
TGATTTGTTCTACTTGAGTCATATGAATGGACACAAATTTCTATGGCCCGTTAAGGGGCAATCCTTGAAAATATTTTACTCAGGTAATATTTGATGTCTTCAAGACATCCCTTGTACTATAGTAGATTTAGTTTCATTTGATTTCGTCATTTACGTTTACCCATTCATTGCAATTGTTATTTACTGCATTTCATTTTGATTTGAGCATGGTAGAACGAAAGTGTATGCCTCCAATGGATTTGATGAATTTGTTATTTGAAGTGTGTGCAGGTCTATAGGTCCCAGATGATTCAAAGGATCTCACACACCCTTGGGAGAGGCACATGTCCCATAGTTGGAGCTAGTTGTTACCCTCCAGATTCTCTATACTGTGCCGTATCATATGTACCAAAGATGAGGGGTCCCTTTTAATTTTTTCATTGTAAAGTCCTAATTGGGGCTTGTTTTATGTACAAATGCTAGTCTAGTGGGGCTCAAGACCCTTGGTCTAGTCATGGCATGTCTTCTTGGTTTTCATTTCAAGGAGTATTGGCTTAGTAGCTTTGCTGAGTGCCCCATCATGGGTGGAAGTCCCTTATCATGTTGGGCATTTATGCTCTGGTGCTTCTTGGGATCACTCCATTAGGATACATGGCTTAGGGGCACCCAACCACACTTATGTTTATGCTATGTAGAAGGTGATTGCACGTGTAAGGGTTGTCATACCCTCCTTAGTACACCTCATGAATACCCCCTTGGACCTATTTTTCTTTGTATTACCCCTCCCTCTTGGTCATCCTAGTCATCAAGGACAAATCATCCACCTTTTCAAGCTTGAAGAGGTTGTACCACCTAAAGGAGGGCGTTGAGGGAAAAAGCACAATGTTGGATTAGATGGGTCGTGACATCCCTCCTTCTAGGTTCAACATTTCATCATGTTGCAACACTTCATCATTTTAATCATTATTTTTATGTTTTATGAGGTTTAGTCCCCAGATTGTGGGTGACACCCTAAACAATTCATTTTAAGTCATTTTAAGACATTTTAGGTAGGTTGGATATAAAAGGAGGTTTAAGTAATTCTAGTCACATATAAATAAGGTTATCCTCCTCATTTGTAACTAAAGATCATGGGATCAAACAAAATATTATCTCTTTTTCTTCTTGTCTACTTGAGGCTAAGTGGTGTGCACCTCTCTTCTTGAGCATATAAAGGCTTAATTTGGTAATTTTTGGTGATTGAAGGCTTCTAAACATCTTGCAAGGCTTGTCCAAGGGAAAATATTCTTGGGAGGGTTACTCTCTTCTCTTTTCTTCTTCTTTTGTGGTAAGATCTCTGGTTCTCTTGCCTTGCACTATTGAAGGCATCCTAGGTAAGGGTAAATGAGGGTTTTTATGCATAATAACATTGCCTTGTAAGTGAGGCATTCCTCTAGGAGAGTCTCTCCTGTTGGGCCTTTGGCACGTCTCTTTTCCCTAATTGGGTCAAAACCAACACAATTTAGGGTTTCTTGGTTTTCCCCAATTCATTCAAAATTGGATGACAATTCTTGAGAGGAACATTAATCATTATTTTTTGGTGGCCTTGAAGAAACAAGACCTTGGTCCTATTCCCTAATCTTCACTCATACTCTTCTTATCAATTTCTTGTATTATATATTGCAAAAATTGAAAAACCCTAAAAATTACATATCTTGCAAAAATATTTATTTTGTACCCTAGTTATTTCAGTGTTGTTTTATGAAATTATCAGTTGCTGCAATAGATTTATGAATTTGAAAAATCATTGAAAAAAGCCAAAAAGTTGAAAAATCTTGCAAAAAAATCATTTTAGGTCAAAAAAGGCCCTAAAAGAGGTGACATAATCCCTAGGTAGGGTGATGTCGTCCCTCTAGGGTTTATTGCAAATTTGGTATATTGTTATTGCAGCTCCATTTTGATAGAGAAATCAAACCCTAGGTATAGGTTTCTCCTATGTACCTAGGTCATCCGGGGTGACCCTAAGGAGATTTGAAGCAAAGTTTATTTCTGGGTCACCTTGACTACGGTAAATTATAGATCCGAGTTATAAATCAGCTCTGAAAAATATCATTCATCCACCAAAACAAGGGTGCCCTAGGGGGGATTGATGTATCCCTTGTGACTGGCTCCCGGGTGGTAAAATTCAGGTGATTTCAACAGTTGGTTTTGGATATTTATCATGTTTTATATTGTTGTTTTTACCACGGAAAACTACTTGGTCTTATTGTATACTTATTGTTGCTCCTAGCCTTCCAACTCAAGAAGCATTTATTGCATATCTTTCATTAACTCCGATAGGCACTGATTTACTAACAATGGGAAGGTTTTGTAGGGATAGGCTTGTTTTCATTAGCTATCTTTTAGGTCTATTCTTACCTTGTTCGGGGATCCTACCGTGGACCAAGGAGCAAGGCCTAAAGAGAAAGGGGGTTACATTGAGGTGACAATAGTTGTACCTCCTTGAAATTTTTTCAATCATAGCACCGAGTTCGTTGAGTCCGCTAAGCCCACACATCTCAGTTGATTCCACATACCTTTGATTGTGGAAAAGTGCTAGTTTTCAAGGTAACAAGTCCCTCCTCAATAGTGACCTCAAATCACAACATTGTATAAGATTATCATATTGGTGTTTGACCATTGTCTATCTTAGGTTGCAAGAATTTTCCTCCTACATGAAAGTGAGGTTGAGTCTTAACCTTATGTTTATCTTGTAGAATTGTATGGTTGGCTCATGTTTTGAGAAGTATCTCTCTTCCTTTGATGTGCATGTACAATAAGTAAGTAATATACATAAGATATAAGAGTTACAAACACTAGACACCTAGAGAAAAATATCTTCTAGAGATATTGTGGTTTAGGTTTGTATGTGTCCTTTGTCCATCACTGTTGCCAATACTTCTACTCTTGATCGCTTAGTTTTCCTACAACAAGTCCTAAGGGTTGTTCCCACCTATCACAAGTTTTCCTGGTGCCTCTAAATGGCATCCCCTAGGCTTGAGTATGGGCCATTTAATCCATCGAATGTCATTGCCATCCATATCAATATTGGATTTGTCCATTGTAAGCATGGTGTTGTTGAAGGCCCCAAAAATGATTGTACCAAAGGCGTTCCATGAGGTAATGAACTACCCCTTCATGAAATTCTCGTGGATATCTTTCTTGATGACTATAGTTGTGTTTATGACAAAGCTCAAAAGGCACACACTTGAAAGCTATTTTGTCAGTTGAATTCCGCTCGAGGTCATTATTAAGGCATGGGTTAAGGAAAATATAGAAGCCACATGGGTGGCATTGTGTGAGTGTCTGACTGAAAAAAGGATTTCTTCTATGATTGTTTCAAGAAAATTCTTTTTGTATTGAAATAGTATCTTATGGCCCATAGTTGTGTCAGAATACCCTAGTTGTGTTGTCTCCATTGGAGAATAATTTCTCAGTCGAAATTTTTTCTCAATTGCGCTACCCTTTGTAGGTTGTATTCTCTAACCTGCTTGTAGAATTTTGGGACTTGTTGGATCAAAAATTTGTACCTAATAGGGTTTCTTTGTCATGAATCTCCCCAATTCTTTATCCCTAGGCCCTAGAAGAGAGTTTATGTGAAACTCAATCTATCAAAAAATCTTAAGAAATTTGTGTTCAAGCAAGTTGAGGACAAAGTGAACACATAACCAATGAGGCACATAAACCTCTTAAATACTTGCTTTAGGTCCCAAAGTCCAAACCCTAGAATTTGGACTGCCCCTTTTTTGTCAGAATTGATAGTCCAATTGCTTCAGCTAATTTTTCTCCTCATCCTCAAGCTCAAACTGCTTTCTAGACCCACAAAGAAGAAGATCGGGTAAACATGGTCCAAAAGAACCCTCAAAACAATAAAGTGTTGGTATCCCAAAAGACCCAACTAGCCAATCCAAACGTTGTGATGGTGTCAAATCTTATTAATCTCACATCATCAACCACTAGGTCACGACTATGCACCCCTCCCAAGTCTCTTCCTCTTATAGGGAGGTTGAAAGGCACACTCTACACCATCCTTGTTGAATACTTAGGTAGACTCAAAAGTCGAGGAACATTTGAAGTGTCCCAATGTATGTAGTTGTTAAGGCCCTCAAGTTACCCCAAGTCCCCGGGCCTACAGACTCCAAAAGAATAAGTTAAGCCTCATCAATTGCAACTTGCTATTCTTCGTAACTTATGCATTTGAAAATTTGATGTGATCAACACTCGAGAATGATTTCAAATTGATTGGTTTGCCTGACTAACTCTATTACTTGAAATGTGTTTGAATGACAGTGGTTGCTTTATCTGATTGTTGGTGTTGAGTGATGATTTTGATGGTTGGCTCCTTGGGTTATGCTCTTGCTTCAAGTTACTTTAGATCTCACAATCAAAACAAAAAATTAACATGAACAAGTTCCCCATTTTCAAATGAAATATGCTTCAAATTTAAAATTCAACGATGTTATGTTGATGGTATGGGAGATGGATGAGCATGAACGACATGCAATAGCTTTGAAGTGCCACACCTTGGTAGCTAGGCAAGCATTAGTAACCATGACGAATTTGTTAAGAAAGTGCAACATTTGATTAACATTAAAAATCTATCAGGTTATGTTCCCACACACGCTATCCTACTGCGTGTAAAGAACAAATATTTACTCTGAAAATCAGGGCTTGAAAATCTAGGGTTTGAAAATCAGGGGGTGAAATCTAGGGTTCAAAAATAAGGGATTGAAAATATAGGGTCCGCAAATTAGGGTCCGAAAACCAGGGGTTGAAAATATAGGGGCCGAAAATCAGGGGCCGAAAATCTAGGGTCTGAAAATCAAGGTTTGAAAATTTAGGGCCAGGAAATTGCAGATATGAAATTTCAGTTTTGGTGAAGTTTGAATTTTCTGCTGAAATTGCAGAAATTAGGGTTTTAGTTTACGAGTTGTTCTGTCCAGAGATATAGAAGAAAAGGAGGTCTATCCAACTCGCCTTGGGAGGGCGCACTAGCCTATGGATTCAGTTTTATCAAAGTCCAAGTTTCAAGTTTTGACCCTCTTTTGCTAGGGTTTTTGCACCAGATATGTCAAGATGGTTGTTGAAATCAGAGATATTCCAGAGCTAGAGGGAGCCCGAGACAAATTAAAACAACAAGAATAAATTCAGAAAGATTACCTTCTTACTACTATCTCAGGCTATATTTCAGACAATGATGCTCATGAAGATTCTCTACAAAAGAGGTCAAAGAATGCAAAAGATGATCTTGAGGAAATTGCAGAAGATAGTCGAAAGGAGTACTTCCTATAGTACACTCTATGAGTGCACCAATGATTGCAATATCAAGATGATGTGATTGCTATTGGTGATGTATGAAGATCTAAGCTGCAAAAAGAAGTTGAAGATCTAAGGACTCCTATGATTTCTGCAAGGAGGCAGAGATCAAGAGGGAACCAACAAAACATTAAAAGATAAGTATTTGTACTTTCATTTGAGTTATTCTTTAAATCTTTAAATGCTTGGTTGAAAGGATAATGTTCACAACAGTTATATTTAGATATGTGATACATTTTTCTTTCATGCATTTATATATGACTGAGATCGATGAGCAATAGGCTCATGTAGTGCATACATTTGTTGGGTAAGTAGCCTATAGTTTTGCACATCATTCCATGAGCCCTGTTTGGGATATTGATGGATGTTGTGTTGAAGCATTGGCTAAGATGCTTACTTAACTATGTGAACTATTGCATTGAAATGCCAATATGATTTGATTGAATGTCATGATTATGCAATGTTGATAACTAATTCATTGAACTTGACTTGTAGGAAAAATCACGTGATATGACCTACAAGAGACTTGTTCAACTTGACTTGTAGGAAAAATCATGTGTTATGACCTACAAGAGACTTGTTCCAAAAGAACAAGTGATAGATCTTCAGCAAGAGTGCAAGTGATGGATGCGAAGATCCCATTGATACTTAGTATTTGAGAGGGAGTACTAGGGCGTTTATATTTGCAGCATTGAGCATACATTTCCCCAGTATTAGCCATGTGACTTGGCTAAGGGGTGAATGGCCTAGAGGTAGAGCCAATGTTAAGGATGACATCCAGGAAGACACCTTGTATAGGCTGATGGACTAGCCAATGAGCATCTCCAGAGGGAGAATATGATGTAAAGTTGCAGAGGGATTCTGCAGCACAATTCTAGAGGGAGTCTGGAGTGATATCCAGGTACATTTAGAAAGAGCAAGAGACCTAACAAATACTCAGGATATTCAGCCTTGACGAGTCACATAAGTGATTCATAGCCTTCTAGTTTTGAGGAAGCAGTTGTACACCATGTTTGAAAAGATGCTATGGTGGATTAGTATCAATCCATCATGAAGAATGATGAGCTCTTTCTCACAGGGGACGAGAGTCTGGTTGACAAGTGCAAGAGGGAGTTAACCCATGAGTTTGAGATGAAAGACCTAGGATTGATGTGTTATATCCCGGGCTTAGAGGTGTGGCAGGGATTGGATGATATCTTCCTTGGACAAGGGAAGTATACCATTGATATCTTGCGTAGATTTGGTATGATGGACTGTAATTACATGGCCACACCTATGGAGGCTAATCTGAAGAAGTTACACGACTCTTCCATATCTTCAGAATTAGTGGATTCGACCATGTACAACTAGTGCTGAGATATCTACGCAATACAGTTGATTATGGACTGTAATATACCTTAGATAGTGAAGTGAAGATGGTGGGATTCACATATTTAGATTGGGATAGTAGTGCAGTTGAAAAAAAGAGCACCTTTGGGTGTTGTTTTAGATTGGGATCAACTATGGTTTCTTGGTTCAGCAAGAAACAAACCTTTGTGGCACTTAGTTTAGCTAAGGTAGAGTACATCATAGCTAGTATGGATTTGGAATATGCTTTCATATTTGTATGGTCGTGAGCTTGATGTGACAATGATATTTTGTGATAATCAGAGCTGTGTAAAGCTCTCAGCGAACCTTGTGTTCCATGACAAATTCAAACATATTGAGATCCGATATCACTACATCAGAGACATAGTTCAGAAGGGAGTAGTGAAGCTCCAATATATCTCCACCGACGAGTAGATTGCAAAATATCATTACCAAGCCTTTGTCAAGAGTGAAGTTTGAATACTTTCATGAAAAGATTAGGGTGGTGGAGATTCCCTTCCTCCGGAAGGGAGATTGATGACCAGTATGGCTATGATGAGGCACAAAATGAGACTTGTTCCTTACTCTTGTGTGGAGGGTATTCCTATGTGGGATGGTTACTGTAGGGAACATTGTGATCGTACTCCTCGATGGAATGAGTTAAGTTGATTACATGAGTTGAGTTGATCGTACTCCTCGATGGACTAAGTCGAGCTGATCGTACTCCTCGAGAGTCCTGTGTGGACTATGGTTCTTGTGTGGAACATTGTGATCATACTCCTCGATGGACTGATTCGAGTTGATCGTACTCCTCGATGTACTAAGTCAAGTTGATTGTACTCATCGAGAGTCCTCTGTGGACTATGGTTTCTATGTGGAACATTGTGATCGTACTCCTCAATGGAATGAATCGAGTTGATCACATGAGTTGAGTTGATCGTAATCCTCGATGCACTGAGTCGAGCTGATCGTACTCCTCGAGAGTCCTGTGTGGAACATTGTGATTGTACTCCTCAATGGACTGAGTTGATTTGATCACATGAGTTGAGTTGATCGTACTCCTTGATAGACTGAGTCAAGTTGATCGTACTCCTCGAGAGTCTTGTGTGGACTATGGTTCCTGTGTGGAACATTGTGATCATACTCCTCGATGGACTGAGTCGAGTTGATCACATGAGTTGAGTTGATCGTACTCCTTGATGGATTGAGTCAAGTTGATTTTACTCCTTGATGGATTGAGTCAAGTTGATCGTACTCCTCGAGAGTCCTGTGTGGAACATTGTGATCGTACTCCTCAATGGGATGAGTTGAGTTGATCGTACTCCTCGATGGATTGAGTCAACTTGATAGTACTCCTCAAGAGTCCTACGTGGACTATGGTTTCTATGTGGAACATTGTGATCGTACTCCTCGATGGACTGAGTCAAGTTGATCACATGAGTTGAGTTGATCATACTCCTCGATGGACTAAGTTGAGTTGATCGTACTCCTCGATGGACTAAGTCGAGTTGATCATACTCCTTGAGATTCCTTTGTGGAACATTGTGATCGTACTCCTCGATGGACCGAGTCGAGTTGATCACATGAGTTGAGTTGATCATACTCCACGATGGACTGAGTCAAGTTGATCGTACTCCATGAGAGTCCTATGTGGACTATGCTTCCTGTGTGGAACATTGTGATTGTAATCCTCGATGGACTGAGTTGATTTGATCATATGAGTTGATTTGATCGTGCTCCTCGATTGATGAGTCGAGTTGATCATACTCCTTGAGATTCCTATGTGGAACATTATGATCGTACTCCTCGATGGACTGAATTGAGTTGATCATATGAGTTGAGTTGACTTGATCGTACTCCTTGATGGATTGAGTCGAGTTGATCGTACTCCTCAAGAGTCCTATGTGGACTATGGTTTATATGTGGAACATTATGATCGTACTCCTCGATGGGATGATTTGAGTTGATCATATGAGTTGAACGTACTCCTTGATGGACTGAGTCGATTTGATCGTACTTCTTGAGAGTCCTGTGTGGACTATTGTTCCTGTGTGGAACATTATGATCATACTCCTCGATGGACTGAGTTGAGTTAATCATATGAGTTGAGTTGATTCTCCTTGATGGACTGAGTCGAGTTGATCGTACTCCTCGAGAGTCCTGTGTGGACTATGGTTCCTGTGTGGAACATTATGATTGTACTCCTCGATGGACTGAGTTGAGTTGATCGTACTACTCGATGGAATTAGTTGAGATGATCGTACTCCTCGAGAGTTTTGTGTGGACTCTTAGTCCTGTGTGGACTGAGATAAGTTCTGTGTGAACTCCTTGTCCAATGTGGACTGCATTGATCACACTTCTCGATGGTCTGAGTTGTGTGGATGGACCTTTCTTATGATGACAAGATGTACGAGACAAGCTGTGACGATTAGATGATATTCAGATGTCAAGAAGCCAACGTTGAAGAATACCTTGAGGAAGCGTTGATGTCATTTGTAGCATCGAAATATATTCTTATCTTGTATTTATTATGTACACTTGTGGCGGGTCAAAAGAAAGATTTAAAGCCCTAAAAGAATGAAAAATAATGCCACAAAGAAATAGTGAGATGACCTACAAAATAAAATAAAATAAAATGTATTTTATTATGCAAAAAATGAAAATATCCCAGTTTAAGAAGGCAAGTCGGCTCAGAGTGGAAAAAGGTCAGCACAAAACTGGTATAAATACAAGTGACACACTCCTCATTTGAAGAAGAAACCAATTCTCTCAAGACTGCTACTTAAGTGCACAAGAGGGAGAGAAGAATATCGCAGGGTTGTGGAAAACTGATTTTGGGGCTCTTTCTTTTGTATCCTCTCTATTTGTCACGATCTCTCTTGATATAGATCACTTTCATATTTGATGTACTTGTATTATGTACTAAATCTCCGAGTAAGAAAGATTTGTTGGGGTTTTTCCCAAATTTGGGTCTTCCCAGGGTAAACTATTGTGTCTCTTGTGTTTGATTATGTGAAAATTATACTGCTATATCATTAAAAATCTAACAATGAAGTCGATTTTGGAACAAGCCTAGTGAAAATTGATGAAAATAACAAGCCTTGACAACCTTGCTCAAACGATTTTGAAGGATACAAAAACTAAACCATACTCAAGGAAGAACTCAAGCAAAGGAACTATCTAGAGTGACACAAAGCACTATGTGATAGCTAGGCAAAAAATGAGCCTAGAATTATGCTTCTCATGTTCTATTACATATAAATCGACTTGTTGCAAGACATAGTTGGCTGTTGATTCGTGGCTACTAGGTTTTAATTAAATTTGATGGAATTTTTTTAATTAGATGATGGGATTTCAATGACGGAGGCAAAACAACCCAAAACCACAATGAGCAAGAAGATTGCAATGAGGAGTTTTTGTTGTAGCTTACATTAGTTTTTATTGGCAATTCATTCTTTCACAACAAGTCCCTTTTATTATGGCCATGCTTTCTTTGATTAAACTATCTTCGAATTGATATGGTCGATGAACAATATGGTTCCAAATATTTCTCTTACATACAAAATAACATACTCAAAGAAAGCAGATAATGGAAAAGACAACATGAATGCGAATACTTACCATTTAATTATCCCAATTTAAAATCAAAGACTCAATAAAAGGGTTTTGCACCCACGTCTCTTTAAATTGAGCTAGTAAGAATTTTGTCTGATCTTTTCCTAATCAAAGTGTCTTATCATATGTGTAACCAATGAGCCAGTAGACCATGAGATAAATTTGCAATTTCTAGATGTAGTTTTTTCTTTTAGCTAGTATATTGTTCAATTCAAATTGTTTGGAACAAACACTGGTGGTATTAGTGTTTACTCATGAATCAGAGCAAGGATTGAAGAAAAATAAATAAAGGAATTACCTTTGATTCCTACAAATCCAAATTGTTGAAATTTAAAGCACTTGGGCAACTAATGCAAAACTGAAATTTCACCTTCTTCCTAGGAAGTTTCTTGGATCTTAGCCCTAGAATTTTCAACCCTAATATTGTAGTAAATTAATGTATGAAACTGTAATGGAAATATCCCAATAATTCACTTCTAACAACCCCAAACTTCATGGCAGTTCAAGAAGAAAAGATACCAAACAATGAGATAAGTTTAAACCCATTCTACGACAACTTATCAACCAATAACCATATCTAATAATATAATTTTACAACAGTAATTACATAAATAAAATTATCCCCTTATATTCTTCATTATATGTCAAAACACTTAACAATTTTCCCCTTTACTTATTTCAAATCAGCAAGACATAAATAGTTGTGAATAGCAATGCATTAAGAACATATATAGCTGAAATTCAAATCTAAAAATTACACAATATATGGACTACTGGAAACTTCATACATAAGTTCAAGATGAAGTATAAGTACATACCATATCCTTCTCTCAAGGCTAGTACAAAAAATCCACCTATCCAAAAATCCCTAGCTATGGAAAATCATTAAACCTTAGCTCAACCAAAAAGATACAATTGCAAGAATCTTTCCAACACATCCTCCTCTCTTCTTCTTCTTTAGTCTCCACCCTAGGGTTTTGGTTTTATCACAAAACCCTAATATCCAATCTCAAAGGGTTAATCCCTAAACCTAGAACTCCAAGATGCTCCAAGAAACTCCAAGAACACCAAGAATATCACCTCAAGAGAGAGGGAAATAATATAAGTACATGTGAAGATCCAAGAGAGAGAAAAAGCCAAGATGATCTCTAGCGTCTCCTTCTCAAGAGAAAAACCTAGTCACAAAAGCAAACTCCACATGAAGACATACCCTCTGGACTTCATAACTCCACCTAGGGTTCAAGAATCAACCATAGCGAATTCCTCCAAGAATCTATGTACAAAGAAAAGACTCAAGAGTACAAATGGCGATTAGAATGTAAAGACTATCTTTTCTCTATTTATATGAGAGGTAAGGGAGGGAAGCAATTGGGAACAAGCCTTTACAAGAAACCTACATGAACACTTGTAGCCAACATAAGTGAGACGTCAAGTCTAAAGTCCATGTGCCATGCATAATAACGACTCCAAGGTGATGTCGTGCACAATAACGAATCCAAGGTAGTGTAGCTACACAAGGCATGCCCACACCACTCCATCACAAGCCTCCACTGATTCCATTAATCCTCCTAAGCAATGTACTCCACTACTCCTAGCAAGAACATTGTCAAAACCCCAAGCGTCCCAAATCCATCTTCAATCCTTCAAACAAGAATCTAAGCTGCCACATGCTATCTAGGGATAAAATCCATCCTCCATGATGCAAAACACTCTTCATCTCATGTGGGGCACTCTCCAAGCATAAGGAAAGAACACCAAGCCAAGACCATCTTAAGGTCAAGCATCCACTAAGCAAGCTATCTCAATTGTGTATATCCATCACAGACCATCTCATGCTGCAATCCATCTCGGACCATCCAGAGGTTGAACATACACCGTGCACCCCAAATCTCATGAAGCACCCCCAAACATGGTGTAAACACTTTTAGAGTAACCCGAAAATCTAACACAAATGAAGCACACTGTTATGTACCTAGAGAGGACAAATGGGATAATGTATGTAATGTGGGCATAATAATGGAATAAGTCCACTTGGTAGTTGGTGGGTAATAAATAGGCCCAATGGGTAGTTAGAGAAAATAACATAATAATAAGGGGTAGTTGGTATAGACCCCCTACGAATACTCATGAGAAGTATAAATATGTATGCGTATTATTGTATGATATACGTTGGATGAATTGTATTGTAACAATAATGGCTTGTGGAGTGATTCCTTCCCTAAGGAGTATTTGATGGTGTTACCCTACCTTAAATGTTCTTCTCTATATTATTGTGTTCTTTATGGTGTGAATGTATCTTGGTATTTGAAGTATAAGGGTTCTATATCTTTGTTGTGATTCAATTTCTGGGTCAAGGATCACTACAAGTGGTATTAGAGTTGAACAAAGCTTGGAGTAGGTTTCAATGTGGCATATGTTAAAGAGTGGAGGATGACCTAATGTTGTGAGTGATCTTGTAGTTGTTACTACAAGTAAGAAAATATTCATTCAAGTATTGTTGTTGTAGTTTTCCACAATGGAAACCAACATAATAAGTAATCATATTTTGGAAATTACAATGACTGACTCTAGTCTTGTTCATTTTGTTCACATCTTATACAATATGCTTTGCACCCATCTACGGGGCAAGATCTGAGAACATAAGCAATATTCTCTTGATTTTGGTATTTATTTCTAGTAAAGAAAGGAGCAGGTTTCATGGCACGAAGAAGATCATTTTTTTTAGTGTAATAGTTAATAGCAAATTGGTTTATCCTATAGAGCAACAACATTATGATGAACACCAAGACAGGAGTTAAAAGAAGAACCATTGTAAGCACATCAACCAATGGTGAAACTCACCCATTGTAGATTAGCCCAAGCAAGATGTTATCTATGTCTCCTAGGAAATGACAAGGTTGAAGTGAGGATAGATCAAGAACAACCCCATTTTGTATGAAAATGGACATCGAGAGCTCCGAAAATTACATGAATATATATATATATATATCATTAGTTTGAAAGCCTCTACAAGTTGTAGAGTTGTGCAAGCGCTTCCCATATCATGTAACTTTCCAGTTCTTCAAGAAGGATATAGTTGGAAAGGGAGCTTATAGGAAAGTTTCCCAAGGTAGGCTTTGAATGCAGAGTCAATAGCCGTAAAGCTTTGAATTCCCCTCAATGAACAGAACAAGCACTTCCTTCAGAAATCAAAATCACAGTCACCTTGCCACACAAGTCAAATTTTCACTTCGCTAAATGGACTTCAACATATTAGCATACATCATATATAATAAGTTTGGTGATGATGGTAGTGAGGAAGATATGGACTACATTGCTACCAACTTGCAATGAAGGTAGATTTGATGTCAAGGGGTATTTCAAACCCCTATAGAAAATCCTTGGTTGAGAGGATTAGGAAACTTCATCCCTTGTTTAGATATTTTGTGTTTACAAGAAGTTAAGCTTCCAGATTTGGAATTAGACTAGCCTTGAATGTTATATGGTTGAATGCTTATGTCTCTATTCCAATCATATGGATGGAAATGAATGGGATTGTTACTTTGGTTTCTCCCAACCTTGTTTCTATCGTTTTGGGATGGGGCACAAACCCACTGCGAAGGCTTATATGGACTATGTTAAACCTAGTTGGTCAAATGTTTGGCCTTGCTAACATCTATGCACACAACAATGATGAGGAAAGGGTTTTGTTTTGGAACTAGATGGCCTACAAGTTGCCAAAATCTCATTCACTAGTATGTAGAGACTTTAATTTGGTTGACTTGAAATGACAAATAGGGTATGTTGCTTGTTGTTGCTGCCGGATACGCACCTCGGGGAAAAGGGGGTTAGTGTGGCAGAAATATTCAAGCCACTGGGTGCGTCCTTGGGATAAAGTCTCGAGTCAGGGCTGTCACCTGATCTTGACTCCTCCGTTTAGGCTAACTCCTAACGAAGCCAAGGGGGTAGTCCCTATGAAAGAGTTTCTAAGGCTGATTAAGCTAATTAGTTCTGGTGGATGAGTAAGTTTTTTAGGGGTTTTTTAACAATGAAATTGATACAAGAGATTTGCAATGTATAAAATTAAAGCATAACAACATAAATATTAAAAGTGTTCACCAATCCATTCAACACATGATAGAATTTCAACACAGATTAAAATGATAAAGCAATAGACCAGTGCTGAAAATGGAGTCAAATAAAGTGTTGTTGTAATGTTTGAAATAAATTGTTGTGCGAATGCTCTGGGTCAATTTAAAATTATTGTGGAGATGAGTGGATTATTAGGGAGGGCGATTTCCGATATACCGTGAGGTATTGGAAATATGTCTGGATTATGAAAAATGTGGGGAAATGTGGGCTGGATCGGAGTCTCTGGGAGGTGTTCAACACCACCAAACGAGGGTGCAGTCTAACGGTATCCCGAGGCCACTACCCAGTGGTCCCTCTTCCTTTGAAGAATTTCCCCACACAATGTCAATAAACTGATATGTCGGATTTTCGTAATGTATTTGGGGAAGTTGTTTTTATTAAGGTGAGTTGTTTATTACATGTGGAAAGTTAAAAAAGTGCACACTTCCGCTTTTGGTTATCCCAAAGCTCAGGGCGAACCTGCGATGGGCAAGAGCATACACGGAAGGGTGGATTGTTTATTCCAATTGAGACTGAAATGCAAAAAGGAAATGTGAGACTAATTACTACGGCAAAGAGTATCTTTTCCCCAATCGAACAAGCTCTCTTGGGTAATTCGGTAGAGCAATGTCGGGTTAGTGTTCGTTACTTTACAAAAAACATGCAAGAAAAATTAAACTAACCAAAATAAGAAAAAAAAAGACTAATCTAAAGCAAAAATAATGATACAAAAAAGACAAACCATCAAGGAGGCAACACGAATACCCACGGGGGGGATGGGGTGCGCGCGCTTGGAAATCCCACTTGCTCTTATTATTATTATTATATTACAAGTGCAAAAAGGTGGCTACCTTTGGTCCTTACAGATTTGGATCCAAAGGCTTACAGGTTTTTAGAAATGAAGAAGAAAGAAGAGTGTTGCTCCAGGAAGCCTTGGATGGATTTAGATATTTGATTTTCTGTCAACAATTCCTCTTTTCATGGCGATAAAAGTACAAAACCAACCACCTGAAATGCACCAAATCTGCCCAAATGAACGTTAAAGCATAATTTTATTTTATGAAAAATAGAAAATATGCACAAGTACTTTAGCAACCTAGATTTATTCAAAATAAAAATTTTAAACTTAGATGTAGCAACATACTTAAATAAATTAACTTCTTAAAATATTCATTTCAAATGAAACTAATTTAACTAAGCATGTAAGTAATTGTTACCAGAAAAGTTTGAATTTAAAATGAAGGAAAGAGAGAGATAGAAAGAATGTTGGAATCCTGAGAAATTTTGAGCTATGGAGCCCATTGGTGGAGAGCTAAGGGACCATATCCTGAAAGTACTTGAAGAGTAGTAGAGTCAAACTAAATCATCTGCACCTTCAAGCTTAGGCAACCTGCACAACTAAAACTACGTGCACAAAGCGTCAAATCTGATGCTTCTCATGCCAGAAATCAGAAGAGTAAGCATACAAACTAGTAATAACATACTACTTCTATACCGCGAACATGAATAAGCAATATATGAAATCAAACTAGAATCATAAATCCTACCAACTAGTAATAGTCCTTCGAAGGCCTTGATCATCCACAAATGCATCAAATAATTAAGTTACGCTACAATTACCTCATAAACCATTGACATTTGCATCCACACACATAGAGCACTACACCACAGATTTTCCTCCAAAGCCTTTATTATTCCAAAATATATTACAAAATACAGTACAAGAATTACTATACTTTTGGTCCTCTCTAACCATGAGCAAAAGAGAGCTAGAGCTCTTGCTTAAATAGAAAAAATGAGGAAGAGGGGCACACTTGGTAGTGAAGAGAGAGGGCGCATTAAGGGAGAGAATCAAGCCCTTGATTCATGGCTTGATGATGGGGCTGCTCCCACCAAATGGGCTGCCAAAACTCATCCAAAATGCAGCCACCTTTCCAGCTACAAATTCCTTGACATATGGCCCCCTCCTCATGGGGAAATGCAGCCTCCTTCATGGGGAGTTCATTCCCTCACTTATGCTGCCATAAATCATGCCAAAAACAACTCTTACATCCCTTACATAATTTCTGACTTTGATCTCTTACAAATCCCACCAAATTAGGAAATGGATTTTGTCACTTTTTCACTTTTTTGGTATTTTTTCACTCACTTTTGACTTTTTCGAGTAAAAGTAAAATAGATGAAAAATAATGTGTTCAAACACTTAAGAAAGTGGGTTTAGGGGTAAAGTGGGTGCTCTGAGTTAGAAAATGAGCACCTCCATGACCAAATTGGCCTCCTAACCACACTTTTATTACATTTTTTGATTTTTTTAATTAAAATATTAAAATAAAAGCCCGTTTTATAGGGAAAAAATATTTTCTCGTAACTGAATGAAAATCCTAGGGGACCTAGTGCATGTCCATAATGACTCAATTTGATGTCTAGCATGCTCATAAAAACTGACACTTGAGTCTTTCTAAGGCCTAAGCACCAAGACAACATTCCAGCTTTGGAGGAGTGGGTGAAAAACTCGTCGATATACATCGCTTATTCAACAGTGCATAATTGACAAGGGAAAAAACACCATGGAATGTTCATGATCTACATCGTAGTTGGCATTTGTTGTCGGATGCTAACTTCGACACATCTTCGACCAGTCATCGCTGTTGATACAACTTCGACAAGTTTCGACGCGGCATGACTTCGACAACTTCAGCACTTCGATAGGTTTTCGATTTCGACACAACTCCTACGAGTCTCGACTTCGACATACTGCGACATGTTCCGCACCTTCGACATGTTCTACAATCTTGCAGTTCACAACATTGACAAGTAGCATCGACATGCGACCAACGACTATCGAACTTCGACAGACTGTCTCTTTGTCTTCCAGTCGACTGTAATGGTTGAACTGTTGAAACCGTTCTAACTTCTTCTTTGTAACTGAACGTAACGGGCAGGCACCCAAGCGTCTCAAAATTCTATATAAGCATGTATAATATTGTAACATACATTAGAATCAATCAGTTTTGATCTGTTTGCAAGTAATAGAAGAACAGGTTGCATTCCTGCATATTGTCTGTGCGTATTTGTGTTTATCTGTATTGCATAATCCTGCTTTTGCTCCTTCTGTTTATTAAGCTTCCCCCATAACAGAGCCGACTCATTCAGTCGAACTGTTTTCCCTCTCGTGCTTCCTGGACACGACCCGGATTAGTTCACATTTGATGTTTAAGTCCTAGGAAGCCAAACTCTTTACATAGACCGTCATGCTAGCACATTTTTACAAAATCCCCCAAGGGGGTGTGAACATGCAATTATTAAAAAAGGGGCCAAAACTTGGCCTGATGGATATCGAAACACCGATGATGAACAATTAGATTGTTCAAGTCTTTGACGGTTCACTCAGAATCCACTAAGTGCAATTTAGTGGATAACACTTCTCAAAATGCCCAAGTGGAAAAGGTCATTTGGAATGACCTCAAGGCTAGGATTAGCCTTTATGACCCAAACAAAATCAAGAAGAAACGAGTCATCAAAGTCATGGCTCAAATAGTTGAACTTTCTGATAGGTAATGGAAGAGTTTTGAAAGATTGGACAGGGCCATGCTTTGAAGCAAAATACCTTATTATTAGCCTACAATGGAAGAAGACATGTGCAAGGCTTAAGTGCATTAACTGTCTCGAACCATCAACCTATCATCTTTCCAATCTCATGGGGTACAAAAGAATGAGAATTCACAAGACCCACTTCCTACACAATGTTTCACATCCTTAACACCATAGTTGTTTGAATTCTATTAAAAGTGTATGGAATATTCTTCCTAGGCCAAGAGATGAAGGCGCTTTGGTTAGTCTGGTGGGGATATGCCATTGATTGTGTGAGCTTTCATGCAAAGATATGAGAGACAAACTACAACCATCAAGGGCAATCACCTTAGGTCGTGAAGGATGAACTTGAACAAATCAATCTGAAGCTTCAGTTTATCTCGTTTGATGAGAAGCTTCATGTAGGCAAGTTCCATTATTTTTGAAAGTTGACAAAGTTGGCAGAGCTCAAGGGAGCTAATTGTGAACCAAACTACATTTGATTAAGTCTAGTGATAGGCCAATGGAATCTTTTTTTAAATCCCTAAACACCAAGGAAGCAATTGCGAAGATTGTTATGGTCAAATCAATCAAGGGACGCATAACCAAGCAAGAGGATATTAAAATAAAGTTTTTGATCCATTACAAACTTGTATTCAATTCTTAGGTCATTATGAACAATCATAAGGTGGTGATACAAACTTGTTTGGATGTGATCCCACATGATTTATCAGTTGTGCAAGGGAATGTTTGAATAGGGACTTACTTTAGATGACTTGAAAACCACACAAATGAAGATCATCAATGAGAAATCGCTAGCATAGGACAACTTCCTATGTGAATTTATAAGGCCACATGGGATTTTATCAAGCAAGATGTTCTACAAATGTATAAAGAAGCTATTAAGAAGCAATTAATAGCAGACTACATCAACAAATCACTGATGAAATTCATTCACAAGCCAACTTATCCCCCTTTGATATTTGGGACAAATCCACTTTGAAGGAGACTGGTGTAACGAACATAAATAAAGAGGGGACAGATTGGGGAAGTTCATTGACTCGATCTAACTCAAAGGGGGCAAGTTTTCTTGTGATTGCATTTGTGTGAAGGTAGTCCTAGATAAAGGGTTGTCGAAGGCTATTCTTCTCTAGATGCATGGATTTTTCATTGGTAAGACCTAGACTACGAAAATCTACCCTTCAAATACAATTTGCACCATGAGTATGGGCACTTTGCAAAGAACTACCCAAAGTTGGTTTTGCCTCTGACAACTTCGATAGGTAATCCAACCTCCTCGAAAGAGACAAGCAGTAAAACTTAATTGAATCCATTCAAACCACCTTTCAGCAAGAAATAGTAGTTCTCTCAACATTGGATCCAAAAAGCTCCCAAGGCGAATCCCTCTAGCTCCAATTGCTTCCTAGCACTAGGAGATTTGAGGTCCTTAAAAAGGACAAGTCATGCATCAAGATTCAGAGTCCAACTTTGAAAAAGGATGTCCCCAACCCCTAAATAAATCTAAGCAATGCATAGATGTTAACGAAAGGATTTGCTTCCCACCTAGCAAACTAGTTGCAGAACTCCAAGCACTACAAACAAAAACCAAGCAACATACATCTTGGTCGATCCAAAAACAATCTCGAAAGAATAACAGAGCAATGGAAGGGTAACAAGAAAGTAAAAGTCCCCAATATTGGAAGTGCCCTCTAGTCATATACTTGAACATTGCGGATGCAAGCCTCTCACAATTCGCCTCCACTCACCTAGGGTAAAAAGTCCAACTAAAAGCATAGACAAAAAGAGGCAAAGTGGGATACAAGGTTAGGTATCCAAAGCTCACTTTCTAGGTACAAGACATCACTAAAGAAGTGCTTCCTATGGATCCTCCAAATTAATCTATGGTTGAGATGTTTTGTATTTATGTCAACTTGTAGAAGTTAAGCATCTAGGTTCAGATCAGATAGATATAAGCATCAAACCCTTCACTATGAAGGATGCAACTCTCTGGTTTATTTTACGATAGTTTGTAAGCCTTGCTGTACAAGTAAAGTTGCAACACCTTTTAATCAAATACATCTTAACCATTACATTTAACAAAAAAATAATCACCTCTAGTGTGCAACAAGGATGTGATGTTCCTAATGATGTTTGGTCCGTTATGTGATCTCTAGCTCCTTGGTAAAATGGACTTGTACTCCAATCTCCTCGATAGGAAACCCTCATGCTTTTCATTGATTGAATCATTCCTAAAGATTTATTGAGGTTATCTTGGATTGTTTGACTGCTTGCATGAAGTGTGGTGAGATCTGTCTCCCTCTCAACATAGACTCCCCATGGCACATTAAGTGTGATATATTAGCTTCTGGGTGAAGGATCTCACCACGGGGTGAACTCACAATGTAGAGTTCTATGGTTGGGCAGTGAAATGGCTCATACATCTCTGGTTATTCCCCTATGAACAAATGATAATGGATACTATTCTCTATTCTTCCACCTACACTGTGGTGCTAACTCTGAATTCGGACTTAAAGATACGTGCATGAATTTGATGCAGGAATAACCAAGGTTGGGACCTAGAATACCAAATATTGACATTCATTTGAAAATTCAAATTGTGAGGTATAGATATCAAGGTTGGGACCTAGAATACCAAATATTGACATTCTTTTGAAAATTCAAATTATGAGGTATAGATATTTAACCTCTGTGATGACAAGAATTGAGGAGATGTTTAAGGAATTCCATCAATATTGATGCAGTTGTGTCTTAAAATCGGCTAGATGGCTGAAGATCTATCGGTTGTGAGCTGCTATTATATACATTGCCAACTCAATGCCTCTGTGTTATCTTCTGCACAAATTTGTTCTTTCGACAGCTAAGAGTTCTTCTTCTACCTTTAGATATTGGGTTGGAGGACTTCATGTGATTCAGTATAGAATGGTAGATTATAGCTCTAGTGTGATCTCATAGCTTCACTTTCTTCTGGTTATAAAACCTATTGTGACTGATCATCAAAGCATGGCCAAATAGGGCAAATGGCTATGATTTTTACCACATATTGGATAGGGTGTGGATTCAATTGGGTTTGTACAAGAAAGGTTCATGCTTAGCTGTCAATAAAGATTTTGGCTGGTTTGTTCCTCAGGTTAAAATCTAATTCAATTTTGACAAATAGAATTTCAATTTTCCTTTGTTTTCTTTATAATATATACCCAACTAATCTGGAATTTCAATAGAGAATTATTATTCATAGTTGGATTTCACAAGCCCTACCGTGGTGAAGAATCCTACAATGGTAGCAAACATATTTTAGACTTGAATCAGTTTTGTTCATGGGTTAGCTCTGCTCCATGTGAGTTGTATGACTTGTTTCCACTTCAATAGAATTATTCTATGCACTAGTCCATCATAAGGAGAATCTATAACCATGGACTAGGACAAATACTTCTGAAGTGTCATGTCTAGCATAAACCCATCTAAACCTGCACACTAGCACAGACCCATCTAAACCTAGTTTGATACACACCTTGAGGTTCCATATCTTTACTTCACATGAACTGCTGAGGGATAAAATACAAAAAATCAAGATATGCAACAAAATTGATTTGCTTATTATACCAAGGTTTAGATCGGTCTGTACTCACATGGTAAGAATGTTAATTCCACACCAACAGAAGTGAGGTACTCTATAGGCTGGGTGGAGTGGAGGTCCATCAAAACATTGTTTTATGTCCAACAGCCTCTCTATATATTAGTGCATTGAAAGTAGAAGGCACATTGGGTGAGTTTAATATGGACAATAGCACAAACCCATCTAAACCTATAAATGCACACTTTAGCATACTAGCACAGCCTCATCTAAACCTATAAATGCACACTTGCAAAAACCCATCTAACCCTTGTGGTTCGAATCTGAATATCTCTGCCCGATAAGAATTTTGTCCTTGAAGCCTCGAGTGGCATATGGGATTGTTGCTATTCTTTTTTAACTTGATTTGAGTGGCAGCATGCCTGCGTGCATGTGCATGTTTGTTAATTCATCTACCCTCGAGTTGCTTACTTCCCATCACTTGGGAGTAGTCTGGGGATAGCGTCTATTTGGAGAATATTGCATCGACCTATGCTCTTGATGGCCACACACTTTATTGATGAGCAGACCGGCATATAGGTTGTCTATTAATTTGCTCCGATCTATGCGTATGATGACCATGCTTGTATTTATGAACAATCCTATGAATCTAGGTGTCCTTCGATGTGCATCGACCTATGCACATGACGACCACTATATTGTTGATGGACAACTTCTGTGAGTAATTCACACTGCCTCGTTCTCCAAAACAATGAACGAATTGATTAAGCTTATGGCTCCTAGCAACACATGAGTACTCATGGCCATGCATGAGTTTGAATCCATATATCTCGTTATGATCTTACTAACTATAGTTGCTGTTTTGGAGTTATCCTCCAACATTCCTACTAATCTTGTGTTCTTGACTACTATGGTCTTTCCTTAATGCGAATACGAAGAGAACTCGAATGAATTTTAATTCCTTTTATGGTCTCTTGATTCCATCATTCCATGTAATGGATAGGCTTCCCTAAGAGGATAGCTTCGTGCATTCATTAAATTCTATCACTTGTAATCTGACTTATAAACTTCTAGTAATGGTGGTTTCCTCCCAAACCAGTATTGATCTCATGAATTTATGATAATAATAACCTCTAGTGTGAAACAAAGATGTAATTTTCCCAATAATTTTTGGTCTCTTATGTGGTCTCTAGTTCCTTGGTCACATGCACTTGTACTTCAGTCTCCTTAGGAGGAACCCTCATGCTTTTCATGGACCGAATCGTTGTTGAAGAGTTACTGAGGATTGTCTTGGAATATTTGGCTGCTTGCATGAAGTGTGATGAGGTCTATCTCCTTTGTCCACATAGACTCCCCATGGCACACTAAGTGTTATAGATTGGCTTCTAAGTAAGGATCTCAACATAGTGTGAACTTCCAAAGTAGAGTTCTATGGTTGGGCAATAAATGGCTCGTACATCTATGGTTATTACCCCTCTGGACAACTGGTAATGATATACTATTCTTTATTCTTTTATTTACATTGTGATGTTAACTCCGAATCTGGATTTAAAGATGATATGTGTATCAGTTTGTTGCAAGAATAACCATAGTCAAGGCTTGGCCAACCAAATATCTGGCATTCATGTGAAAATGCAAGTTGTGAGGTATAAATATTTAACCTCTGTGATGAACTTTGTACAAGAAAGGTTTATGCCTAGCTTTCAATACTTTTGGCAGGTTTGTTCCTCAATTTGAAATCTGAACGAATTTTGAAAAATAGAATTATATTTTTCCTTTATTTTCTTTCTATCCAACTAATTTGAAATTTCAATAGAAGATTCATATTTGAATTTCACAAGCCCTAACTTGGGTGAAGAATCCTACAATGGGAACACACATATTTTAGACTTCAATTAGCTCTGTTGATGGATTAGTTCCACTCCATGTGAATTGTATGACTTGTTTTCACTTCAAAAGACTTATTCTATGCACCAACGCATCATACGGAGGAATTATAGTCATGGACAGGTCAAATACTTCTGAATTGTCATGTCTAATACCGACCCATCTAAAACTAGTATGATACCCACCTTTAGGTTACATGTTCAACTTCACATGAATGGCCAATCCATGAAATATCGGAATATGCAACGACATAGAGTTGCCTGCCATACCCAGGTTTAGATGGGTCTGCACTCACATGACTAGAATGCTATCTTTGCACCAAGAGAATTGAGGTGCTCTAGAGCCTGGATGGAGAGGGAGGTGCATCAATGCTTTGTATTTGCATCCAACAGCATCTGTATGTAACAGTGCATTGAATGGGTTCTGTTGATTGGTTAGTTCCACTCCATGAGAGTTGTATGACTCGTTTCCACTTTAAAAGAACTGTTCTATGCAATAACGCATCATAAGGAGAAACTATAGCCATGGACGAGACCAAATACTTCTGAAGTCCCATGTCTAGCACAGACACATCTAAACCTATAAATGCACACTAGCACAGAACCATCTAAACCCAGTCTAACACTCACCTTGAGGTTGCATATCTCATATCTCAACTCCACCTGAACCACTGAGACATAAAATATAAGAATTCAAGATATGCAACAACAATGAGTTGCATATGATATCCCTGTTGGATGGGTCTGTACTCATATGGTAAGAATACTATTTTTGCACCAAGAAAAGTGAGGTGATTAACAGCATGGGTGGAGTGGCAGGATCCATCAACACTTTGTATTTGTATCCAACAGCCTCTGCATGTAACAGCGCATTCAAATTAAATGGAGCATTGGGTAAATTCGATATGGGCCATAGCACAGACCCATCTAACTCTATAAATGCACACTCTAGCAGACTAGCACAGACTCATATAAACCTATAAATGCACAATAGCACAGACCCATCTAAACCTAGTAGGATACTATCCACTTTACAAGATTAGTGTTACATATCTCAACTTCATGAATAAATTACAAATCAAATATTGGAATTTATACAACAACATTGAGCTGCATATCATATCCAGGTTTAGATGGGTTTGTGTTCAGATGGTAAGAATAATATCCTCGCACCAAGACAAGTGGGGTGCTCCACAGCCTGGGGGGAGTGGAGGGTCCATCAACACTTACATTCGTGTTCAATTGCCTTTGCATGTAACAGAGCATTGAAACCTAGTCGGATACCCACTTTGAGGTTTGCATATTTGAACTTCACATGAATGGTCCATTCATCAAATAATGAATTCAAAATATGCAACAACATTGAGTAGCATATCATACCTGGGTTTAGATGGGTTTAAATGGGTCTGTACTGGTATTATCCCTACCCAATTGAACAGTTGAACCAAGGTCGCTAAACTAGCATGTAAAACAACGAACTACATATAATGGACTAAAAGACATCGAAGCCAAGATAAATTGCAGGACTTAAATTACAATTAAGCACATGTTATAAAAAAAATTAAATCTCCAAATTACCCATAAAACATTATACAGAAAACAAATCTTTTGTGTCAAACCCACATGGGGTTTACAAGCTCTTAGATAACTAGACAAGCTCAATGAACGCCATGGGTGCATTATCTCCTCGTCTGGGCAATGTCCTGATAATTCTGGTATACCCACCATCCCTCTCACCGTACCTCTCCTGTGCCTCTGCGAACAACGCATGCACTAACTGCTTATCATATATGAATCCCAATGCCTGTCTCCGCTGGTGCAATGTTCCTCCCTTCGCCAATGTGATCATCTTGTCGATATATTTCCTCATGGCGCTGGCCCTGGCCCTCGTAGTCTTGATCCGCCCGTGCCTGAGAAGCTGTGTGGTGAGGCCGCGAAGCAGAGCGCGCCTCTGGTCCGGAGGCCTGTTGAGCTTCGGCACGCGACAGCCGTGCCTCATGGCAAACCACTTCGACCCATTTTGGATGAATCCAGAGAACCCGGAGAACTCTGACTCTGGGAAAATAAAAAATTGAACTCTTAGTTAGATAAGAACCTATCAGGACCTTGAGAAATTTAAATAAAACAGAAACCCCAAAAAGGGCTTACCAGGACCTTGAGAAATTATGGAAAAAAACACAAAGGGCTTTTTACCTGCTCTGAGTTGCAGAGGATTGAGGACTGTTAAGCCTGTGAATGAGCGCGTTGTGAGTGAAAACTGTGGGCGAAGACTGAACCCACGAGAGAGAGTAACTTGAGTTGGGGCGATGGAGATTTTGCTTGCTGAAATTGGAAGAGACAATGATGGTCTATTGAATGAAGGCAGCTCTGATTGGAGCGAAGACATTGTCCAACACGAAGCTACAGCCATGTCTACACCGCCACCTCTTCTTCTGCTTACTCTTTCTCTCTGCTTTTCTTATCTACAGTCTCAACCCTTTCTCTCTGCTTTTCTTATCTACAACTACGTAGTCTATGCTTAAAAGCTTTTGCTTCCGCTTATCATTCTTCTTTCCTTGTCTTCAACCACTACGTTTTATATAAATTTATATTAATTAAAAACTGCAAATATATGAATTCATATTAAACTAAAAACTAGCCCGTGTAGTAGTCAAATTTGAAGTAGCAAAACAAAATGCAATTATTGCTTATGGGTAAGTTTTTGTTGCTTTGAACTTCGTATGTAAATTATTATACAAATTTGTGACTTCTAAAAAGTTTGAAGGCAATATAATTTATCCCATTTGTTTGATTTCTTTAAAATTGAGATGGATTTGTTTAGTTTCTATTTTATAAATGGAGTAAGATTTGTTGTAATATTGTATAAAGGTGTACTTTGGAGTAATTGTTTTGACAATGGCTTAGGTTCTAATTCAATAAAGTTTTCATATGGGATTTGTCAAATGTGGTTATCAATTAATTATGTAGTCTTTTGACACATTATTATAAGTGTTAGTGTTGTTGCTATTATTGCCTACTTGTAACATAAATCATTTATTACTTGAAACCTATTATATTTAATTCCAAAGACATCAAATTAAAAGGTATTAGTGGTTTTTATCTAATTCTAAATTAACCTAAATTATCAAATAATCAATGAGAGTTTGAGAACTCTAACTTCCTGTGTTGTCAGATTCTGACAACTACAGGGAATTTTGCTACAAGATTAGACAACTCCAAAGAAACATTACATAGTAGTGACTAAAATAGGAGCTCAATGGAGTAACTTCATCTTGTAGTGAAAGGACCCTCTAATCTAATAAGAATAAAGCATAATTTCCATGCATGATTAGAGTTCTACTAGCAATGTAGAATTGAAGAAACCAAACATGGATAAGTAGTTTGACCTCCCTTTTGCTTATGTTAAGCTTGCACATGCATCCACTTTTAACAACCAAGGTTGTCCCATCCAAACCAAAATAGATGGGCGCACTGACATCTCAACAAAGAAAACCATGACAATTTGCAACTCCTATTACATATTGAGAAGGAAAGAATCCATAAAAGGGAACCACAGTTTGGAAGAGGACAATTTTGTAGAGCTATTGGACCTAACTAAACACCTTTAGACTAATTATAAATTTATAATTATAATTTTGTATTTGTGTTTCTATCATGACTTCTAAATGCATTATTGAAAAAAAAACAAATAAAAGACTTCATGGATAAGAAAAAAACAAGAATGTAAGAATGAAACAGTTTATAAAAAACAAAAATAACATCAAAATATTGGCGGCGTGAATGAAACATTGTAGACATATTCTTGAAATATGGAAACAATGTTAGATTTTATTTTAAATAGAAAATAAAACATACAATAGTAGTAATAATTATAATAATCCAATTTCAATGTCATGCCTAAGCCAGACACTAAACTGGTGTATGAGACCCCCTTTGTTTGTGTAACAAAGGACCTACTCCGTGCATTGATTTCATTGCTAAAGTTTACAAAGGTGCACATACCTTCCCCCCTTCAGATTTGAAATTGTGACCTCCGAAGAAGAAACATTTTAACCTCTCATTGTTCCCATTAGGCATTAATAATTGATTTAACAAAATAAATTCAGTTTTAAATAAATAAATAAAACAAAAAACAAAGCAAACCAAACATATAAAACCTTTCAATGCCCAATCGATTCGAGTTTGGTACGAGAGGTCTGTTTTTGGTCTCCATGGTTTAGTTTTCTCGATCCTTCTTTTGGATGAGTTTATTTTTGCACAAACCTTGCTTTTTGGTTGGGATTGTGCCTGTAAGCATGATACACTAAGGTTCATGCTCACAAGGTTAGCATATTCAAGGTTTCCTTCATCCAATAACTTTAGAGTTGATAGAGAGTAGAGTAATGTTGCTACAAGGTTTAAGGAGAGCAGGGTCATGTTTATTGAGGGAAGTTGACATTCTACAACACTAACTAAAGGATTAACCTCTGCAGGGGAGACTGGGATTCTAAGCTATCTCAAGTTCTTTGGGTTGTTGGTAAGTAGTCCCTGGAGGGAGCACCATCAGTTTGTCGACATGAATAACAATTCAAATATAGGGAAATGGAAGATGCTTGGTAGCAAATATTCCCATCCTACCACAACATAACTCGATAACAAGGCTAACTCCTCTACCAAGCCTACCAAGGTTGAAATGGAGGCTAGGATGCAACGAGGAATTATAACAAGAAGTTTCTAGCCAATATTACAACTATAATTAAGAGAATAAAGTGGAAGGTTTGGGAGAAACAAGTCTTAAT
This sequence comes from Larix kaempferi, assembly GCA_027924585.1. Classification (NCBI taxonomy): domain Eukaryota; kingdom Viridiplantae; phylum Streptophyta; class Pinopsida; order Pinales; family Pinaceae; genus Larix; species Larix kaempferi. The sequence goes on from BSBM01000114.1 coordinate 2,736,617, forward strand.
TCCTTCAAAGGACATTGACGTTGATCTCAAGAACTAGATGATATTTGTTTCTCCTACAAGCTGAGACACCAAGTACTTCAAACAAATTGATTTTATGGGAAAAATAAATCCATAGTGACTCGAGATGTTGAAGAACAAGGCATGCAACAAAAGTGTTTATGGAAAAATTAAAATTTCCTGATCAAATGTATTAAGCTTTAGTCGAGACACTCTAGGACATGGAAGTAATGGGGAAGGATAAGAGCTAGTAGGAGTAGATCCCAATCATCTATGTGGGTTTAGAATCTGGGGCATATGACTAGGTCTTCCCAACCCTTTACTTTTTTATTTTTCTGATATGTCAATTCTCAAGAGAAGCATAGTCTCTACTAGGAGAAATTTTAGGATAAGTAGAGCCTTTGGGTATACTAATCTATACTATGTTATCATGATGCTATGTTTATAGTTTTCTCTCCATATTGTAATGTTTATACTCTAGTAATAGGTTTATAACAAGACAAGACAACTTTGAACACACATAATGTTTTTTTTTGTTTTCTTTTATGAACATCAGTGGTATTTTTTGACTCACTATAAACCTAGTTTCCTTGGTGGCATTATGCAGTGGGGGATGGATGTATCTTTTATGTACAATATTAATAGAATAGTTCTACTATATGACAAAAATAACTTTCATTGCCCCATGAGGCATTATTAATTGATTTGACATAACAAAGTCCATTGTAAAAGATAGAGGTGTTTCAAAACTTAGTGCACAAATTATTAAAAGAGGTTTTTGTTATTTGATCTCTTGTAGGCGGAACCTATAGGAAAGAAACTATTTAGTGTACATTTTGCATATTTTGGATAAGACACGGAGTAGTGTTAGAGTTAAAAAGGCCATTGCTAACAATAGGCAACCAACAAGCCATTACTAATGATATGTAAATCAAGACAATGCCTCATGTAATGCAATTTGATGTCTCATATATACTAATGTCATGTTATGGGTGATATATGATGAGTTTCATCTCATCACCATCTCAAAAGCTCACAATGGATGGGGGCAAAAGTTTTATGTCCTATTAGCATAGTCCCATCCAACAATTTTCTAGTTCAATTAATAGATGTGTATAGGTGAAGGTGACAACTATTACACTTCATTGAGGTAACCATATTTTCAAATGTACATTCAACAACTTCAAGTGCATCAAAGTATATTCATATAAAGTTAGAGGATTATACCAATGCATATTCATATAAAGTTAGGATTATATAGGAGATCATCCAAGTGCTTAGCATTGTATCAATAATTGTTAAAATGTTGGAAAATCCAATTGGTCGAAACCACGTACAAACTTCATATCCATATAATTTCTATTTCTAAGAAAGCAACGTACATTTCCCTCAACCCTCATTTACACCCTAAAGATATATTGGTTAAGTGGATCAATTGTTGATAATCTCTTCATAACCATGAAAGGCCTTTGCAAGAGAAGATGGACATGGAGCTTGAGTCAATGTTGGAGAGATTGTAAATATCAAACATACATTCCACACATTGGTGGGCCTAGTTTGCACTACGAACATGTTATTTTTTCACTCGTCCATATTGGGGTTTTGTATGATTTACAGTCAAAAGTCTGTTACTTCAGCATCACAGGATTAATTGTCTGCGACATTTTTGCAACAATTGTAGGTGCAACTGGTTTGGGGAGGACCCATGTGGAACATTAGCATCTGCATAGGTTTGAGAAAGAGTAAAGACATCACCGTATTTTCAAGTTTACAATGCGTTGAAGCCCTTGATCTGCAAGCCTGAGCTTAAAAAACATGTACGTTCAAGCCATCCAACGGACAAGCAACGAAGTCAACCGTTGCAAGAGCTCAAGATGAAAAGTTAGAATCTCGAAGAGTCCGTCAACCAGACGGAAACTTTCATCTTCAACAATGAAGGAAGCGATGTTGCTTGCGCAACAATGTAGCAAGATTCTACATGGAGTTCCCCTGCCTAAAAATAGTGGACAGTGTGCAATCTAATTGTTTACTTTGCACAGAAAACCATTGGCAATTGGAGAAGGAAGTGCAAACTCAAAGTGGACAATTGTAGGGTTGTTATTAAAACAAGAGGTATTGGGTGACCCAGTATTGAGGAAGAACCTACCCAACGTAATAAACAGAGTCCATCGATCATTGAAAACCGCCTATAAATGGTGGTTCAATCACTTGTTGGTCAGATTTGAAATCCGCCTTAACAAACACTCAACTGTCGTGCGCAGATGCAAGACATATTCAAGAATATGGGTAGATAGAAGAATATTTTAAGTAGGCGTGTGGTATGGGGCACTCAAATTGATCCGTATCTACCAAAATTTGGTATAAAAAGAAGTTTTTGCATGACGATTTCTATTGCTCAAATGACGATTTTGATGATCTTGATAGTTTCAGAACATAACATTTAGTCTAAAGTCATGAGTTGTGATTTCTGAAATTGTAGAACTGCTCAAATTGCAATTTCCAAGCCTAATTATGGTCAAATTTAAAGAAAACAAGTCTAAATAACGGGGTAATTTGATACCCTGTCATCCCATGCATTTTAAGTTGCCTTGTCGAAAGGAGTTGTATTTGGAATTGATAAGTGGATGAAGAAGCATCAAAGGATACAAGTGCAAGGTCTTTGCATATTTTTTTTGAGTAAGCTAAAGTCTAGACGATTTGCACTTTTTTCGGTGCTTTTTGCCAGAATACGATGATGTGAGTTGTTGCCGAAATCGTGAGGCTGATTATTTAAATTGCAATTTTGATTGCATAAATGGATTTAGTGTCCTCAATTACCCATGGGGCACCTCGATAATGCAATTCCAACAACCCAAAAATGCCAATTCAGTAATTTCAGTCGGATTTTGACTGAAAAAATCGCTAAATTTTGGATGCAAATCTGTAAAATCTCAATCACAGCTGAACCTAGCTACTGTGGATTCCTCACTGGTGAAAGATTGCACAACATTTGCAAGAATTAGCATAAAAATTTAAATGAATGAAGAACAATACACATCAAATTGGTGAATAATGTCAATATTATTAACTGTCCAACCTTAACATAGGTTAAGAACACTCATATGTACAAATCTGGAAGAATTCGAATCCATCTGGAGTGTTCACACTGATCTAGCTTAGAAATAGCTCAAACCCCCCTAGGTTGACCAAAATATCCCAAACCATCCCAAACTGGTTCGAATCTGCTGTGTGAATGCTGGGAATGACTGGACAGGCCCATGTGACCTCACACATGTGAAGAAACTGGTTGGTTAGAGGTTTGGAGTCTAAAATTGGTCAAAAATATGACAAAACAAGGCAAGATTGTCCACAAACTGAGCAAATGCGCCCTAGGTAGAAGAGAAGCATGCTGAGTGCATTAAATGACCTGAGGAGGGCGCTCTAGGCATGCTGAGTGCATTAATTGCCCTGGGGAGCGCTCCAATTAGCTGGTTTGACTCAGCACTTGTTCACATTGCTAACCAGTTCATGATAATTTGACCAATTTACCAACTAATCAACTTAGGGATGTAATCATTAATCACTTGGGCTAATTAATCATCATTAATAAATGATTAATGTACATAGGTGGAAAAATGTTCTAACACCCCCCCTTAAGCTAGACTTAGTGAAATATCAAAAATTAAGGCCTTGGCAACTAGGCTCAAGTCACCTTTTACATCATAAAATTTATTTGTCCATGTAACCAAGGTAAGGAGGAAAACCACATGGGAAATAAAACCTCCCCTCTAAAATGGACATGTGGCATATATCAAAATACACCAATCATCACCATGCATCACTCACCCCAAGCAAAGATCTAAGGTGAGTGAAGGTCTTCTCGGTAAAACACTTGGTGAAGATATCAACAGTTTGCTCACTGGATGGGCAATACTGCAATGCTATGATCCGGTCATGCACCAACCCCCGAATGTAATGCATGTGTATCTCTATGTGATTGGTCCTCTGTCTCTGTACTGGATCGGTAGAAATCTTGATTGTACTTTGATTATCACACCAAAGAATAGTGGGTGAATCAAAGACAATCCCGAACTCTGCAAGAATACCTTGCAACCAAACACATTGTGTGGCTGCATTGACTGCTCCCCTGTACTCGGCCTCAGCTGAAGATAAGGAAATAGTGCTTTGTTTCTTGCTTGACCAGCATATAGGTCCATGTGCAAGCATAAAGACATAACCGGAAGTTGACTTCCGATCAATACAATCACCGGCCCAATCAGAATCTGTAAATCCTACTAGTTCAAGGGATGAACCAGCAGCATAATGGATACCAAAGGACTTAGTACCCTGAACATAATGAAGGATCCTCTTGGCTGCCTTCCAATGGATCTCATGAGGCTCTTGCATGTGCCTTGCAACAGCCCCAACAGCATATGACAAATCTGGTCTAGAATGAGTAAGATATAGCAAGCTTCCAACAAGTTGCCTATACAACGAACTGTCAACTAGTGGTGAAGAACCCCATTCTGTAAGCTTAACTCCTGAAAGAAATGGAAATTTTGCAGACTTACATTCAGCCATCTTAAATTTCTGCAGCAAATCTGAAGCATACCTTGACTGACATACAGAAATTCCATTCACAGATTGATCTATCTCCAAACCCAGAAATTGTTTTAGCAATCCTAGATCGGTCATGGAGAATGCACTGTGCAATGCTCTCTTAACTGAGTCAAGTTCTTTGGTGCAGCTACCAGTGATCAAAAGATCATCAACATACAGTACAATAATCAATATCAGATCACTAACATGCTGCATATACACATTTGGATCAGACTTACACCTCTCAAACCCCAAAGATAGCAGAAAATTGTCCATTTTTGCATACCATGCTCTAGGAGCTTGCTTGAGCCCATAGAGTGACTTGTTCAACCTGCAAACAAGTGTATGATCAGAAATAAAACCTTCAGGCTGCTGCATATAAATCTCCTCATTTAGATCCCCATGAAGAAAGGCACTTTTTACATCCATGTGATGAATCTCCCAGCGCTTGGAAGCCCCAATGGCCAAAACTAGTCTTATGGAGTCCATCTTTGCCACCGGTGCAAATGTTTCTGTATAGTCCACTCCTTGGACCTGAGAGTAACCCTTAGCCACCAACCTGGCCTTATACTTCAGATCAGAGCAATCAGATCCAATTTTGGTTCTATAAATCCACTTGCATTGCACTAGTTTCCTCTTGGGAGGAAGAGGGACCAAATCCCAAGTTTTGTTCTCATGGAGTGAGTTCATCTCCTCTTGCATGGCTGATTGCCACCTTGGGTCTGTACATGCTTCTGAATATGACATTGGATCAGATCCAACCATCAAATAACATGCCTCACTCAGATCAGAATTATAACATGCAAAGGAATTGTGAAATTGAGATCTAGTTTTCCTAGCATCTTGGGGATCTCCCACTAGCTCTCCGGCACTTTGAATTGTTTTCTCTGCCCACTTGGGACTTGAGGGAGGGATATGTTCAGAATCCATATCAACATCATCTTCAGCAATATCAGAATCAGAAATATCAGAGAATGAATCACTACTTACTTCATCATCAAGTTGAGGAAATGAGCATTCCCCATCACCTTGTTCACTAGCTTGCAAAAATTCTTCCTCTTCGAATTTGACACTTCTTTCAATGAAAGTTTTGTGAGTGGATGGATCAAAGAGCTTGTAGCCCTTTGAATCCTCTGCATACCCAACCATGATTGACTCCTTGCTTTGGGGCTGCAATGCCTTTCTCTTCTCCGGTGGAATTCTGGCCCAAGCCCTTGAGCCAAAAATTCTGAAATGTGAGACATTTGGTTTGTGGCCCATCCAAGCTTCAAATGGAGTGATTCCTTGCAATGCTTTGTGTGGTGCTCTGTTCTGAACATATGCTGCACAATTCATAGCTTCAGCCCATAATTTAGGAGACAAATCCCTTGCTTGCAACATGCAAGTTGCCATCTCTTTCAGTGCTCTATTTTTGCGCTCTGCAACACCATTTTGCTGAGGTGTGTAGGGCACTGAGTGTTGCATCTGAATGCCATGCTCTTGACAGAGCTGCTGCAAATTGTTGTTGACATACTCTCTACCATTATCAGTCCTCAAAACCTTCATGGCCTTCCCACTGAAGTTCTCAACCATGCTCTTAAAAATTTTGAAACATTCAAAGACTTCAGATTTTTGCTTAAGGAAAAATAACCAGCAGTACCTTGAGTAGTCATCGATGAAGGTGAGCACATATTTGCTGCAGCCATAGGAGGGTGTGGGGAGTGGCCCTATGAGATCAGAATGTACTATCCCAAGAGGTTGATCAGCCCTCCTTGCCTTCCCTTTGTCATACTTCTTTTCAGGATGCTTCCCAATCATGCAACCCTTGCATGTTCCACTCGAAAAACTGATTTGGGGCAGCCCTTCTACCATATTTTCTTTGCTTAAAACTTGAAGATATCTGTAGTTTAGTTGACCATACCTTTGATGCCATAGCTTGCTGGTCTCATTCCCATGTGACAGAAGCACACTTGGTGAAGAGAATTCGAGGAAGTGGGAGAACATGTACATCTTCATGTCATGGTCTGCAACACCCTTTGCAACAATTTTCCCGGTGAAAACTTCTGATATCTCCACTTCATCCTGAGTGAAGACCACCTTCTTTGCTACTCCAGTATGTGTCATTTGATATACAGAGAGCAAGTTTTCTGCAAGATTTGGCACATACAGCACATTGGAGAAGAAGCCATTCTCCATAGAGATTTTCCCAATGCCATGAGCAGGGATTTCTGAGTCATCTCCCATTCGAATTGAGAGGCCACTATAGGGAGCAAGTTCAGAAAACGAGTCTCTTGAGGAAGCCATGTGCCTTGAGGCACCTGAATCAATGATGAACAAAGGTGAATGAGATGAGCTAGCCACCAAAGCATGGCAACTCTCCTTGTCTTCAGAAACGCACTCCTTCTTCTTGGAACTTTCAGGAAGAGGAATGTTATTTTTCTGTAGGAGATGGGTCATGGTGTCTATGGTTTTCTTCATGCATGAGCTCTCTGGATGAAAACCTCTTTGACAGTAGCTACATTTTGTCTTCTCAGCCTTCTTTCCCTTGTTCTTGACAGGATTCGAAACCCCCTCAGAGGATTTGGGCCTCTCATCCTTTCTCTTCTTCTCTTGAGGTTTCGAACCCTTGGGTTTTTGCTTGCCTCTTCCACATTTCGAATCTCCAGCTGCAAGCACTTGATCTTTTTGCTTGATGGAGCCCATCAAGACCAGCTTGTCTTGCTCTTGAGTTAGCATCTCCATGAAGTCAGCCAAGGATGGCATCTTCCAACCTCTAACTGTGAGCCTTGTGGAGTTGAAGGAAGACACAAAAACTGAGTATTCAGAACCCAATTTGGAGAGAATGGACAACACCAACTGTTCTTCTTTCTTCTCTATGCCACATTGTCTGATCTGCAAGACCAAGTTCTTGAACTTGGTGAAGAAGTCCTGGATGGAATCGAAATTCCCTGGGCTCAGTGAGACAAGCTCATTTTCGAGCTGGTGGCCTCTCATCTCATCAGTCTTTCCAAACAGTGTCTCAAGCTTGAGCCACACTTCATTTGGAGTTGCTAGACTTTCTACATGAAACAGGAGGTCTCTCGAAATGCTGAGACAAAGGAGGCCAAATGCCTCATCCATTCTGTTAAAAAACTTGGATTTCTCCACAGCTGAGTTTGGCTCCACCTCAGTGCCCATCGTGATTCTGTAGAGACCCTTAGATCTCAGCAAAATCACCATTTCTGCCTTCCAATCGAAATAGTTGAAGGGTGTGAGCACGTTTGGGTGAGATGGCTCCATTCTTCTCTGCTGCAATTCGCACTTGCTGACAATGCTGATCTTCAATACCTGCAAACAACTCTCAAATCACTCTGGAGGGATCTACACTAACAGATTCGAACCCTGTATGGATAGTGGGTGCATTCGGGAGAGCATCACACCTGAGAGGAGCCACTAGATTTCTCCAGTAAGCTCAAGGCAATGGCCTCAGGAATTATGTGGTTTCTCCACTGCTTCTGGCAATCCACTACAACAGTCTTGCTGGTTCGAATTCTAGCTCCAAGAGCTCTGATACCATGTAAAATCTCAATCACAGCTGAACCTAGCTACTGTGGATTCCTCACTGGTGAAAGATTGCACAACATTTGCAAGAATTAGCATAAAAATTTAAATGAATGAAGAACAATACACATCAAATTGGTGAATAATGTCAATATTATTAACTGTCCAACCTTAACATAGGTTAAGAACACTCATATGTACAAATCTGGAAGAATTCGAATCCATCTGGAGTGTTCACATTGATCTAGCTTAGAAATAGCTCAAACCCCCCTAGGTTGACCAAAATATCCCAAACCATCCCAAACTGGTTCGAATCTGCTGTGTGAATGCTGGGAATGACTGGACAGGCCCATGTGACCTCACACATGTGAAGAAACTGGTTGGTTAGAGGTTTGGAGTCTAAAATTGGTCAAAAATATGACAAAACAAGGCAAGATTGTCCACAAACTGAGCAAATGCGCCCTAGGTAGAAGAGAAGCATGCTGAGTGCATTAAATGACCTGAGGAGGGCGCTCTAGGCATGCTGAGTGCATTAATTGCCCTGGGGAGCGCTCCAATTAGCTGGTTTGACTCAGCACTTGTTCACATTGCTAACCAGTTCATGATAATTTGACCAATTTACCAACTAATCAACTTAGGGATGTAATCATTAATCACTTGGGCTAATTAATCATCATTAATAAATGATTAATGTACATAGGTGGAAAAATGTTCTAACAAAATCGCCTTGAGTTTAACTTCATTTTTTTAAGAAAAAAATATACTTTGTAATGAAAAGTATATGGTAACATAGTAGAAGTGTCGTCACCAAAAACGATAATGACATCTCGGAAAAAAACAGTCCATAGACAAACAGAGGGGCATATCAACAAGCATTACATGGAGCGAAATGAGCATCCGTAACAATATGCCGAAACCAAATTAAACAAATAGAAAAGAAATCCCCAAAAAACAATATTAAGCCACCACAACTCATAGCACAGGCCATCAAACTTAAAAAAACCAAGGTATATATTTAAACCAGAGTCTTTGTAATCAAGGTCTTTGTATATATGTAAACAAGAGTCATGTAATTATAATGGCCTTGCATCTTTTTTTTTTCAAACCAAAAAAAATACAACTTGCTATTCAAAAATAGAATCAAAGTTGTACATCACATTGTGCCATCACTGGTCATATTTCTTTCACCAAAAAAAACCTTTCCTACCAGATTATGATTCTTCATAATCATTTTAGTTTCTATTTCTGCTATCCTATCACTAGACTCTGGATCTCAATATAGATTTGAATAGCAACACCTAATGTAGTGTTGGACAAAGCACGACTAAAATACAAAATTAGTAAAGACTAAGTGTTCCAGAATTGCAGATTTGTCCATTTTTAAACTCTTCAAAGAGGAGCGTCCCTTCTTTCATGCCCACTAATTTTTTAGATAAGTCATCCAAGGATAATTTTAGGGGCGAAATTTAGCCCATGGGCTATTTTTCCATGTTTTTTTCCAAAAAAAATTCGCCAATTTGCATTTTTTGAAGCCACGTTTCACCCAATTTTGATGGGGTAAACTTTTTTCACTCTAAAAATCGACAAATTATTACATAAACTATATAAAACCCTTAAATTGAAATAATTTTAGAAAAATATCGCCAAATATTTTATAGTTTCCATTTTAAGAATTGGTAAGATTTGCCAAGGTTTATACACTTTTAAATAAGTATGGGTCCTTAAAATTATCCCTGAAGTCATCCACCTGAGAATTTAGGTTTCTATATATATGTTTAAATGATACACTATCCAACATGTCTACCATCCCTTTAATGTTTGATAACCAGTGATCAAGGAGCATGTTCTATTGTAAATATTTACCTGTAATCCAGGCGATGGTAACTTTCGAATCGCTATAAACATGAATGGAGTGGATTTGTTGGATTGATGCAAATTTTAATAGACCCCACAGGGCCAACAATTTTGCTCTCATGTTGGTACCCTGCCCACATCCCATTCTGAGTGGAAAAAATGTTCCTTTGATACCTTCAAAATCATCCCTGTTCCACATTTTCCACAATTTGCAGCTCCATCAAAGTACCCGCAAGGCATGACCTCTGCAATCCTTGTTTCTGTCTTCTTCCTTGACTTGTTTCTGTCTTCTTCCTCGACTTGTTTCTGTACCAATATTGACAATAATCCAAAAGCATTCTCAACACTGACATTGCCACCATCCCATGAGTTTTCTTTGAGTTTTCGAAGATGAGTGTATTCCGAGCCTTCCACACACTCCAGATCACAAAAAAAGGAACGGTCTTCCTTGATGGATATCTATCAACCCAGCTCTTTAAAATTGTCTTCCATATTTGAATATATCCATCTTAAATACAACCCTAGTTCATGGAGAACAACTTTCCAAGTTATCTGAAAGAAGATACATTGTCCAAAGAGATGATTCACGCTTTCCTCTCCTTCTCTACACATCACACAATAATTTGGGCCCGAAAAATCTCTCTTGCATAGATTGTCCCAGGTAAGTGTAAGATTCTCTAGGCTAAGCCACACCAAGCATTTTATTTTAGCGGCGCATCCCAGCTCTAAAGCTTATAGCACCACTTTATCGGATTATCTGCATGGTTGCTTAGCACAATTGCTTCATATGGCTCCTTAGCATAGATCTTCCATATCCCCTTGATCCACAACCACGCAATAATATCTTGATTTTGTTCCAATCTGATACCCAAATGCCTCAAGCCCAAGGTAGAAGATTCCCATTCCATAGCTATATCACCGGTTAAGCCCAAGTCCTCTACTGAATGCCAATAAGAGTTGTAAGACTCAACACTAATATCTTTATGTGGGTGAGTCTATTGATCCCCATGGCAGATAGTTTATTGATGATTCTCAGTGAAAGTCTGTAAAAGGATTGCACCCCAATGAAGGGGTCCACTCCCAATGTAATACCCCCAGTTTTGACTTGGAATGTATTTAATCAAAATTATGTAAATGATGTAAATATGCTAGTATGGATTCCTAGTGTGGAGCTCAAGGCCAAGGCCCAAATAGTGAATGGCTATGCGTGTATGAGGTATATATTTTTATTTGGACCATATGGTTGGCTTACTATGCCAATTCAAAATGTATGTAAATATTATCTTGGAAATTAATAAAATGGTCCAAGATGGCTATGTAAAGAGCACTAGAGGGGCTATGATTCCATCGGAGGGGAAGAGGAAGGGGGACTATGGGGAAACCAAATCCTATGTTGCCATGTGCCAAACTTAGAACTCATCCAAAATCTGCCAGGTGCCTTAAATAAGCCAATTACCTTCTCTTTACTATTAAATCCAATCATTGAATGCATATGCCAAGGTTGGTGGGAAAAGTCACTTCATGTAGTTATTGGAGCATGGGGGTTGTGACAATTATGTTAGATGTCAGCAGTCCTATTTCTTCTATGATCAGAAGCTATGTTAGTTGTATTTTCACCCTTCCCTCATATCCTTGGAGTCAACACTCTTTTGATCATTCTCTCATGCATGTTCTTGGACTACAAAGAGTTTTCCATTGCTGTCCATGACCATTACCAAAACTTTTTGCAACCCAAAAATTCGAATTTGGAGACAGAGCTGCATTTTTGGAAGGGAAAATAGATGGTTGTAAGTGAGCATGGATGTTGGGCAAGCTAGGAACCTTTACCCATTGATTTCTGCAACTTTTGGATGCTTGACAAGCCATGGCTTAATGTTGTAGGAGGTTCTCCATTAGCATACAACAGGTTGGACTATTACTACACACACAAGTAAGCAATATAAGGGTTGGATTTCCTGAGGGAACCGTGGATCAGTGAAGGTAAATGCCTTCCTTGTGTTGTGTGGGGAAATTGGAAGGAGTTCCATGGCTGTGATGACTTAGTGACACCCCTGTAGAGTTCTGGTTGAGATTTTTGGCTAAGCATTGTGAGCAAAATGGGTTGTGGTCTGAGAGATAAAAGCTTGTAGGTGTTTCCTTTGCCCTGGTGGCCTCTCAGCAAAAAGAGTATATGTTGGACAGAGTACCTATGTCTGGGTGGAAAATCGCTCTTACACATCCAGTTGCTTGGGTTTTCTTTGTTTAAAGATAAGTATTCTTATGTATTTTATGTGCACTGATTTTATTTGTATTCATGTGATAATTATGCCTATAAATTGCATGTTATGTGTGTGCGGATCAATTTTATTTCTATTGTGTGTTTTTATTTCCATGTCTGCACATGCATTTTAGCTGTTAAGAATTCATAATTCTGCTTATGGGAGAAATTTTGAGGCCCTGATTTAGTTAATGTCCCCTCCTGCTGGCCAGATTGAGGGTTGGGGACGTTATACCAAAGATTACTTTGGATCCATCGCCTATGTGCCAAGTAATCCCTTTACTCAGCTCATGAAAAACCTGAGTAAATCCCAGCCAATTATTTGAGGCATTTGATACCTGCTTACTGTCCTTCCTTGCCCAAGCTTCCACTGAAGTTGTCCTTATGTATTTTGCTCTAAAGATATTACTCCACGGGCCTATTCCAAACAACCCATGCCATGATATTTTTAGGGTAAGAGATTTCCATAACCATCTTACATTTTTTATTCCCCATCCACCCATCGGTTTGGGCATGCATATCTTTTTCCAATCAACCAAATCAAATTTCTTCCCGTCAAGTTGCCGTGCCCATAATAAATTCATCATTTTCCTCCTAATAGAATCTAAGATAGATAATGGAATTTTTTCCATGGACATAGGACACTGGAATGCTTTCCAGGACTGATTTTACCAAAATGACCCTACCTACCAAAGACAATCACTTATAACACTAACATTTTATTTTATTGTCTACCTTCTTGAGTATCCACTGCCAGTCCCTACTATAGTAGCAATTTGGTTTTAAATAATAGCACAGGTACTTAATTCCATTATCTTTTATCTCCTCCTATAGGGGATAGTTTTTCAAGATATGTCTGAGCTCCTCCACCTTAATATTATTGTGATACAGGCGAGATTTATGAAGATTCATCTCCATCCTCGAAGCAACACAAAAGAATTTTAAGATAGTATGATATTCCACCCATTCTTCTTTTGTCCCTTCAGCAAATAGCAACACATCATCTACAAAGAATGGGTGTGCAGAATGATGGTTGGGAGTTATCTTGATCTCTTTTAATGAATGCCTATGTTTTGCTTCTAGAATTATCCTACCAAGCCCCTCTATTTTCAACAGGAAGAGTAGCGGTGACAAGGGGCATCCCTAGCGAAGGCCTTGTGAGTTAGCGAAAGATCTATTGGGAATACCGTTGAAAAGTACCACAAATTTGGTTGAGGTGATGCATGCCATTACCTAGTCTGTTACTTCAATCAACAACCCTACCTATAACAAGACTAGTCGCAAGAAAAGCCAATCCACTCGATCATATGCCTTTGTTAAATCCATTTTAAGGATCAATGCCTTCAATTTATTGATTTTTATATAGTGGATACTTTCTTGAGCAACTCCAATCACATCCATTATTTGTTTGTTATTTAGAAACCCAAATTATTCCATGGAGATACACTTGGACATAATAGGCTTGATTCTCTTAGCTATGACTTTGGAAATAATTTTATATTAACCAAGTTACATAAAGATATATTGCAAAAGTCATGAAAGGTTTATGGTTGATCACACTTGGGGATCATAGCAATGTGAGTGGAATTCAAAGAGTCAGATACACACCCTTTAATGTGAAATTCCTCTACTACCTCCAGAAACTTTGACCCCACCAGTTTGAAAAAACTTGGAAAAAATTCCACGGTCTATCCATCAGGGCCGAGACTTTTTTCCTTCACAAGTTTCCTCAATACATTTTCAATTTCAGGCAAGGTAACCTCCCTACCAATCTGCAATCCTTCCTCCCCTGAGAAAAAACGTGGATAGTGCTTTAGTACCTCCATCTTGAAGTCTATATTAGAGAAATTTGGGTCTTTAAAATAGTTCTCAAAGTACTTGATTGCTTCCTTTTCCAAATCAACTTGTTTACTAATATTTAATCCCTTTGAATCCTTTAGATCCCAAATAGTGTTCACATTCCTTCGCTAGTAGGAAAATTTGTGGAAATTTTTTGTATTGCAGTCCCCTTGCTTTATCGAAATTTTCCAAATTTTTAACCGCCAGGTCTCTGCTTTGATGTTCAAAATTTTACTTTTCTTATTTTCCAAGGAAAGTATTGTTGACTTTTCCTGCTGAGTGAAAAACTCCTCCTTGTTGTTTCTGTAGATGTCTGCAATTTTCTCTTCAATATCCAAAAGGTCCTATCTCAACATATTATTTTTTCCTTTTTCCCATACCTTCACCACAGTTATGAGATTATTTAGTTTTTTAACCAGACCATATGTAGTAGTGAGGATCGACTCTGATTTAGTAGACTTCCAAAAATCCACAAACAAATGGACGAATTCTTCGTCTTCCAACCACACATGGTTGAATTTGAAGGGGAAGACCTGCTTATTTGATTCCAATTTTAGTTGAAGCATAATGGGTCTATGCTATGATATACCTAAACTGATGGTCCGGGAGCAAAATCTTGGAATATGCTCAGCCAAATATTTTGTAATGAAGAAGCGATCCAATCGCTTGTCAATATCCGCTCTCCCCCCCTCCCGTTCCGGGATAGATCAGATAGGGAACCACATCTATAAGGTTCATTGCTTGAAATAAATGGCCTAGGTAACAAGCTAGAGGGTCGAATTTCGCTCGGGACCCCATATCTCACTAGCATCCAGGGTGAAGTTGAAATCTCCCCCCAGAATTAGGTGTGGGATCTTCAATAAGCCACTCCTCTCCATCGAATCCCCAAAAAATTATTTATTTGTGTATGGGTCGTAGTAGTTAAAAATCCTAACTAGATCACCCATACCTTTTAATATCCCTGCTAGAAAGATACTTGCTTCAGTGATGAAAGACTTAAGATCAACAACTGTCGGTTTACATCCCACAAGCAAAAAGTTGGACATATACTCTGCATCGGACGCACAGACTTCCCATCCTATAAGCATATTTAGAAAATAAACACAAGATTTATTCAAAGGACACATAGTCTCTTGAAGCATAGCCAAGTCTGGATGTGTCAGTTCAAACAATATTCTCAGGGCATTGAATTTGGACCCCCCATCCCCTAACATTAAAAGAGATCAAAAACATTACTTCACTACTTCCTTGGACTCCTCTGCTCTAAGGGGCCAATATAAAACTAAAATGTTGGAGGAATGTCTAGCCACTACTTTCAGCCTAGTAGAGAGTGGGACATATGTATTTTATTGGTTCCCTTCCGCCCCAGACCCTTCACCTTGGACATTCTTGAAAACCTTCTTTGATTTATTTTTCCTAATTGTGACATTTTGAAAAGTTAAAGAGTTAATATGGGCAACCCATTCTTTTGCAGGCTTTCCTGAAAACACAGGGATTGAATCCTTTCCCTGGACCAATCTAGTCCCTGAACCCAACGAAGGATCTTTCATGTAAATCTCAGAAGGAGGGTCACCGTCGACCTCTACAATTTCTGGGTTCACCACCGATAATTCGTTCAAAAAAGTTTCCACTATTAACTCCCCTTCTCCCCCAACAAGAGAAATTTGTTGTTCAGGGGCCTCTCTTAAATCCTCCTCCTCTCTATTAAAATTTGATTTCAGATCCCCCCCCTAAAATTCTAATCCCAAAGGGCTTCAAGCAAAATCTTCCAAGGTGCAGTCAGGATGGCCTCCCCGGTGAAAATCAGGTCCGGTCCCCTCCCCTCCGCAAAGGCATATGCTTCATTCCATAGATGGAAACCTTTTGAAATAATCTCTAATTCGAACGAGGAAATATTATTTGAAGCCAAAATGTTGTGGGTTTTTAGCTTACCAAGGATAGACAGCACAATCAAATTGTCTTTAGATGACATCCCCACTGGATCCCTTGCACCGATTTGCTAATGGATTGAAACTGCAAACGTGGTTATCGTTGTTACCATCATATTTTTAGAAGCCTGATGTCTTGAATCCCCTGGCTTGGTATACCCTTTCCCCAATTTCAGGAAATGGTCTCTAAGGTGACCAGGCCCCCTACAGAGAAAACATCGAAAAGGGATCCGTTTATACTCGAGGGTTGAATGAATGTCTCGTCGCCCCAAGAAATCACCAACTATGCAGGTAAACCCTTTGATACATCCAACTCTACCGAGAAATATGCAACTTGCTTATCCATCCCATATAACATCTCCTTTTCCATATGAATTAGTCTTCCTATTGTGTTAGCTAGGTCTTCAAACACTAACCGAGCCAGACCAAAGCTGAATAGGGAATCTTGTAAGTAAGACCCATAAATTCCTTAAAACCGTAGGTTCTTTAATTAGGTTGAAAGCAACGTGGAGTTTTTTGAGAATTAAGGAGCCCTCCCCAATATCCATGGTCGAGCAAGGATTTTTTTAGCCGCCTCCATTGACAAAAAGTGAAAGTAACACCAACCCTTTACTAGTATATTTAACTTAGGGTAGTAGTCCACTAATGACCTCCAATTTTCCCACATCCATTCCACAAACGTCGGCCTTGAAAAAGAAGTGTATTCCAGTTGCTCGACTAGGGTTCTTGCCGTTAAAGCCACCCTATACATATGAACATCCCTCCCTATTGCTATAAATATGGGGTCCCCCAGAGCCTTCTAATCTTTAAGGTTCCTTCTCACCTTTGCTTTCTTCCCAAATGGGAGGTTTTTCCTTTCACATCCTCCATAATTTTCCCCCGACACCTCCTTCCTTCCTTGATCCCCTGAGTAAGGGATTTTTGATAATGGAACCCTCGACACTAGCCTCGAATCCGACTTCCTAAACCCACCTTTCGTCCTCTTTGAAACCCCCTTTTCCGCTGCAAAGAGATTTTTTGGAGTCATCATATCAACCCGATAGAGACCACTCTGCCTTGGTTGTCACACCTTCACTGGCTGGTTAGTTTCTCCCAAGAGTCCATCCAGAATATCCGCCTCCACCGGAATTTGTCCTTCCACCTCATTCCCTGAGTCATCCCTTGAACCGATAGAAGCACCGCCATATCTGACAAAACCCCTCTTTTTGAACTCTTCATTTGAGGGGAATATTCCACCTGTCTAGATTATCTCCTGGCTCATCGCTACCCATTCCATAATCTCATCGTCTATATCATGCTAGCCGATGTAAGTTGATTTTTCCATTCTCTCTCATGATGAAACCCTAAATGAAATCCCCGCCCTGCACCTTGCACCTTTAAGTTTAGGTACTCAAAATGGAAAAAAAGTGAATGTAAATGGCTATCAATAACATGAAGTTGTATTGCTTGAAATTGAATTTTGGAAGAAAGTATCAATTTGAAAGTGTAGAAAGTACCATACCTAACTACACATTGATGGTGTAAAATTTGAAATTTGCCTCAAAAGAAAGTACCAATTTACAACTCTTGGAAGGAAGTATCATATGATTTGTTGTTTTTACTTTCCTTATCATCTTAAATCTCTTCAAGGGTAACAAAGTATATAAAGATTGAAAGTGATTGATTGCCTCGCAATTTCATGGCTATAGAGTATTGAGATTATGACGAGAGCTTTCGTCACTTTATAATTAAAAATAATTAATACATTTATTATACTGGGGATCGAAATAATTCGAGGAAGTATTCAACTTGAAATAAATCTCATGATAAAGACAACATAGTGTTGTGATGTAAATTGTTGTTTATCAGAGAAAAATGTTGTGAAGTGTTGTTTGTATGAAGGAAATAAGCATGTTAACTAATTCTAAAAATTAGAAATGGAAACACTGGACATATTTGCAATGAAATATGTACATTAATTTACATTAATAAGTTAAAAAAATATCTCCATTAAACCACCACACCAATCAAACATTTTGCGACTTCAATAGCCTATATTTCAAACAGAAACAAGTCTCATGAAAATTATTCAACTAAATCGACACTGACATTTACAAATATAAAATATATTCCAATGCCCAAATTGACCCCATTTCTTTAATATTGACATCGAGTTTCATCATATTTATTTAGGATCTCTATTAAAAACATAATTCACTCTTTGAGTAAAGATAATTTTCTTTTACACGAAGTCAAGATTCATCATATATATGCAATATCCATAGTGACAATTACTATCATAACACAATATTTGTGTTAATCATAATCCCAATAACAAACATAGATTCATGCAAGTACAAGCTCAATACAAATAAGGCTACTGCATGCAAATTCTCAAATATACCATATGTGTATAAATCTCTATGTCTATGTGTACTGAAAACATTGCTATAATACTATACTTGATGGACTAGATGGCCATTTCCTAGATTTAAAGTCATTAATAACTCCCTCAACCATAAGGAAACATGATTTAGTAGAACCGTTTGTAACAATTTCATTAAGATAATTAACACCAAACCACAAAGATCATAATCAATATCCACAAGCAATTTCCATTAATCTTATAATTGATTGGAATGAAAATACAAAGATGTAGATGGGATTGAAATTTGTACCCAAAGGATTCTTTTAAGAAAAAAATCTAGTAGGGCCATGAACAAAAAATTAGAAATAGCTATGCATAAACACCCCATAGCCATGTTAAAGAACACTCACTTGTTCTTTATTTACTTCTTGTACAATTGTCAAGTTTCAATAGTTACTTGTAGTTCTTGTTTTCAAACTTTTCACATGAATCCAATCACTTTTATATCCACATGTTCATATATTTCAGCTTACCACCCAGGGACTAACACTAGTACAAAATGAGAGATAAATGACCAAAAAAAACGACCAAAATCCGCATATAAATGACCACTTTTGAGTTGGTGACCACTGGTAGCAAATTAGCGGTCATTTATCACGCGACAAAAAATGTGGTCATATTTAGCTTGGTCATTTATAGCTTATCTTGTGGTCATCTATTTGGTGATTAATTTGGTCATTAATTGTCACAATTAATGACCAAATTTATGACCACATTTTTTTTTTGCGTGATAAATGACCACTAATTTGCTACCAGTGATCGCTAACTCAAAAGTGGTCATTTATATACATATTTTGGTTATTTTTTTGGTCACTTATCTCTCATGTTGTACTGGTGGTCGTTTATATGCAAATTTTGGTCATTTTTTTAGTCATTTATCTCTTTTTAGTGGTTTGAGAATATATATAGGGCGCAAAGGAATCGAACCACCAACCTCTTACATATAAGGCAGGTGCTCTACCATTGAGTTAGTACCCTTAAATAGAATTCCTTATGGATTGATATGAGAATAAAATTTCCAACAATTAAGACCATCTTGCTAAATTCTGGAAAAGGGTAACATACCTAGGTAAGAAACAAAGATTACCCAATAGTCACAAAAAATGGTCATGTTAATGATAACTTTCTTTTGCCAAATCTCTCAAAAATCAAGAATGCAGTTGTATTGTCAAATTTTTGTCCAAGTTATTACTAGGAGATATTTCCCAATTTCGAGAATCTTATGGGATACAAATCCTAGGCTATCCATGTGCTTCAGACTCCAGTGTTAAATTCAATAGCATTGGACAAGAAGTCAAAGAAACATTGAAACTTATAATTCAAACAGTGACTGATCTATGACAATCCATAAATGGAACATCCAAATTCCGTACTCTCCAAGGTGTAGCAAATTATGTAAGTGGAATAAGCATGGCATTTTGATTGGACCATTTATCTTACCTGATTTAAGCATTTTCTCATTTTGTCACAGTAAACTATAAAAGATTCATCCCACATACCCCACATACCAGGGGCAAAACTTTTCAAGGATTTAAATAATGAACAAAAAGGGACATATTATTGAAAAAAAGTTCATGATAAAAAAACATAAATTTAACAGTGTGGCTAACTCTTGTGTAGCCAAGTTACCTTGAAATCCAAAAATGTCCACCATCTTTCGTATTACACGTTTTTAGGATGGTCAATCTAAATTTTAGTTGCTTGACGTTGAATACTAGTAAATTAGCTCTGAGTATTTAGAAATATTTTATCTAAATTTTAAATCTTTAATACTAATTTCCATGTCGTTTGCACTCTTCAATGTATAATTGGAGCCCAAAGACAAAATTAAACAGATTTCCAAGTTGGTCAACACAAAGCGAGAACCTGAGTGGGCCTAATGGTTAAGAACATGTGTTATCTCCATGGAGGTCACAGGTTCAAAACCGGCAGGGTTTAGGCATATTATGTTTCTTACTTTAATTTATGATATGACTAACCATAAGAGTCCTTGAATACTAATGTTTATTATCTGTGTTTAAAATGATCATTACTATATATGTTTAAGATTATTGTGTTTCTGATAGTATTGAGATTATACTAATAAATGTATGATTATGTTAAATTTTGAGCATTAATTCACAATACTCTAGGATCTTCACTGAGAGAATAACATATACAGTATATCAATGCATAACAATCACAATAAGCATGACAAGCATCACAAGAATCAAAAGCATGAGAGACAAGAGACACAGAGTTTCCATGGGGAAAACCCTAAGGTGAAAAACCCCACAACTTCCTCAGAGATAGAGAGAGCAATGGCTCAACCAAAGTACAACCAAAATACACTGAGATAGTCTCCTAGTAGCAGATGATCCTCCTCCTCACTAGTGCACCACTTTCTGAGTGAGAGAGATATGACTTTCCGAATGAACTAAATAGAGATCTCCTGATCTCTATTTATACTAACCTGTTTGCCCAATGACCTTATGGGGCCGACTTGTCTAGCTAGGTACATCCACAATATAATATATATATTTCAGGGCCGACCCCACACATGGTGGTCTAATAACCTATCGGCAAGTACACACACTTGCGACACTTGTCAATCCACATGACGACACTTCCTTATAGAGGAATAACACATCTCTTTTTTTTCCTCGAAAAAATTTGTAATTTTATTTCAAATAGATGATCAAAATTACACTCTGCACATGTAGTAGAATCGCTGAGATCCCTACATTATCACATATTTTCTATCCCATATTTTCTTCATATCTATCCCATACATAAAACAATATCTATTATTGCCCGCTTATATTTGGTTTCGTAAAAACAAGTGCTGTAACAAACTGCACTATCTCTCAATTCTGTGCCTCAATTTCTTCAAGAAAAGGTCTGTGATAGTAGCTGAAGGAGCCCTTTGGTGAATAAATTGTTATCCTCCAATTTCCAAGAGCTAATTCCTGCTGCATCGCTGCCTTGGATAGCTGATCAGCCATCCCATTCCGTTCCCGGTAAATATGTGTAAAAGTGATATGATTAAAGGACTGCTTTAACCTGATCACCTCCTCCAGAATTGGTAATAGTACCATAACATGACAGCAAGTTATCTCCTTTGCCCAATCTATTACTAACAATGAATCCCCAAATATCTGAAGAGAAAGACAGCCTTGTTCGAGTGCAAATAACATCAATAGTTTAAGAGACATTATCTCTGCATAGTTATTTGATCCATTACCCAAACCAGCCACTAGATGAAAATAGTGGGACTCAGATTTGTGAAGGACTGCCCCCCCTCCACACACCCTCTAATGATCCAATGAAGCGTCGTCAAAATAGGCCCACGGCATAGATTTATCGATCAGTTCCACTCGCACCTGTTGAGTTCTCGTTGGAACAGGAGCGAAGGTTTGTTGTAAGACCGCCGCCGCGTGAGCCACCACAGACTCCAACTGCACCCTGCTGTCATGAAAGATAATCGCGTTTCTGGATATCCATATGCTCCAGGCTAAGATACATGGTAAGGCACGAAGTTGAGAATTCTTATATATTGTCCACCAACCGTTGAATGCCTCCAGGACGCACTCGCCCCGCCACTGTATCTTGAAATCCATATAACAGCCTATGCCTTCCCATATAGCCTGTGAGAACCGACAATGTACAAAGAGATGAGCTATGGTCTCTTCCGCTTCCCGACAGAGTGGACAAATTCCCGGACCCTGGAGAAATTTTTTTTGTAGAATGTCCCAGGTAGGTGCCTTATTTTCCAGAATATCCCAAAAAAGTAACTTCGCTTTTCCCGGACACCTTAACTTCCACAGATGCTTCCACCACCACACCAATTCCCTGTTATGAATTTCCACATTCAGCTGGATATATCCATTCTTAGGAGTGTAGATGCCCGAGGGATGATGATCCCATATAAGTACATCAATTCGATTGGTCAATCGAATATTAGTTAGTCTTAATAACCGCAGAAAATCCACCCAAGCCCCCTGCATTTCTGCAGAGATCTCCAGTCTCTGCGCTGATATCCACCCCTGATGCCAAATAGTAGATGTTCCCGGATCCACAATGTCTGCCAGAAAATTACAACCTCTTGCTGCCAAATGATTCCTCAATTCCACAGGGAGTACATGCCCTCCCCTACAGCCAACCCAAGGGTCCCGCCCAATACGTAGTAGTCGCCCCTTACCTATCCTCCACACCAATCCAGATCCTACCAAAGAGAAATGCTGCACCACTGCTTTCCAGACCACTGAGCAATTTGCCCTCGACTTACTTCCCAGCCTTATCCATTCCAGAAGAGTAAGAGGGGCTATATATTTATGATATACCACTCTTGTCCAGAGACTATGAGTATGGATAAGACGCCATGACACTTTGGCCCCCAAGGCTTTTGCAAACAGAAAAATATTCTTTAACCCCCAACCTCCCAGTGCTTTAGGGACCGCAATTTTCTCCCATCTGACCCATACCAATGCACGATGCCCACCCTTACTCTGCCAAAGAAAGGCAAAACACAACCTCCGAATCCTCTCCAGGACTCCAATGGGGATCCAAGCAAGAGACATCCAATACACCAGAATAGCTTCCAAAACTGATTTAACCAGGACCAGCCTCCCAGCCCTAGAGAGCCATTTATGACTCCAACCATGTAGGCGCTGTTCTAATTTAGCAATTAACCAGTTCCAATCAGCCTTCAGATAAGCATTCGGCTTCAAGTGAAAGCCAAGGTACTTTAAACCTTCATCTATATCCAGAGAAGGAATAACACATCTCTAATAAGGGTACAATAAATATATATGAAATACATAGATGAAATACATTCCGAAGTTACATATACATCAACAGATTATGTATGAGATCTCAAGGATATCACAATAATGATAATTGTAAGCATGCATAGTGATCGAGGATGGATATAAATAAGTTCAAGGACATGTAATCTAGGAAGCAAATATCAAGAGGAAGAACACTCCAGTAGTTTCTGCAAGGGTGCAGATATTCAAAGGGAGTTGACCACTTCTCACAATCCACATCAAAATGGAGTTGCAAAAAGGAAGCAAAGACTGAGAGGGAATCAACCCAACAAACAAACAAAGATAAGTATTTGAATTATCATTTCTTTCATATTTGTTTGTTTAAATAATATTGTTCAATGATGTATATACTTATGTTCCTAGACTTAGGGTGTGTATTATGCATATTAGAATAATTGCATTAATGAACAGTATACTACTAATTTGCATATGATGGGTAAGTGGCCTATGGCACTGTACAACATTCCATTTCTACTTATCTAGAATGAAACCTCTTTGCTGACATATTGGGAGTTGTGCACACTCTTAACAATGTTCTGGTAGAGATTGGAAGGAATCTGGAAAGTTATAGGATATGGATAAATGTTGTATTGAAGCATTGGCTAAAGATAATTGCATGACTGTATGACATATTTTTTCAGATGTAAGAATTTGTTCTGAAAAATATGAGATGTTTTTGATCATGCAATTTAACTTGTTTTGTAGGAAAGATCGTATACCATCACCTACAAAAGAAGGACTACAACATTTGTTCAACAATAAAGTTATCTATTGAAGATATTGAATATATTGAAGTTCCCAGGATTCGGGAAGAATGCCATGATCGAGGAGTTCCAGTCGATCATGAAAAATGATGTTTGGGATGCAGCCCCAAGACTTGAAGGGAGGTCTGTTGTGACTTCCAAATGGATCTATAAGATCACGCATGCTGTAGATGGTAGCATGGAGAAACACAAAGTGAGGTTTGTAGCTTGTGGCTTCTCCCAGAAGGAGGGATTGAGTATGAAGAGACTTCTACACCTATAGCTAGGCACACTTCCTTCAGATCAGTACTTTCTCTGGCTGCAGTGATGAAATGGAAGATACACTAGATGGATGTCAAGACAACTTTCTTGAATGGTGTAGTTGAAGAGGAAGTGTATGTGGAGAAACCACTTGGTCTTGAGACACATGACGGGAAGTCATATGTGTACAGATTGAATAAAGCCTTGTATGGCTTGAAGCAAGCTCCTAGAGCTTGGTATGGTAGGATAGACAACTTTCTATCTAGTTTGGGCTTTACCAAGAGTAAAGCGGATTCCAACCTTTACTACAAGGTTGAGGAAGGCAATCCAATGATACTACTTTTGTATGCGGATAACCTATTTGTTACAGGTGAGGATAGATTGATTGCCGACACACAGCAGAATCTTGCTGCTGAGTTTGAGATGAAGGACTTGGGGATGATGCACTATTTTCTAGGCATGGAGGTGTGGTAGAGTACAGATGGAATCTTCCTTGGACAAGGGAAGTATGCAGTAGAGATCCTGAAGAGGTTCAGGATGATGGACTGTAAGGCCATGGCCACACCTATGGCATCGAACCTGAAGCTTCTGTGTGATGCTTCATCTGATCGGGTTGATGTCACGATGTATCATCAGATGATTGGGTCCTTGATGTACCCGACGAACACGAGACCGGATACTTGCTTTGCGGTGAACACATTGAGCCAGTTCCTGACGGATCCGAGGAGTGTTCACCTGGTTACTGTAAAGCATATTCTGAGGTACTTGAAGGGTATAGTTGATTATGGGCTCAAGTATGATGTGAATCAAAAGTTTAACCTGTAGGGTTATGTTGATTCAGATTGGGCAGGCAGTGCTGCAGATAGGAAGAGCACTTCTGGGTGCTGCTTCAGTACGGGATCAGGTGTGATCTCTTGGTTTAGTAGGAAGTAGTCCTGCATAGAACTGAGTACAGCCGAAGTCGAGTATGTTGCAGCTTGTTCAGCTAGTTGTGAGGTAGTATGGCTCTGGAAGCTACTGTCTGAGTTATTTGATCTCCCGTTGGAGGCTACTAGTATATTTTGTGACAACAAGAGTTGTGTGAAGCTGTCTGAGAACCCGATGTTCCACGATAGGTTGAAGCACATTGAGATCAAATATCACTATATCAGGGATATGGTGCAGAGAGGAGCAATGAAGCTCCTGTATGTTGTGACGGATGAGCAGGTTACAGATGTGCTGACGAAACCAGTAGCCAGAGTGAAGTTTGACTACTTCAGAGAGAGGCTTGGTGTTCTTCAGATTGATGACACTTTGAGGAAGAAGTGATGGAGACATTTGCTGAAGCCATTCCAAGCATGGTGGAAGGAGGATCCTTCACATGGCTATG
This sequence comes from Larix kaempferi, assembly GCA_027924585.1. NCBI lineage: Eukaryota > Viridiplantae > Streptophyta > Pinopsida > Pinales > Pinaceae > Larix > Larix kaempferi. The sequence continues at coordinate 2,762,177 of BSBM01000114.1, forward strand.
GATGTAAGCACTGGATGATGAGCATCAGGATGATGTTCTAGTTTCTGCTCTGTATGATCAGTTGGATCATTTATATGTATTTATGCATCATGTTGGATGCTGGATATGATCAGTTGGATCATTTATATGCATATGCATCATGTTGGATGTTGGATATGATCAGTTGGATCATGTGTATGTATCTGTAGATGTATCAGGTAGATACGTTGTATGATCAGGTAGATCATGTATGTTGATATGTATCAGGTAGATACATTGTGTGATCAGGTGGATCATGTATCTATGTATGTAGAAGGTGGATACATTGTATGATCAGGTGGATCATGTATTTGTGTATGTATTAGGTGAATACATTGTATGATCAGGTAGATCATGTATGATGATATGTATCAGGCAGATACTGTGTATGCATCAGGTGGATGCATTGTATGATTAGGATGATCATGGATGATGAGCTTCAGGATGTTGCTCCGGATGACATGCATCAGGACGATGCAGTGATGATGATCAGGATGATCATGTACATCAGGATGATGTATGGTGAGTATTAGGTTGATACTCTTTGGCCGTGGAACAGGTTGTGCAAATAAACATATAATCCTAGCCCTGGGAGGTTTGCAGATAGTCTTTCAAGGTTTTGCCTATGGCATGTAATACTGGCCCTGGGATATCTGGCAAACGCTCTTTCGAGGTTTTTCTTTGGAGGACATATAATCCTAGCTGTGGGAGGTTTGCAGATTCTCTTGCTAGGTTTTTGCGCTGGCATATAATAGCTCCCTGGGAGATCTGGCAAATGCTCTTTCGAGGTTTTGTCCTATGGCATGTAATCCTAGCCCTGGGAGATCCGATAGGTTGAGCTGTGTGCTCGTAATTAGTCATGGGATGCTCTTTCGAGGTTTTGCCATGACCACATGTAATAAGTCCTGGAGATATCAACAGGATGAAAAAGGCCTCAGATGCTCTTTAGGGTTCTTGCTTGGCAAGACACTCTTTTAAGGTTTTGTGGTGGGGGTCACATGTAATAAGTCCTGGAGATCTGGACAGGATGAAAAAAGCCTTAGATGCTCTTTAGGGTTCTTGCTAGTTAAGAGACTCTTTTAAGGTTTTGTGACAGTCACATATAATACTAGCCCTGGGAGATCCGACAGGTCGAGCTGTGTGCTCGTAATAGCCTGGGATGCTCTTTCGAGGTTTTGTGACGCACGTAATAAGTCCCGAGGATTCCACAGTATGGCCAGTGATGATGAAGACCTACAAGTGGTGGGCCTACATCCAGTATGAAAAAGGACTGGCTCTGTAGAACTTCCTATGACAAGTAGATTCAGAGATTGATTGAGATAGCAGCAGCAGTGACGATGACGATGATTTGAGGACGATGCATCGATGACGATGATCTAGAGAAGAAGACTTGTGCTAGAAGACCTGTGTCGAGAAATACCTTCCTAGTTAAGAGGGAGTGTTGACGTATATGTAACTTCGGAATGTATTTCATATATGTATATTGTACTCCTATAGAGATGGTATTATTACTCTATACGGAAGTGTTTGTATTCCTATAGAGATGTTATTATTCCTCTATACGGAAGTGTCGTCATTTATATTGTAAGTGTCGTAACTTATACTTGATGGGTTATTAGACCACCTTGTTGGGGTTGGCCCTATATAAGTCATGTGGGTTGAAGGGTTATTAGACCACCCTATTGGGGGTCGGCCATGTGGGTCAAAGGGTTATTAGACCACCCTATTGGGTGTCGGCCCAGTCAGCATTGTGTTATGTGGTTAAGTTGAGGCCGACTTAGTAAAGGTTATTAGGAAAGTCAAGTCAAGTATGAATAGAGTGCGGGAGGCAATCTATTTGATCATTCTATTCTCACACACACTCTTTGGAGAGTGGCGCACTTGTGGAGGAGGAGAAGCTACTGCTAGGAGATGTCTATCTCTTATGCTTGGGTTGTATCATTGCTCTATCTATCTCTGAGGAAGTTATTAGGGTTTTTCACCTTTATGGTTTTCCCCAAGTAAACTCTATGTCTCTTGTGTGCTTGCATTATTGTGTCCATGATTGATATACTGTAGATATGTTGTACATGTTGTTCTCTCAATTAAGATCCTAGATCAGATTGAAGTAAATTCTGAAAAACTAACAAACTTTGGGATGAGCCATAAAAGGTGGGAAGGGACACTTTTCCTATTGTATAGTTCAATTCTTTATTTTGAAAATGGGTTATGTTACCTCCTCTCATTTTGAGCTTATTTGAGACAGTAAAGAATTGATCAAATGGTAAGGTCCCCCTACAATCTTCACTCAATTGCTGCCATTCTGCTAGAACTTCATGCATTCCATATTGGGTGTTGGGATCTTCTTTGGGGTTAAGAAACTTGTGTGTGGTGGCTCTTGTTGAGCTTTGGAATTCATTGGGTCGATTGTGAGGCCCTGTCTTGAAGAAAATGTTTTCACCAACTGTCTTTTTTCTTCAAAATGAGAACTATTGTTGCCTCCTATTTCCAATTTGCTTCCCATTTGACTTGACATAAATTTGAACCCTTTCATCATATGCCTTGAAATGTCCTCAAAAAATGGTTTCATGAATTCCCTAAACTTCTCTTGATCCTCCATCTATGAGGTTTCTTTTTCATCCTTAGCCATAGTGCCAGTAAAGTGCATCTCTTCTCCTGCTTCTTCCTCTTCAACAAAGGTACTTTCAGTTTTGGTTTCTAAGGGTGGGGGATGAATTATTGACCTCATCAATGGTCACCCAAATCAGTGTCAAGGACCATGCTCTGATACCAGTGTAATATCCCTCCAAAGAAAAGTGCTTAGGTTCACCTTATTTCAACTCTAGGGATGTAGTTTACAATTGATTCCAAACACCTCCAAATGATTTCGAATTTTGGGAGGAAGGTATTGATGGGGAATAGGACACATTAACACATATATAAGACACCCAAACACTTGATATACCAATCCATGGTCTGCAATTTTCAAGGAGAGAATTTTCGGGACAAGACTAGTCAATTTGAGTAGTAGAAATCCCCCCTGGGTCTGCCCTAATTTCCCTTCCAAAAAATTTACGTCCTTCACTAATTCTTGATATGATACTTGTATTTGTTATAGGACATCAATGAAAATATGTGTAGAATTAGATCTAGTTTTAGGGTCGAATAGGTATCCCAATGAACAACAACTTCTAGAGTCTAGAATTTGGGGTGAAAATGGTGGACAAGGAGTCTCGAATTTGTTCATAACTATAGTGACACTTTAGGGGTATGAAAAAATAATTTGGGCCATCAAATTAAATTAATATGCAGCTCATAACATGAAAAGATATCTCAGAAAAAACCAATATAAAACAGAAACAACATCATCCCAAAATCACTATGAAAATGTTATGAGGAGAATGGCTCGAATCTCAGTTTTGATTGAAAATATCACTTGAAGTACATGGTATTTCGAGATGTGGCTCTCATGATATGTCTATTACAGAGTATGCAACAAATAACATGTACATGAAGTCGAAATATAAATCCTCCACTAGCTATATGCAATAAGAAGTGTGCCCTTACACATTTACATGACATCGAGAGAAAGATAGTAGGATAAGAATATAGGAGAATGAGAGAAGATGAACTTGAACTCAGATGGGGTCTGAACCTGCATAAAAAATCTCCATGAATCTCCATTTAGAGGTCCGAATGGCCTCTCCATCAACCAAATTGGATGGGAATCTTGCACCCTCGAAATTAGTTCCAAGACATGGAGGATGGACATCCACCGTGCAAGGACAAGCTAAGCTATCCAAATATGCCAAATGAGAAATGATAAAAAGTTGGTATCCTTATTTATTCTTGTATTTTATTAACCTCCCAAGGCCTCCATAGCTCTAATTCCATCCAATATCCTCATCCCAACTTGAATTAGAGAGAGATTCCCATGAATGCCACTTGTCCAACACTTTGTAGCCTTCCTCTTCCATCATTTCGAATGGGGGAATCTTGGCTGCCATAAATCCCCTTGTGCACCCTATTGGAGGCTAGTTTTATCCCTGGCATTTCATATATGTCATATGTCAGCAATCAAGTCTGAAATTTGTCATAAGTGTCATAGAAGTTAGGGAATCTAGCTCCAAGTATCACAATTCTTCTATGATGCCTCTTCCTCTTCCATGGGAGTTACTCTTCCACTCTAAATTCAACCCTCCTAGATTCATGCCATGAATAATTCCTCTCGAACTCCCCCAAGAACATTAGACTCCACCTTAGATTCGAATGGGTGAGAATAGGATGCCATGTGGCATGGAGAATCTTGCCTTGTGTGGGTCCCACACCACCTATGCGCCCTCATGACCAAATGCCACCTTATTTTCTTATTATAATTATTTATTTAGTCCCTTTAATATATATTTTTCAATCTAATTTCCATTTGGGGTCTTATAGCTCCCTTATTCCAAGTCTAAATGTTTCCACCCCAACCTAGGGAACTAGTAGATTGGCAGAAATTTCCCTTCATGAGATTTATTTGGATGGAGACATTACAGATTCTTTTGGACATGGAACATGAGTGGGCTTAATATGCGTGCAACTTGGCTGGCATCTGGTGACAAAAATTTGAAATTCTTCCATAGATATGCAAATTATAGAAAAAGCAACAATACGATTTGGGATTTGGTGGATGACAATGGTGTCACTATATATAGTTTTTAGGATTTGGCCAAGCTCAAGGTAAGTCACTTTTCTACATTACTAAAAGAACCTCCAAATACTAATATAGGTGACATGTTGAATATGGTTTCCTATTTTCCTTGTTTGGTTGACGATGAGGAAGACAGTTATTTCAATCGGTTTTAGAGGAGGAATTGCAAACAATTATGACTTCATTTCATGGGGAAAGAAGTAGAGGACCTGATGATGGCCCATTGAGTTCCCCTTGGATTTTTTTTTTTAATCTTATTGGTCCATATATTATTCATATGGTTGAGGATGTAAGAATGGATGTAATAATTCTATGTGGATTAAATTCTACTTTTCTAGCCTTTATTCCTAAAAAAGATCATCAGACGATGTTCGATGACTTTTGACCAATCACTCTTTGTAATTGTGCCTACAAAATTATCTCAAAGGTTCTTGCTTTGAGAATTGAACCACTGTTATCAAACTTCATCTCTCTGGAGCAGTTTGGATTCCTTGAAGGCCCATTAATCCATGAAGCAAAAATATCGGTGTGTTCCTCCAACCATGCTTTCGTTGTAAAGTTGGATCTCTCTAGAGCATATCAACAGGCGTCATGGTTATTCGGGAGACTCCTATTACTACATATTGGATTTTCATGGGATATTGTCAAATGGATAATGTGATGTGTCTCAACTCCATGCTTTGTGGTTTTAATTAATGGATCTGCATCTCCTTTTTTCAACTCTTCAAGGGGCCTTTGACAACACTAGTACAGATGAGCAAATTTGCCACGGTTTTGTGTTGATATTGCCACGTTGTATTGTCTCAATTGTGACGATCATGGAATCGATTTTGCGTGGGACCTGTTTCATGGATATAACAATGAATTTGGAAATCCGTCGCAATAGAGACAAACACTAGTCGGCACGTGTCTTCTATACGGAGGCCTTGAAAATGATTTTTTTTATTCATTTTCTACAAACCGTCTCTCTATCGACGAACATCTGTCCCTATAACGATGAACATATGTCGAAAAAACATAGCATAGATATTCGCTTCCACGAAAAACCGTCTCTCTATCAACGGTGGTTTGTCGAACAGACCAAAACAAATACGGAGGCTGCGATGGTTTTTCTATACGGGCGACGATGTTTCGACTCAACTATCAATGAATGTTCATTGATGTTTTGCTATAGAATATTAGACGAAAGATCGTCGATATATAGACGATACCTGGAAGTTTAAAAAAAAAAACGTGGAAACTGATGTCTTATGAGTATAACCTAAATGTTATACCTTTCCACGGTTTTGCTATACCTTCGACGAAATTTCGTCGATATATAGACAATACCTGTAAGTTAAAAAAAAAATTAAAAACCATGGAAACTGATGTCTTATGAGTATAACCTAAATGTGCAAGCGAGGTGACATTATATTAGTGAATTTTGGTATTGGACAAGAGCTTATCATCTTTTCTGAGAACAAAGATGATTAAATGAAATTGATGGTGAGTTTATCATGGTTTTTAGATTTTTCAAGTGCAAAAGAAGAGAATGAAAAAAGAGATTGATCTAGTATATCTCATTTGATTGATGTAATTGTAAAGTCAGAAGAGAAATGCTTCAACCTTTCATGAAGAAATGAGGTTGGAAATGAATGCTTACAAGTTACAAAAAATTGAATGCAAAACTAGCATTAACAATGGATTTCATGCCCAAAACATTTCAATTTTGTCTAATCTTAAGTTGTTTTGGGATCTAAAATTGTCACAACAACACTGAAGTTTGAGCCAGAGTTGATCTAAATCTGGTGAAAGCATGGATATTTTTAGTTGTTAACCAACATATTTAGTTGTTTATACTGTTGTTGTTAATGCCCCATAATGTTCCTAGGAGGATGAAGTACTCCATGATAGTTTTTGTGGTACGAATCCCCATGTTTCATGTTTTTTCTTTTCAATGTGGTAACCACCTTTAACCAAAAGACATGGAAACTGGTTGGAAATCGTCAGAATGTTAGGTTGGGATCAGATTCAGTTCCTTAAGGGAGGAAGAGATTATACAATCGTGGAAGTTGGAGCAGGTTGTCACATGCATTTTGTACAATAAATTCCACTGGAAACGTTTTTAATATTGTACATACATATAGGATGGTGAACATTATAGTGACCTTAACTCAACCCCTAGGGGAAAAGAGTAGTTGTTCACCTAGAAAATATTTGTAGGCTCTTTGTAGTGCCAACTGGTGGTAAGATGTTTTGAATTTGCACATTACTGGAAGAGATGAAAAGGAAAAATTGATCCTTCTTATGTAACCACCTCAAACATGGCCAAAATTGGTCAAAGTTAGTACCAAATATGCCCAAAAGAAGAAAAAAAAGTCCGTTGAGCACATGATAGGAAAGAGACATGTTAATCAACAAAAAATTGACAACTTATTTCTATTCTTTTACTATGCATGATCTCATATAACAAAAAAATCATTATAGATCACCTTTTGGCATTGATCATAAGCCGGTTGCACAGTTGAGCATGCAATTTGTAGTTTAGAAACCATATCATAATTGCCTTGGAGACACTCCTCGTGAAATAGCATCACTTTCTCTACTATATGTGAAGAGATACTAGTGAGAATTCATCATACTACAAAAAACATAAGGTGCACTGAATTCGTCTTTATTGAGAAATAAATAAATAATAATAAAATAACTCAACCCCCAGGGAAAAAGAGTAGTTTTTCACCTCGAAAATCTATGTAGGATCTTTGTAGTGCCAACTGGTGGTAAGTGGTTTTGATGTTGCTCATTATTGGAAGAGGTGAATATGAAAAGTTGATCCTTCTTATGCAACCAACTCAAGCGTGGCCAAAATTGGTCAAGTTAGTATCAAATATGCCCATAAGATAAAAACAGTCCCTTGAGCACATGATGCAAAGAGACATGTTAATCAACAAAAAATTGACAACTTATTTCTATTCTATTACTAGGAATGATCTCATGTAGCAAAAAATTCATCATAAATGACCTTTTGGCATTGAGAAGTAGGTTGCACAGTTGAGCATGCAATTTGTAGTTTAGAAACCACTTCATAATTTCCTTGGAGACACTCCTCATGTAATAACATCACTTTATCTGCTACCTTTGAAGATATAGACATATCAATTTATGAAGGGCTCACCATATCTCCCATTCTTGGATTCTAACTTGCAGTTCTCATATCTTTGTTATTTTGTTTTTAATTTACTAAGGCATGTACTGCGCTTCACGAGAGAAATAGAAACACTAGACTTGATGATACTCTCCCATTAGCAAACATATTCTTACATTACTAAGGAGCATTTTTGTTTTATGTAGAAGGTTGTCTCCTAGTTTGGATGATAGTCTAAAAGTAGTTATTTATTATTGGTTGTATCTCTTGTATCTTAATAGAATGAAATAGAATTTAAGGATAAAGACAAACACATTAAGGATAAAGAACACATCAAAACCCTTACCTTATCATTGTCCTTTCGCCAGATCCATTCGCCCATACAACTTGATAAGAGTTGTCCACTAGATGCATTTCCATCACCAAGACCTGCATAAATCATCAAAGACATAATTTTTATATGAGTAAATAATATATAAACAAATAAACAGTCATTTAAATCCTACTACAAAGTCCTGTAGAAATCAATGAACCGTGAAATGTTAAATTTATTAACAATATTTTAAGAAATAGACATGCATTTAAAAATTTACAACCATCTTTAATACATAGTAATAAAAGAGTATTTATATCTTATTGAGCTCCTTCTTGTTTCAAGAATAGTTTTATATTCTCTACTGAACAGGGCCAACCATGTGAAGGTGGAAGCTCATATGGCCCCTCCGCCCATTCACATCGCTCTCAATTCCCCATACCCAATAAATGACGTTGTTTACATAGAAAACATATAAACATTCATGCATAACTAGGCTAGTCATCAAAACATATAGATAGAAAAACATTGAAGCATAATGAGGTAATTCATATAAACAATGTTTCAGACTAACAACATCGATATACATCCAAATACAAGTCATGAATTTATACATCTATTTTTCCTTTGTTTTCTGTTTTTTTGCATTGTAATAACTGACGATTAGGGTATTATCATCATCATTTGATGGAATATCTATAGAGCCATGTCCTGCTAGTGTTTGTGTTTCCATGCCCTCATGTATCATATAACTTCTTCTACGTCGTTGAGTAGGACATGGAGACAATTTTGAAGGGGCATGAACTTCAACAACGAAAATGGGCATATTGATATGTTGAAATATTATTGAAATTAATAGTTCATTATTTTGATTAAAATTACAATATTGCTCTTTATCTGTCTGTGTAGCTGTGACAGATGGTGTGTTAATTGTTTCTCTACTTGCTAATTCCTCTTGCGATTCACCCTCCTGAGCTACATGGTCTTCCATTGAAAGAAGAAAATTTATAAGTATACGTCAGGAAATAAATATCTATAACCACATTAGATATTTCTATTTCCAAAGAAGACATACCAGAATGGCTACTCTGCTCCCCACTATCATGGGACATGCACAGCCCAACATCAGCTGGTATGTGTTGAGTAGCGCTAGATTCACTGTTGCGGTTGCATTGTTGCTTAAAATCAAACATAAATATTTAGTTATGGGTGATATAATCAAAACTGAATAGAGTTTAATAGTATACTGCAATGATGTCCTTATTCATTTGATTTACCTGCATCTGCGTCATTGGGGAGATTGGAGTCTGCCCCAAGCTTTTCTGATATTCAATCACACTTTTAAAACCATACTTGAAACCAAGCTTCAGGTCTTCCTTGGTGGAAACATCTTGGAATGTATTTCCCTACAATGCATAACACATTTAAAATTTCCATTATCAAAAACAGATATTTGTTCGCTACTGTCAAATAAATATTCCCCATAGTTGATCATTTAATTCTTCGATTCGGGCTCTTAGTTTTCTATAGCCACCCTGGCCTAGTCTATGCTGCCCGTGCTTTTCCACTCTAGCCTTGGTGGATTTGGAGGTGTTAGGTAGCCTATATATGAAAATTTTGAAAAACGTTAGATATCAGAATTCTTACTTAAAACAAAAAAGAAAAAAATAAATGAGCATATTTCACTAAGAAGATGATATGTGTTGTACCTTGCTTTTCCAGGCCGTGGTTGTTTTCCTTGTCTTTTTAGCAAGTTCTCCTTTGTGTTGATGTATTTGTAACTTCAGAAGATATTCACTTGTATATTGTATGTATTACATTTGTACCTTATTGTATCCCCAACGGAGATGTATTATTCCTCCGATTAGAAGTGTTGTCATGTGTACTTGCAAGTATCGCAAGTTATATTGTAAGTGTCGTAACTTATACTTGATGGGTTATTAGACCACCTTGATGGCGTCGGCCCTGTATGAGTCATGTGGGTCAAAGGGTTATTAGACCACCCTAGAGGGGTCGGCCTAGTCAGCATTATGTTAAGTGGTTAAGTTGGGGCCGACCTAGTTGAGGAAAGGTCAAGTGAAAGTTAGTGTATAAATAGAGAGTGTGTCTCTCTCATTTTATACATTCTCTCATTCACTCACTTCGCATTAGTGAGAGAGAGGAGGAGTGCACACAAGTGGAGGAGGAGTATGCTGATGAAGATATCTATCTCTTGGGTTTGATCATTGTGATCCTTGTATTGGTGCTTATTCTATCTCTGAGGAAGTTGCGGGGTTTTTCACCTTCTTGGTTTTCCCCGGTGAAATGTTTTGTGTCTCTTGTCTCTTGTCTCTTATGCTTGATATGCTATACATGTTGTTCTTTCAGTTAAGATCCTAGATCTATTGAATTAAATGTTGAAAAACTAACATGGTATCAGAGCTAGCCTGAAGGAAGGCATGGTATGGCAGTTATGAGACTTGTTGCACTTGCGACAAATTGGAAGCTAGGGCTTGATATAGAAAACACCAGTCATTGTGGAACTTTCTCTATAAATCCATTTTGGTGAAGGTTCAGAATCTGAAACTTCTACAAGTCGTAGATAATATCCCTATGTACCTTGTGTCCGAAGCACAACATCGGATGCATTGTGCTTTGTGATTTATGAGCCGTACAAGTTAGGGTTTCTGCCTCTTCCAGATCTCAGTCATAAACAAGTGACCTAGGAAAAAAGGTCACAACTTGGTCTAGGAAGCTCCAAATTAAATTTCATAAAAAGTGATAGGTAGGGCACGAACCGTACTTTCATAGGTCCTCTTTTCATAGGTCGAAGTTGAAACAATGACATGTGGCACTCCGTACAAGTTTTCTCTCTTGTTTTATCTCATAAACAGGTCACATTGCGACACTTGGCATAACTCTCTCTCAGAGAATCCAATTGAGGTCAGACCTGTGGGGTTGGAAAGGTGACAGGTCAGGATAACACAAGCCGAAGTTTTAGACCCTGTGGATTCATAATTTCAGAGATGCACTAGAAACAATAAGGTGCATATTTTTGTCAAAAACGAATTGGATTCTGAGCACCTTCATTCTTGGCTTATCACTACTGCGGGAATTTAGGGCTTCAGAGAAAGTTGGAATTTTTGGAATCGAAGACCACAGATGAATGCTCCTCATAAAAATCAAAATTTAGAGACCAAGATCGAATTTTTGGTTGGGCAAAAGGTCGGGCTTGATCAAACCCTAGTTCGGGATTTTGATCGGAAAGGTGGAAAACTAGGGCTTTTGCAAAAGTTGGAATTTTTGAAATCTGTGACCACAGCTGGAAGCTCCTCAGAAAAATCAAAGTTTAGAACACAAGATCGAACCTTTTGGATGGGTAGAAGATCGGGCTTTATCAAACCCTAGTTCGAGATCTTGTCTAGAAGATCCGGAAGTTTCAAAGGCAATTTTGAGGGGTCAAATTTTGGAGATTTCAAAATTGAAGTATACTAGCTCCATCAGCTCAACAAGGAACATCTTTCCATCCATTCAGAAGTTTGAAATTCAAAATTTGAATTTTTAGGGTTTCTCTGACAAACCCTAATCCAGCTCCAGTTCCAGTCTCAACAAATGAAAGTGGATTGGGTTAATCCTAGAAGAGGATGAATTGGTCACCTGCATAAGTGAAGAAGTTCCAGTTCCAGAGGGAGATGAGGCTAAGGCCTTACATAAGAAGACTACAAGCAATCTCTACAGGTATGACTTGAGGAGATACAGGTATGTGTTGAAATCTGTTCATGATTAAGTTTATATGTTTGTCTTCATATTATTGAGGTTAGTACAATCTTGATTAATCTTAGAATTGTCTTATCACCCTAGTAAAAGTATGAATGCATGTGAATGATATAAGACATTCATTAATTAGGGTTATATGATTGTACTAATGGACTGTGGTATTGTATGAGGATGATGTTGTCCGCTAACATGAAAGGTACAAATCAAGTTCTAGATCAAGAACATATGACCATGGTGACATGAAGACAAAGACTCATGGATCACATAGAAGCTCTACTTACGAGGTATGTATAATTTGGTTCTACAATGGTTAACTTATGAGTTATGCAGGTTCCTAAGCACAAGTCATTGAAGAGATCAAGAAGACATTGCTTGGGTATGTTAGATATAACTAGCAAACATGATAACCAGGTATGTTTTTCCTATATCAAGTTAGAATCCTACCCTGTGTTAGGATCTTATACTTTTGTATGAATGATAATGATTATTCTTGAAAGTTAGAAGTTTTAGTAATCAAGGGTTTATGCATATTATATTTCTTACTTTGATTGATGATATGACTAACTAGAAGAGTCCTATGGTCAAATAAGAATATGCATGAGTAAAAGAAGTCTTCCCTGAAACCTTGAATACTAACGCTTATTACCTATGTATGAAATGATCATGACCATACATATTTAAGATTATTTAGAATCATGATGTTTTGATAGTATTGAGATTATACTAATGCATGTATGTTTATGTATGAGATCTTGAGGATGACACTAGTGCACACTTAAGCATGCATAGTGGTCCAGGATGGATATAAGTTCAAAGACAGATAATCCAAGAAGCAAAGACCGAGAGGGAGCTCACTCCAGTTGTTCCTGCAAGGAAGCAAAGATCAAGAGGGAGCACACTCCAGTAGTTCCTGCAAGGAAGCAAAGATTGAGAGGGAGTCCACCCTACAACCAAACAAAGATAAGTATTTGAATTGTCATTTCTTGTATATATGATTACTTAAATGATGTTGTCCATTCATGTACATACTTATGTTCCTAGATTTAGGATGTATATTATGCATTTTAGAAAAGTTGCATTAATGAACAAGATACTATTAATATAGTAATGGGTAAGTGGCCTATGGTACTGTACAACATTCCATTGCTACTTATCTAGAATGAAACCTCTTTGCTAACATGTTGTGAGTTGTGCGCACTCTTAACAATGTTCTGGTAGAGATGGAAGGCATCTAGAAAGGTACGGGATATGGATAAATGTTGTATTGAAGCATTGGCTAAGATAATTGCATGACTGTATGACATATGCCATTATGCGTAAGATTTTGTTATGAAAAACTATGAGGAGTTTCTAATCATGCAATTGATTTGACTTGTAGGAAAGATCGTGTACAATCACCTACAAAAGAAGGAAAACAACATTTGTTCCAGCAGCGAAGTTCAAGAAAGCTATCTATTGAAGATATTGAAGAATTTGAAGTTCCCAGGATCTGGGATGCAGTAATGGAAGAATGCCATGATCGAGGAATACCAGTCGATCATAAAGAATAATGTCTGGGATGTGGTCCTGAGACCAGAAGGGAAGTCTATTGTGACTTCCAAGTGGATCTATAAGATCAAGCATGTTGCAAATGGTAGCATAGAGAAATACAAGGCGAGGTCTGTAGCTCGTGGCTTCTCCCATAAAGAAGGGATAGATTATGAAGAGACTTTTGCACCTGTAGCCAGATACACTTCCATCGGAACAGTACTTGCTCTGGCTACAATGATGAAGTGGAAGATACACCAGATGGATGTCAAGATAGCTTTCTTGAATGGTGTAGTCGAAGAGGAAGTGTATGTGGAGCAGCCACTTGGTTTTGAGACACATGATAGGGAGTCATATGTGTGCATGTTGAAGAAAGCCCTGTATGGCTTGAAGCAAGCTCCTAGGACTTGGTATGGTAGGATAGACAGTTTCCTATCCAGTTTGGGCTTTACCAAGAGTAAAGTGGATTCCAACCTTTACTACAAGGTTGAGGAAGGCAATCCAGTGATACTACTATTGTATGTGGATGACCTGTTTGTTACAGGTGAGGATAGATTGATTGCCGACACGAAGAGGAAGCTTGCTACTGAGTTCAAGTTGAAGGACTTGGGTATGTTGCATTACTTTCTAGGTATGGAGGTGTGGCAGAGTGTAGATGGAATCTTCCTTGGACAAGGGAAGTATGCAGTAGAGATCCTGAAGCAGTTTGGGATGATGGACTGCAAGGCCATGGCCACACCTATGGCATCGAACCTGAAGCTATTGTGTGATGCTTCATCAGAGACGGTTGATGTCACGATGTATCGTCAGATGATTGGGTCCTTGATGTACCTGACGAACACGAGACCATATATTTGCTTTGCGGTGAACACCTTGAGCCAGTTTCTGACAGATCCTAGACATGTTCACCTGCTTGCTGTAAAGCATATTCTGAGGTACCTAAAGGGTACAATTGACTATGGGCTCAAGTATGATGCGAATCAAAAGTTTAACCTAGAGGGTTATGTTGATTCAGATTGGGCAGGTAGTGCTGCAGATAGGAAGAGAACTTCTGGGCGATGCTTTAGTATGGGATCAAGTGTGATCTCTTGGTTTAGCAGGAAGCAGTCATGCATAGCACTGAGTACAGCCAAAACAGAGTATGTCATAGCTTGTTCAGCTAGTTGTGAGGTAGTACGGCTCTGGAAGCTACTGTCTAAGTTATTTGATCTCCTGTTGGATGCTACCTGTATTTTATGTGACAACCAGAGTTGTGTGAAGTTGTCTGAGAACCCGGTGTTCCATGATAGGTTGAAGCACATTGAGATCAAATATCACTATATTAGGGATATGGTGCAGAGAGGAGCAGTGAAGCTCCTGTATGTTGCAATGGACGAGTAGGTTGCAGATGTGTTGACTAAACCACTAGCCAGAGTGAAGTTCGAGTACTTCAGAGAGAGGTTTGGTGTTCTTCAGTTAGAAGATGCTTCGAGAAAGAAGTGATGGGACACATTTGTAGGAGCCATTCCAAGCATGGTGGTAGGAGGATCCTCCCATGGATGTGGATGTAAGCGTTGTGTGATGAGTATCAAGATGATACTTCAGATGACATACATTAGGATTCCAACCTTTACTACAAGGTTGAGGAAGGAAAGCCAATGATACTACTTTTGTATGCGGATAACCTGTTTGTTACAGGTGAGGATAGATTGATTGCCGACACACAGCGGAATCTTGCTGCCGAGTTCGAGATGAAGGACTTGGGGATGATGCACTATTTTCTAGGCATGGAGGTGTGGTAGAGTACAGATGGAATCTTCCTTGGACAAGGGAAGTATGCAGTAGAGATCCTGAAGAGGTTCGGGATGATGGACTGTAAGGCCATGGCCACACCTATGGCATCGAACCTGAAGCTTCTGTGTGATGCTTCATCTGATTTGGTTGATGTCACGACATATCGTCAGATGATTGGGTCCTTAATGTACCCGACGAACACGAGACCAGATACTTGCTTTGCGGTGAACACATTGAGCTAGTTCCTGATGGATCCGAGGAGTGTTCACCTGGTTGCTGTAAAGCATATTCTGAGGTACTTGAAGGGTACAGTTGATTATGGGATCAAGTATGATGTGAATCACAAGTTTAACCTGTAGGGTTATGTTGATTCAGATTTGGCAGGCAGTGCTGCAGATAGGAAGAGCACTTTTGGGTGCTGCTTCAGTATGGGATCAGGTGTGATCTCTTGGTTTAGCAGGAAGTAGTCCTACGTAGAACTGAGTACAACCAAAGGAGAGTATGTTGCAGCTTGTTCAACTAGTTGTGAGGTAGTATGGCTCTGGAAGCTACTGTCTGAGTTATTTGATCTCCCGTTGGATGCTACCTGTATTTTATGCGACAACCAGAGTTGTGTGAAGTTGTCTGAGAACCCGGTGTTCCATGACAGGTTGAAGCACATTGAGATCAAATAACACTATATTAGGGATATCGTGCAGAGAGGAGTAGTGAAGCTCCTGTATGTTGCAACGGATGAGCAGGTTGCAGATGTGTTGACTAAACCACTAGCCAGAGTGAAGTTCGAGTACTTCAGAGAGAAGTTTGGTGTTCTTCAGTTAGAAGATGCTTCGAGGAAGAAGTGATGGGACACATTTGTAGGAGCCATTCCAAGCATGGTGGTAGGAGGATCCTCCCATGGATGTGGATGTAAGCGTTGTGTGATGAGTATCAAGATGATACTTCAGATGACATACATTAGGATGATTTGATGACGATGATCAGGATGATCATGTGTGATGAGTATCAGGTAGATACTCTGGATGATATGCATCAGGACGATGCTATGATGATGATCAGGATGATCATGTGTGATGAGTACCAGGTAGATACTCTGGATGATATGCATCAGGACGATGCTATGACGATGATCAGGATGATCATGTGTGATGAGTATCAGGTAGATACTCTGGATGATATGCATCAGGACGATTCTATGACAGTGATCAGGATGATCATGTGATGTTGGTGTGCATCGGGTTTATGCACCATGTGATGATGATCAGTTGGATCATGAGTATCAGGATGATACTTGGAGGTCAGAGATGATATGTGGTAGGTTGTGTAGTAGCATGTAAAAGATCCTGGGAGATCCGATAGGTTGAGTTGTGTGCTCGTAATCAGTCCTGGGATGCTCTTTCGAGGTTTTGCTAGGGAGGCATGTAATCAGTCCTGGAGATCCGATAGGTTGAGCTGTGTGCTCGTAATAAGTCTTGGGATGCTCTTTAGTTTTTCCAGTTGTGCCGTGGTACATAAATGTTCCTGGGATTCTCTTTAAAGGTATTTCCTATTCACATGTAATCAGTCCTGGAGATCCGATAGGTTGAGCTGCGTGCTCGCAATAAGTCCTGGGATGCTCTTTAGAGATCTTGTCGGTCGTGCTACGGCACATAAATGTTCTTTTGATTCTTTTAAAGGTATTGTGAAGAGATGCATGTAATCAGTCCTAAGAGAGATCTTGCTGGTCGTGCTTAGGCACATAAATGTTCCTGGGATACTCTGTTTAGGTATTGCATCCACACGTAATTAGTCCTTAGAGTCCACCTCTATCAGACCGTTCGCATAGATGATGAAGACCTAGAGGAGGCTAGGCCTACAACCAGCATGAAAAAGGGCTGGCTCTGTAGAGCTTCCTATCATGAGAAGAATTGAAGAGATATCCCAGTGATCGAGATGTCGAGTACAACAATAGTGATGATGATGATGCTCTGTGATCCAGTGACGATGATCCAGCTCCAGAATTGCAGATTTGTGCATATATGTATTAATGACTTGTGTCAAGAGAATACCTTCCTAGTTAAGAGGGAGTGTTGATGTATTTGTAACTTAGAAAGATATTCACTTGTATATTGTATGTATTACATTTGTACCTTATTGTATCCCCGACGGAGATGTATTATTCCTCCGATTGGAAGTGTCGTCATGTGTACTTGAAAGTACTGCAAGCTATATTGTAAGTGTCGTAACTTATACTTGATGGGTTATTAGAACACCTTGATGGGGTCGGCCCTGTATGAGTCATGTGGGTCAAAGGGTTATTAGACCACCCTAGAGGGGTCAGCCCAATCAACATTATGTTAAGTGGTTAAGTTGGGGCGAACCTAGTTGATCAAGTGAAAGTTAGTGTATAAATAGAGAGTGTGTCTCTCTCATTTTATACATTCTCTCATTCACTCACTTTGCATTAGTGAGAGAGAGGAGGAGTGCGCACAAGTGGAGGAGGAGTATGCTGTTGAAGGTATCTATCTTTTGGGTTTGATCATTGTGATCCTTGTATTGGTGCTTATTCTATCTCTGAGGAAGGTGCAGGGTTTTTCACCTTCTTGGTTTTCCCCGGTGAAATGTTTTGTGTCTCTTGTCTCTTATGCTTGATATGCTATACATGTTGTTCTTTCAGTTAAGATCCTAGATCTATTGAATTAAATGTTGAAAAACTAACACCTTGCATCCTCTATGAGTTCCTTCCACTCTTTCTCCGGAACCATGGGAGGGCGCTCATGCTTGAGGTCAAGTTGCAATTTATCCCTATATTGGGCCCTGGTATATTTTAAATTCTCGCTGGCTTACTTTGCAACCACTTTCTTGTTGAATGTATTGTCCAACAAGTTTACCATGTGATCTATCAATTCATCTCTCTTTGCGCTATCTTGGCTATTCCATCGTGTGTGAATGGTGGGTCCAAACAAAACCAATGCTTTGTCATTCAAATTCCTGTAGAAAACATTGTTTCCTGCAGAAGCGTGTAATCCATTAATTTATAATAATTTCAACGTATGTCCATTTCAATTTCATGATTAAAATGAATAAATTAATTAATAAATACCTGCAATCTTTTGAACCTTGATCGGAACACAAGAGTCATCCACCAGAAAGGTGAGATCTAGTGATCTGGTGCTGCTCCAGGAAAATTTTCTTGGTCATCTACAGTATGTTCATCTTCGGAGTCATGTGGAGTCCTGGGCTCCGTCTCACCATGCTCCGGCATGTCATGCCGATCAAAATCAGTGCCCTTATCAATGGATTCGAGGCCAACCACAGGAGTGTAAAAAAGCCTCATTGTTACATTCCTTCGTCGACGTTGTTGTTGCATTGGAGTATCACTGCTACCTATACCTGTCTCGACAGTTTCTCTAGTCACGGGTCGTAAAAACTCCTACAAACGAAAAACTATATCATATCACTTGGAAAAATAGAAAACATAATATCAGATATGAAATCATGTCATAGATTAAAAAAATATGTGAAGATGCCACTTACCCCATAAGATTTTATTTGTTCTTTCAACTCTTCAATCCTTTCCCTGATCTCCTGTGTCGTGGGCCTTGTGCGAGCCAAGGCAATCATTTCTATGTTTTCCTTTTTCAGGGACTTCTTTATAGTTTCTGTTGGGTCTATGGAATAGTAAATTTCATCCTCAAGCTCCTCATCACCCAAATCAAGTGCACTGTACTAAATTCATCAAATAATAAAATTAAACAAAATAATTTTAACATCATTCAAACATTGTTATTGTAATGAAAGTTAGTTAGTATTAAGAACTAACACTTACCTGATGCGGTGTTGTGGCTGCTGACTTCCCATAGTCACCCCGTATTGATCTGCTTCCAGTGGGTGACTGTCCACGGTCACCCTGGACCGTGGAAGCAGCAGCTGCCTCTCCACGGTCCTCACCCTGACACGATAAATCAATCAATATTTCATCATAAGCACAAAAAAATGCGAATGTCAATAGTGGAAATCGAATGTTAACAGAAAAAAATGAAACATTTAGTTATTATATTTAACACTTACCTGACAGGGCAAAGAGTGTGACCTTCCACGATCACTTTGGACCATGGAAGCAACAGGGGCCTTTCCACTGGCACCACCCTGACACAATAAATCATTAAATAAACGTTATGAAAATAATTGTAACATAATAAAAAATGAGATATTGCAATAATATTTATTTTTACCTCAGAAGTAGAGTACACACGTTCTGTTTCATGACGAACATGGGCAGTCCCCTGCCACAGTGTAATAAGCATGTTGTCACATGGAAATATTCTGGGGTTGGAGTTTCTAGTTATTGTAGTCATATTTAGTTACTACATTTAGTTGAGTCAATAATTGTAACATAAACAAAAATGAGATATGGCAATAATATTTACTTTTACCTCCGAAGGAGAAGATAGATGTTCTGCTCCATGGCGATGAGCAGAACCCTGCCACAGTGTAATAAGCATGTTATCATATGCAAATATTCACAATAAGCATGAAAAAAGCGAATGGTAACAGTGAAAATCGAATGTTAACTGAAAAAATCAAAACATTTTGTTATTGTAGTCATATTTATTTACTATATTTAACATTTACCTCATGAGGCATAGATTGTGACCTTCCATGGTCACCCTGGACCGTGGAAGCAGAATGTGGCTTTCCACTGCTGCCACCCTGACAAAATAAATCATTCAATAAAAAATGAGTCAATAATTGTAACATAAAAAAATGAGATAAGCATAATAGTGTAATAAGCATGCTATCACATGGAAATATGAAGAATAAGCACAAGCAGGATGAGGACTTGGAGAAGGCAAGCAAGCATGAATAAACTGTTGAGCTTGAAGTAATGACAAATGCTGACATGAACAAATGAAGAGAAGAATGATGACATGGCAAGGTGACAAGACAAAAGACAAGATGACATGGCAAGAAGTCAACACAGGGCATTGGAGAACAAGGTGACATGGACTTGGCAAGCATGAAGTTGAGGACAAACAATGGATAAGTGTTCCGGAAAACTCTAGATCAGTCATGCCAAAACAGAGCTCAAAGTGCCATAAAGCACGAAAAAAGTGAATGGTAACAGTGAAAATCAAATGTTAACTGAAAAAATCGAAACATTTTGTTATTGTAGTCATATTTATTTAATATATTTAATATTTACCTCACGAGGCATAGATTGTGACCTTCCACGGTCACCCTAGACTGTGGAAGCAGAATGTGGCTTTCCACTGCTGCCACCCTGACAAAATAAATCAATCAGTAAAAGTTGAGTCAATAATTGTAACATAAAAAAAATGAGATAAGCATAACAATGTAATAAGAATGTTATCACATGGAAATATTCATAATAAGCATGAAAAAAACGAATGTCCTCGGTGGAAATCAAATGTTAACAGAAAAAATAGAAACATTTAGTTTTTGTAGTCATGTTTAGTTACTATATTTAGCATTTACCCGATGAGGCATAGTGTGTGACCTTCCACGGTTACCCTAGACCGTGGAAGCTACATCTATTCGATTTAAGTTGTAATCGATCAACAACTCTTCACCTGGAAGTATTGTTTTTGTTACACATACAAATATACGATGCTCTTCGCGTTCCTCAAATTCGCAATTTGGTTGCTTAGTTGCTGTCACTGGCCGTGTACTATTTATAAATCCAACAACCTTTCCAGACGCTTTTGGTCTCCCATCAATATACATAGTTGCCCCTTTGTTTTTATTGTTTTATGCTAGTTGTATATAATTTGCGGCAACTCCGTATCCGCATACTTCGAGTATATTGGACCAAGATCAACTAATTATTGTATTTGTATAATGGTTCGACATACTCCATCAATTCAGTTACAGTGCCATAGCCGACCTTTATGCCATCCATGGAAAATAGCCCCAATCCATGTAAGGACGAAGGAGCAATGCAATACATCCTCCCATTGATGAAGAAATTTGTGTCCACTTGGGGTATCTTTTTAGGTACCCATCGTTGCACTAGATGTCTATACCTCAAGGGAAACTCAAAGTCACCTATTCTCTCAGCATCATAATTACATGACCCTCCATTGGCAATAAAATATTGCATCCATCTACGAAATCTTTTCCTTACCTTTTCAGATCTAGTTGATATAGAACCGGTAGATCTAGTACAACACGTCTCACTTCAACCTCTCCGAGTATATCTTCATCATCACTCGAGGAAGATAAATCTGACAAATACCTATTTGGTGGTACCTACACTCGATAAAATAAGAATATAAGTTACCAAGCGGATATAATTTAGCGTGCAAATATATTTACTTGTAATGTTTTAATATCAAAAGTTATTTCTTACCAAAAACATTATCAAAAGCTATTTTTCTCTCAAAGGTGTAATTTCTTTTAGAGTTATTTATATTTGAATCATTTTTAAGTAGAAGACACGTTTTGATTTGATTTGGAATTTGCTCACAACACGGATATAGAAGTATGTTTCTTGGGCCACTTAACTAGTTAATGCATGCAAAGAGGTATGGGGTTCCCCCTCATATAGATCATGTTGGGGATTCAATTTGGAATGGGTGGTGGTCATATTGCTTCATTCATAGATTTCCTACCAAAACTTGGTGACGTTAGTCTAACACTCCCTCTTCCACAGTGGTTTGATATGTAAGTTTTTTCATGCAAGGTACTCCTTCTCTAACTATGTGCTACATGTGCTCAATGGTACTCTATTGTATGACAACGTGGTCACAAAGTTCCAACTCTCCTCCTCAACATAGGTCCTTGGTTCCATCACCAACCTCCATGAAGTATCCTCCTCAACCCAAGCATCATCAAATCAAGTGTCTAACCTGCAAGGAGTGTAGGTCCCAAGCTCTAAGGGTTAAGTTCCCAATGCTCCTCCTCCTAGGTAAGTACCTCCCTTGATCAAGCAATCGACTCCCCCATTGTGTGCACCCAATGAGTTTATCAACATGTCAATTAGGTAACAATCTCCTAAGGGTACCATGTCAACACACTAACCAAGGCCAAGCATCCACCCAAACCGAGAGATTGATATTGCTAACCAAGGCCAAGGAGACCTGTTGCTCGTCTACCAAGGTGAGAACACTTTTGGAGTAATCCCAAAAAGCTAACACATAGTTTTCCCTAAAATGAATAATTATATCTAAAAACTAGGTGGCCATGTGTATTACTCACTCATTATCCTTACCAAAAAATTTAGGTGCATGCAGTTAATACACATGAACTTTATAACATCATGTCCATAAAAGAAAAATGAGTATGGAGTAACATAATTCTCTACAAAACTTCTTTTTGATTCAAAGTGAAATTCTCAATGTAGATATGAGTTTTGATTGCTTGAAGTTGAATGAACAAAAAAAATTACAAATTTAATCTTCAACAAGCAAATGTATTACCCATTTTCGTGTTTGCACCCTTATACCAACAGAGACAACCACATGAAAGTGGTGTCTTTGAATAACATATTGGTTGATTGGTTGGGGGGTCTATATGCTTTCTTGGTATACAATGTTAAACAATTAGAAACCCATATAATATGGCAGCTTAGAATAGCTTAGAACGCTTTAACTTACACCAAATTTGGCCATCGTTTGCCCATTTTTTCCGAATTTCATGCAATTTCATACATGGAGGGAAAGTGGGCCCATGCAAAAAATTGTCCAAATTGGGCTAGATTAGGTCAATTTTGCAAAAAACACACCATGTTTTTTTAATTTCAAGCATGGAATGAGGTGGAATAGCATTGGGTATGACTCCCACTCCCTACCATGCATGTTTGAAATTGTAAAGGATTTGGACAAATTTGTAACATTTTGTTAGTGATTTTAGCTATGGGGAGAGGGTTTAAATGATAAGAATCAACCTTGGTGGAGGGGGAGGATTCTAGACATCATTTCCCCTCTCTTCATGCAAGAAAACTCACAAAAATTGGCGAATTTTTCCCTCCCTCCATGCTTGATTTTTTTAAAATAGGATAACAAGGTGAAATGTCACCAAATTTAGACCAATTTTAGGTAGTTTTGAGTGGTTTTGCACATGGATGCGAACATGGTGATGTTGGATCCTGAATCGTCTTACACTACCCAAGACCATTTTCTTACCATTTCTACGGTGTTCTGCAGCATGGAAATCCCAAATTTGTTTGGTCGTGATGGTAGGGTCCAGGTCCGTTCTCTATCAAACGGGTGATGGATGGGCTCAGGGCTAGCATTTGACGGGCAAAATGCCCGTCATGGGTCATTTTGCCTCTCAAATACGGCCTATATTTCGTATAAACCCTCAGAAAAAAAACAAAGTAAACAGTGAAACATCTGTATTTAGTGTGGAAACAGTCAAAACTGTGGGATTTATCCCAAATTCCTACGCTGCTAGGGTTGATGGGCTTACCGAATTCATTGGGCCCTTTGTTATCCTCTAGACTGTCACCGGATTGCTTCCCCTGGGAACGACGGTATCCTCTGGACTGGTATCCCCTGCTCCTCGATTTACCACTGCTCTGCTCATCAAATTACCAGTGTTCTGGATGCTGCTAATGAACTAGTGCGTGGGGGTGAACTTGTTCTTTGTTGTTTTGCTCTGGATGCTTCTAATGAGCTAGTGCGCGAGAGTCTTTTCCCTCTATGTTTTTTTGTTTTTTTATTTGCATATTTTATATTTTGTGTTTTGTTTTGTTTTTTTATTTGCATATTTTATATTTTGTGTTTTGTTTTGTTTTTTTATTTGCATATTTATTTTTTGTTTAGTTTATTTTGTTTTTTTTTATTTGCATATTTTATATTTTGTTCCATTTTAAATTAATTTTAGTTAAACAACTCTATGTTTTTAATTTAATGGAATTTGATTCAATTTAATTTAATTTAACGAGGAGTTTGTCATAATTTGTATTGGTTGCATGCCCGCCATAATTCATTGTTTGAAGATAATGCCCGCACCATCATACCAGGTTATAGCTTGTTGAAGTGACTATCTACTCATGGTCTCAGTTAGCCTTAATAATTTTTGAGGAGAAAGATATAAGCCTGCCAAAACAGGGTTTCAGGATAAACCTTGAAGAATTTCCTGAAAATGACTAAGTGTTGGAAAAACTGGCTCAAGTGACCTCAGGGAAATGCCGACCATAAATTGTGGGTTGAAGAAAATGCCCGTACCATATGGGAATCTTGTAGGTTGGTGTTTTTTCTACCCAACCATGGTCTCAGTTTGTCCAAAGAGACTCCGAGGAAGAAGATATGGATCTGCCAAAAGTGCTACTTAGCCTAATTTGCACTACTTCAGTAAAATGCCCACCAAGGAGAGAGAAAGTAACCTCAGAGGATGAAATTGGTCTTTATGGATTCACCTTGTTGGCCTCTACCCATTCGGTGTCTCACACTTCATATTTGATGAAAATAAAGATTTCATCATGTTGACCTAGGGTTTGACAATTTTGTCTAAGTGTTGAATTAACAGGTTACTTCCTGAAAGTCACATGTGCAAGAAATTAACCTGCCAAAGTAGGAAAAATATTGTTTTGCTTATTAAGAACAAGAGAAACAAAAGAGGTCCAAATTTAGAAAAATGGCCGTGTTGGAAAATTTATCCAAGTGGCCTTGGGAAATTGCTTGATGTACCTCATAGGAGAACGATAAAAATTATCTAAAACTATAATGCTATAGCTTGTTGAAGAGGCTATCATACCATGGTCTCAGTTCCAAAGAGGGTTTTTGATGACAAAGTTAAAGGCATGCCAAAACAGGGTTTCAGGCTGTTTTTGCACCAGTGGTAGTAAAACTGCCCAAGTGGCCTCAGGTAAATGCTCGCCATAATTCATAGGTTAAGGTAAATGCCCACCCCATAGTGTCAGGCTGTAGCTTGTTGATTTTTCTACCTGACCATGGTTTTTGATTGTCTTGAGAGTTTCTAAAAAGGAAGTTATGGGTCTTCCAAAACAGTGTTTCAGGCAGATTGCTCCAGTTAATGGTCAAGTGTGTAAATCCTCCACCTGAAAGCTTATTGTTGAATGTGGTTGGCATTGATGTCACTTCAATAGCAACAGTTGATGTAGTTCCATCTTTAGATTATATCAGTTGGGCGGTAAAAGTTTGGATTAACTAACTCAGGAGTAAAATGAATGTAATTTTTTGTTTAATTATAAACAATAAATATACAAACTAAATATGTGAATATTCAATTTAAAGTAATTTTTAAAACAGGGCAATTAACGGAGCCCAAGATGTCTCCAAACAACGAGGAAGTTAATTCTTCCTCTTTAAAAATGCACAGATTTTTTTCAATATGTAGCTTTTCATTAATATAATTTTTTTGGATGATTTTTCATTCAAATTTTTTTTTTAAGGGAAGTTGCCTTCTTATGGTGTATTTTTGAATTGTTTGTTTTCTTCAACTAAATTAGTGTCAATGAGAGAATCCATCTTGCATGCATGAGTCTTATTATTTAGAATATAAGATTAACTAAATAAAACATGGATATATATTTTTATTACTATATTTTATTGAAAATTAAAATCTTTAATAAAAATTTCAATAATGAAAGGTAATTTCTTTAATAACACTTTACTATTGAAGGGCATATTTTGAAACTAAACGTTTTGTGATGGTTAAAGTAAGAGTTCAAAATGTCATAAAAATTTGATTTGAAGGGTAAAGATAAAATGAATTTCCAACCCTGCCTGCGTGCAATCATGAAGCCCAATCATGAAAAGAACCAAAATGAATTTATTGATTGTTTGATTTAAGAGTTAAGAGTTCTCAGAATATTGATTAATGTTTGATTTAAGAGTTAAGAGTTAATAGATTAATTCAGGATTAATTTACTTATAGAACCTTTTTTTTCAACGAAAAAAAAGTGCCTTGTTATTCATTAAGTGAATCAAAGAAACTTACAATAAAACCTATCCCAAGGATAGAATCTTTGAAAACAGACTATGCAGTCTTTTACAATAAATCCGATAATGCTTGCCACTATTCAGTAATATATCATCATAACCATGGTTGCTGATAACATCATAAAAATAACATAGATACAGAGGAAATCTTAACCAAAAAGCCCCTAAAGCGGGTGCATCAAATTTACAAAATAAATCATAAAGGCTAGCCTAATTAATAAAGACAAACATAAAACATTTCCCCCTGATGGTGATCAATGAAAGGGATAACCTGAAGAATACCATCTTCCAAATGTAATCCCTTCTTTGAAAATAAATCAACTCTATGATTGAAAGAACAAGAGATGTGTTGTATAGAGTAGTCGTGAAATTGTTCCAACAAGATGGTAATTTACTTATAGAACCATAATGACTTTATAATTAGTAATGTGCTTTAAATTTGAATAGTCAAACATACATACTATAGTCAAATAATAGAGAAATCACAACATTACAATTAACATAATATAAAATAATATTGCACTGCATTTAAGAAACCAAATCACAAGCCCAACAAATAGTTACTAGTGTTATAGTGATTTGAATATTGAGAATTCATAATGCAATATTTCAATAGAAGTATCCATTTGTTACAAATTGGCTTTCAAAGAGGCTTTCTTCTTGAACCAACAACTCATGTGCAAACTATGAAACTAGTCATGCTTTACTTATTAGCCTTTGTAGCAAAGTGAGAAGTGGAAGAATTGAGTAATCCTACAAATTACCACAAGCAAGAAGTTTAACCAAAGCGTTCTACTTGTAGGGCCAAAGTGTTTTAATACTTATAGAAATAGATTTAAATGCCCAAGGAATATACACAAATCTTATATCCATTGATATATCTAGAATTTTTAGAAATAGATTTAAATGCCAGAGGAATATACAGAAATCTTATATCCATTAATATATCTTCGTCAATATTTTCGATTACAATTGTCGATATACAACTATATACCAAATAGACCAATATTTGCTGCTGATTACATCAAATGTTTATATCACTAATACGATAGAATCCTACTCCCTAGAACCTCAATAACATGAGCTTCTATTTTACAAAACAGATAATAGTGTGCATACCAAAAATTAATATAGACGAACATAAGGGCCTTGGGATATTAACAGAAAACGAAACAAGTAAACCTAATCAGACAAGTAAATATCAAGAAACTGTGGTGGGTGGGCCGCGTGGTTCCCTCAACTAGTCTCCATTGGTTTTGCCCCTGAGGAAGGCGGGCTGTCAGATGGAGGGGACTATCTAGAACCTACAGAAGTCGTTGGGATCCCCTCGCGCTGGAGACGTTGAATGGCTTTGCGTTGTTCATCAAGGAGCCTTCGCATATGTACGATCAGTTCGACATTGTTATCTGCGAACTTCCGCTCCATGGTATCCTCGATTGAATTCTTCAAGGACTCTAGGTCCTCTTTGTCACATTTCCCCTCCAGATTCTGCCGAAGCTCTTCCATGTCCTTTTCTAACTTATCCATTCTTCGGGTGAGTGCATCAATGGCGCTAGTCCTTCCAACAGGGTCGCGACTGCTACCTTCCGCATTTATATAACACAGAGCTAGCTATGAAGAATTGTTGTAACAAATCCTCTTGTACGGGAGCTCACTGCCACTAACCAGAGCACTGGTCAGAATTCGGCGCCTGCCCTTTTCTGAAGCTTCAACAACCAAACGATGAGGAGGGCCAGTGGAGGGAAAAACCACAGAAGGAAGAGCTATTTGAGACAACATTTTGGGCAAAAACCAAGGAACAGGGGCAAAAGCAACTTAAAGGAGCGAAAATGAACAAAAAAAACTGACCATAGATCGGTAGAAATATCCACAAGTCTCAAAATTAAAGATCAAAGTACTGCAAAGTGGGTTATATGACATTACCAGCCAGAGACCTTATGCGAGAGTAGAGACTTGAGACCTTACCCTGTCCGAGACCATGTGTGAGACCTTACCCTGACAGACCTTTGAAGTGACTGATGGGAGAGATTGTCTGCTAGGGTTTGAATAGGCTATCCAAAATGTCTCTAATGTACCTTGTTGAATAAGCTATCCAACCATGGTTTCATTTCTTCGAAAGAGTACTTTCAGTTTTCCTTATGATGGTCATATATGCAAAATATCAATCTGCCAAAAGTAGGAAAAATATTATTTTGCATATTAAGAACTAAAGAAAAATTGCCTAAGTGTCAAGATCAGAAAGTTGAAAAGGCATTTGGAAATTCCCTCCAAAGAGTGCCCTTGTGCTGATAATTTTTCCAGATGACAAGGGCATGTTCCTTGGTGATCTGGCCATCCAACTGTGGTATCATTTCCCTCCTTGGTACTCTCACATGCGAGATATTGGTCTCCCAAAAGCAGAGAAAAAATTGATTACTTATAAAAAGGTTTAAGG
The DNA here is from genome assembly GCA_027924585.1 of Larix kaempferi. Taxonomy (NCBI): domain Eukaryota; kingdom Viridiplantae; phylum Streptophyta; class Pinopsida; order Pinales; family Pinaceae; genus Larix; species Larix kaempferi. The sequence goes on from BSBM01000114.1 coordinate 2,790,701, forward strand.
GTTAAAAGCTCCATTATGCCCGCCATAATTCATTGTTTGAGGAAAATGCGCATACCATCATATCAGGATATACCTCGTTGAATAGGTTATCTAACCATGGTATCATTTATTCAAAAGAGTGTTTTATGACAAAGTTATAGATCTGCCAAAACAAGGGTTCAAGCAGTTTTAGATATTCTGAAAAATGGCTAAGTGTTGAAAAATTGGTCAAAACTACTCTAAGAGAATGCCCGCCATAATTCTTGGTTTGAATAAAATGCCCTCACCATCATATCAAGATATACCTTGTTGAATAGGCTATCTGACCATGGTCTCATTTATTCAAAAGAGTGCTTTATGACAAAGTTATAGATCTTCCAAAACAAGGGTTCAAGCAGTTTTAGACATTCTGAAAAATGGTTGTGTTGGAAAATTGATCCAAATAGCCTTGGGGAAATGCACGTCGTACCTCATAGGTGAATGGTAAAAATTATCTGAAACTATCATGTTGTAGCTTGTTGAAGGGGCTATATTAACATGGTCCCAACACTCAAAGAGGGTGTTTGATGACAAAGTTAAAGGCTTGACAAAACAAGGTTTCAGGATGTTTTGCACCAGAGGTAGTAAAACTGCCTAAGTGGCCTCAAGAAAATGCACACCATAATTCATAAGGTAAAGTAAATGCACGCACCATATGTTCAGGCTGTAGCTTGTTGATTTGTCTACTTGATCATGGTCTCAGTTTGTCTTGAGAGTGTCGGAGGAAAAATTTATAGGTCTGCCAAAACAGGGTTTTAGGCAGTTTTGCACCAAGTTCAGTAAAATGCCCGCCTAGGGAAACTGAAGATGATTCTGAGAGTGAAATCAGCTTGGGTGTGCTCTGTGATGTATACTACATCATCTAGTGGCATTGGTTCAGGATTTCGATGAAATAAAAAATCCACCTTAGAAATTGCAGAAATTGTCCAAGTATAAAAATACTGGTAAAAATGCCTAAGTGACGTCAGTAAAATGCCCACCATTTCTAGTAGTTGATGGATTAAATTATTCTAAGGGTATGGGTCTCTAGAGTGTTGATTGTTTCATCCAACCATATCATTGATTTGTCCAAAATGTCTCTGTAGGAGAAGATATTGATTTGCCAAAAATGCTTCCCAGCTTGATTTGCACTATCTCTGAAAAATGCCCGCCGAGGAGAGAGAAAGAAGCTTCAGAGGATGAAAGTGTTCATGATGGAATCACCTTTTTGGCCTCTACCCATTGGCTATCTCACACTTCAAATTGGATGAAAATAAAAATATCATCATGTTGACCTAGGGTTTCACAATTTGTCTAAGTGTCAAATCAGTAGTTAAAAAGGTCAATTGGAAATGCCCGCAAGAAGGTGTCATTGTGATAATAAAATTCATAGGGTGACATAGATTTGTTCCTTGCTTGAATTAGTTAACAATACTGATTCACCCCCCCCTCTCAGTATTGACCAATATTCCAACAATTAGTACCAGAGCAAGATCCTTCACTACAGTCTAAACCACTGGAAGGAAGATCCTATTAAAAACCACTATGGATCAATAAGAAGATATTGCATCCCACAGAGCTCTAGTTCTTGATAAAGAATACTATGCATATTGGAGAGAAAGAATGAGTGCGTACTTACAATCATTAGGATGGGGTGCATACTTACTAATGAGTGCATACTCAATAATAATGGCTAAGTGTTGGAAAATTGGTCAAAACTGCTCTAAGAGAATGCCCGCCATAATTCATGGTTTGAAGAAAATGACCGCACCATCATATCAGGATATACCTTGTTGAATATGATATCTAACCATGGTTTAATTTCTTCAAAAGAGTGCTTTATGACATTAAAGTTATAGATCTGCCAAAACAAGGGTTCAAGTAGTTTTGGACATTCTGAAAAATGGTTGTGTTGGAAAATTGGACCAAATAGCCTTAGGGAAATGCATGCCGTACCTCATAGGTGAATGATAAAAATTATCTGAAACTATCATGCTATATCTTGTTGAAGAGGCTATCCTACCATGGTCTAAGTTCTCAAAAAGAATGTTTGATGACAAAGTTAAAAGTCTGCCAAAACAGGGTTTCAGGCTGTTTTGCACCAGAGGGAGTAAAACTACCTAAGTGGCCTCAGTAAAATGCCCACCATTATTCATGGGTTAAAGTAAATGACCGCACCATATGGTCAGGATGTAGCTTGTTGATTGGTCTACCTGAAAATGGTCTCAGTTTTCCTCAAGCATGTTTGAGGAGAAAGTTATAAGTCTGCCAAAATAGGGTATCGAGATAAACTTTGGAGAAATTCCTGAAAATGACTTAAGTGTTGGAAAACTGGCTCAGGTGGCCTTAGGGAAATGCCCACCATAGTTTGTGGGTTGAAGACACTGCCCGCACCATATGGTCATCTTGTAGGTTGGTGTTTTGTCTACCTGACCATGTCCTCATCTTGACTTCAAATTGCCCGAGGGAGAAGTTATGGATCTGCCAAAACAATGTTTTAGGTAGATTGGACCAAGTCTAGGAAAGTGCAAAAATTGTCTAAATGTAAAATCACTAAAACTGCCTAAGTCACCTTAGTAAAATTCCCGCCATCTCTTGTGGTTGATGTGTTAAATCATTTTGAGAGTATGGATCTATAGAATGTTGTATGGTGCATCCAACCATATCAATGGTTTGTCCAAAGAGTTTCTCTAGGTGAAGATATTGATCTACCAAAAGTGCCTCGTAGACTAAATTGCACTACTCCAATAAAATGCCCACCGAGGAGAGAGAAAGAAGCTTCAGAGGATGAAATTGGTCTTGATGGAATCACCTTGTTGGCCTCTACCCATTGGGTGTCTCACACTTCAAATGTGATGAAAATAAAAATCTCATCATGTTGACCTAGGGTTTGACAATTTTGTCTAAGTATTGAATTAACAGTTTGGAAGTACTCTATTTTCAAATGCCCGCTAGATGATGTGTATGTATCAAAAAATTCAGAAGGTGACATGGATATGGTCCTTGTTGAGGTGGCTATCCATCCATACTTTCAGTTTGCCTTATGATGGTCATATATGCAAAAGATCAATCTGCCAAAAGTAGGAAAAGTATTATTTTGCATATTAAGAACTAAAGAAAAATTGGCTAAGTGTTAAGATCAGAAAGTTGAAAAGGCATTTGGAAATGCCCAACAAAGAGTGTCTGTGGCTAGGGTTTTACCCCTAGCTTGTGCAAATGAGCACCTACTAAGGAGAAGGGACTCCTTAGTAGCAGTTCAGTAAATGGAAATAATTAAGCTAAAACAGAAATAGAAACTACTCTAAACATGTGCATGAAACATAAACAACAAAATGTAAATAATGGTTTTTATATTAATGTTACCTCCAATGTGAAGGTTGGTGAAGATCTTTGCAATGTCCAAGAGGGTTGCTCCAAGCTCCAACTTGCTCCTTCTCTTTCTCCAATGGTGGGGATGGGCCAAAAGGGGCTCTCAAGGTGAAAGTAGTTCAATGGTGAACTAGGGTTTCGAGAGAGATTTTGGCAGAGTAAGGGTATACTTGATTGTGGATGTGGAATAAGGGATCTCCATCACCTATTTATAGTTTTTCGGTGGTGGAGTGCTGACCCATGGTTTTGGGAACCATATGGTTTAGGGCAGCTGTATAGGGTTTTTTCCTCCTTTTCCTCATTATTTTATATTTTTTCTTCCCTTTTTAGGGGGTTTTTGCTATTTTTAGAGGAATTTTGGATATTTTTGGAAGGAAAAGGGGGTTTTTAGCCTTTTTGAGGCTATTTTGAGGGTTTTGTGGCTTTTTGGAGGCATTTAGGCCTTTTGGAGGCTTTTTAGTGGGATTTTCAAGGTTTTTAAGGGAAATATGGTAGGAAAATGGACAAATGAGCCATATAATGTGGTAGATGAGGTAGTGAACACTTTTTGGGTGTTAACAGATTGCCCCCTGATGTGCGAGGGCAGGAGCTCATCGTATGGCCGATGGACATCATAAGTCATGAATGGTTTTCCTGGGGTGTGGAGAGAAGATAAGAAACAAACTGAAGCCCGGAACAACGATCCCGAACAAATTGCAAGAACTAAAAGTACATAACCTCAAAAATGGATGAGGAATCATCTGATCATATGGACGAGGTGGGCATACCCATGCTCGTATCAGGATATAACATAACAACAACAATGGGGTCCGAAAATGGGGACCTGACATATACATGACCTCAAATACTGACTGAGGTATAATCTCAATATATGGACGAGGTGGGCATACCCATGCTCGTATCAAGATACATAAACAGAACTGTGAGGCCCGAAAAAGGGGGACCTGTAAGATACATAGATAACCACTGTGTACATCATAAGTGTCCAGAGGGGACACAAAATCTGGGACATACTGTTGGGCTGATCATGTCTGAGCTGAAAAAACTGGTGCACTGGAAGGACATCAGTGCTACTGAATGTGGTACCAAAGGAACTGATGAGCTGCTGGATCATAGTGACAATGGGTCGTACTCTCAATGGTACACTGAACTGGAACTGATCTGGGATAGAACTGGGTACTCAAGGAAGCATAGAACGGGATGGCTTCCGAATACAATCGCCAGCGCAGCCCGGACGTCCGCAGGAACATATAACTGGGCGTTCCGAAGTGACTCACCAATGTGCTAGAGTCAGGGGAAATCCGGGGTCTTCGACTAAAAACTGATGGGATATAACCCTACGCGATTCTCGACGATGCGATCAAGGTGCTGAAGTCGAGCATGTGAGAAACAACCACTCAGAGATGCAATGATGACTCCTCTCAGAATGATCCATAGGAACTTACCATAGATGGTGATAAGTCCAAGGCGTAGGGACCTATGGGCCTATCTTCTGGAATAGAGGGGCTGTCGTCGACATAGGGAGACCCTGCAACTATCAAGGCAATGATGTTTCCTTGGCAGGAGCGCGAGGTGGAGAACCGAAATGTGATAGTACTGATGGCAGGACTGAAAAACTGAGAGGGAATAACTGGGCAAGTAGAGTGGGTGGACTCAAACTTCCTTTGTTCAGAGTATGATAATGGGGATGATTTGGCAGCATATGAAACTGACTGAGGGGAAAGGGATCATAGCTGTATTGGATCGAGGAGGGTGACTGGGCTGAGGGAGACTCGAGCTGGTATAATGTGGCAGGAAACTACAGAATACTCTGAACAAAGGCGACCTGATTGGGGGTGCTGCCGAGAGGATCGATCACAGTGCCATGAGGCACGGGGGGGGGGAACTTCTTCATGGGTTAAGGAACTAGAAGAAGTGTGTGTAAAATGATACTGTCGTGTGGATTTATACGAGCCCAAGACAGTTCATGCTCGTGGTTGCTTTCAATTTTAAGGAGTCTGAAAGCAATAAGAAGACTCTGTAGTAATGGAATGGTACTGTCGTGTGGATTTATACGAGCCCAGGACAGTTCATGCTCATGGTTGCTTTCAATTTTAGAGAGTCTGAAAGCAAATAAGAAGACTCCAGGGGGTTGTTTTTTCGTAGATTTAGTCTCCAAGGCCCAAAGAAGCATAAAAGGATGCAATGAAGAACTCTTCTAGCCGGTGTGACTAGAGTATTCCTTTTTCGTAATTAGTCTACCAGGTCCGAAAAAGGGTTAAACTTATACCAGATAGACGCCCTTTCAGGTACTTTAACGAGCATGAAAGGAAGCAATATTACTCGGCGATCTTTTCATTGTTTTAGGAGTCAGAAAAGAGCTTAACAGAAACTCCATAAGTGCCTTTTTCGTAAAGGACTTGTCCGGCCCGAAAAAGGGATAAAATTATACCGAACAAAGGAATGGCCAGGCAAGGAGGAAGTGTTCAATCAAGGAACAGGAATGATGACCAAGAACGAGGGTAGGGGGGAACACTGGTGGGCCTCCTTGCAGGGTGAATGAAATGGTGGCAAAATAACGAAACATTTGTAGTATGACAGGAGTGAATGGCTTATGTACCAAAGTGGAACAATCCGATGGCGCCGATGTGGTGCGCAAATCGAGGCAACAAGGTGTCGGGACACAATGGTGAAATTGTACCAAGTGAAAGCGAGAAATGGTCTCAAGCATCTTCACAAGCTCGGAAAAATGAATCCGGCGATATAAAGGGTGTCAAAAACGGAGAACGGCCGATGTGGCACGCAAACCGAGGTGCTGAGGGAGTTTTGGAAAAATACCCAGAAAATCTGGGGGTGAGAATGAGAAATGATCTCAAGCATCATCACCGGCTCGGAAAAATGAATCCGATGATATAAAATATGTGAAAAATGGAGAACGACCGATGTGGCACGCAAACCGAGGCGACTAGTGGTGTCTGAAAAATGGGCAAAAAATGATGGGTCAAAAATAATGCAACAAGGTGACCATCATGACGATCGCGTCGTGCTGATTCCAGTGGTGGAAACGGTTCAAAAAATGGACTCCGTATGGGGTCAGAACGGCCAAAACAAGAAAAAGTCAACTGATTATAAATAGTGAGTGGGTCCAACATGACATGTGTCATTTGTACTATTTGACTTTGAATTGTGAACAGAGTGGACCAGAGCTGAGGTGGCATTTCTGGACGATCCGACCGGCTGATTTCAGATCCGGGAGATACAGGTATTCCGTCAAACTCATACCTGCATGTTTTTTAGGGTCGGGGGTTGGGTAGTGGGTCCCAGGGTTATTTGTACGGTCCACGTGGGGTGGACCGCGGGTTAGAGGCACGAAACCACGGTTGGAGACCGCGAGTCTCGGGGTGAACCACGCGGTTGGGTACCGCGTGTTTCTCGGCGGGATATGCAGTCGGGTACCGCGCATTCCAAGGAGGAACACGCGGTGCCAAATCGCGAGTTTAGGGCTGACAGGCGCGGTTAAGCACCGCGACTATAGGCTTGACAGTCGCGGTTGGAAACCGCGGCAGGAAGCCCTAAAGCCGCGGTTTTGGGCCGAGCTGTTAGGGTCTTCCGGGGGAAGGAAGAGGACTTATTTATGTGACATGAGTCTGATGAGTCTACTTTGTGCGATTGACAGGATGCCGCAGGTTCTATGGAGAGAGCGGGAGATCCCTGATGAGATCATGGCCGTCATCCGAGGGGATGACAATGTACGATCGGTGCTGGGACTATTCGGACTTCTAAAGTTCGCACAGATACCCATGATACGGTCAGCAGCATTGTTGCTGAACCGACTGATTAGTTTCTGGGAGCCAGACATACAGGCTTTCCGAGTACAGGGTGAGAGGGTGGACCTCACCCTGACTGATGTATACTTTCTGACAGGGTTGCCCTGTCTGGGTAGGGTGGCAGACACACAGCCGTGGGTCACCGCGGACGTAGACATGGAGGACATGCTGGAGAGATACTGTGGTCCTGAGGCGAGGGTGCATAGGAATGCACTCCTGGTGAGGGACCTACAGGAGCCATCAGTGCAGGCCTTAGTGGCATGTGTGGTGCGGGTATTGGGGTCTCAGTCACCTGAGAAGGTGTCGGGGGGCCAGATGCAGATGATAGAGTGTGTACTGGATGGGGTGTACTATGCGTGGGGCCAGATGTTCCTGACCTGCGTTCAGCGGTAGCTAACAGCAGCGAAGGAATCTAGCAAGGGATTTTGCTATGGTTCCTTCTTGTGTGCCTTCTTCATGGAGAGGGTACCCACACTACGGCCGCGGGTGCCGATTAGAGCAGGAGGTTTGAGGGAGCCGTGGATGGTGCGGTGGGGCGAGATGATGCGCCGCCGTGGTGGCGGCGATGTGGGTAGGTATTTTACGCAGGAGTTGTACCTGCAGTGGCTCCAGATACCATTGACACTGGATGACTTCCCATATAGGGACATGGACTACACGGGAGATCCAGAGGCGCCACGAGCACCAGGACAGGCATGGGGACCCAATGGTACGTATGTGTTTTCTTGCATGTTATGGATGTCAAGTTTTATATATATGATAGTAGATTGATATGCTGTGACTGACATATGGGTGATCTGCAGATGTGGGCCCGAGGCCGCCTCCAGGACATGTGGCACAAAGGGGGGTTGTAGCCGTTCCAGCTCTGCCTGGGCAAGGGGAGGTCCGTCACCGCGGTGCGGAGGGGACACTGGAGTCGGTACGGGCACTACTAGACCATTTGCTAGTGGGGGTGACCGACGAGGGATGGCGGGACGTCGATTCGGACATGGTTCAGGATTGCATGAGGGCACCTCGAGAGTTCAGATCCATAGCGATCCGGGTGGCGATCTTGGTGGACCGGGCACGGGCACAGGAGCCCGTAGGAGATGAGGACTTGCTGGAGGAGGAGCGAGGGGAGGACTCAGAGGCAGCCGATGCAGGCAGTGATGCTGGGTATGATTCTCATTAGGGAGTGCAGGGGACTCCCCCAGAGTTTTGTAGCTACGGCATGTATTTTGATGAGGCTTTAGGCATGTATATCCATTTTTTTGTATAGCTGAGTACAGGGGTACTCAGGACATGTATAGCACGAAACATGTATATTTTTTGATATATATATATATATGCACATGGATGCACCTTTTTATGATGTTGTGTTTGTACACACGTGGATGCGCATTATGACATGTGAGATATTTGTATTGCACGTGGATGCAAGTAGCATAGGATGTTGGGCACGTGGATGCCCCTTGTGTATTTTATGTGGTTTTATGATGTATGTATGATTAGGCACGTGGATGCCCCTATGGATATGCATGTGGTTTTATGGTTTATGTACATGGATGCAAATGTTAATGCGATGCAATCTTTTTGGGGTTTTTATATATTTCTATGAGATGTTATGGGATGATGATGCATGATGTTACATGGTGTGATTGATATGCCAATCTAGGATGTTGTTTGCCATTTGATCTGCGACACTATTTTGGGCTCTTGGGACATGTGTGAATGTTATGGATTCAAACTGTCGGCTGAGTTGTTTTGTGTGCAGGAATTTTCTAAAAAGACAGGGATCACGCACCTGGTAGCAGTTGTTGAGCTGGGAGACAAGTAGCTGGGAGTCAAGGAACACATGAAGGTGACATATGCCCATCTGGAGGGCAGCAGTCAGGAGACCGGTCACAGCATCATACTCCGCCTGGTTATTGGTAGCAGCGCCTATACATATTCCGTCAAGGTGAATCATCTCGTTGGAAGGGGAGTACAAGACCCATGCTGCAGAAGCCAGGTTGGGAGACCAGCGGCTTGCACCATCAGCGAAGCCAGTGTAACAAGGTGGAAGATGGTCCATCTGTGGTCATGCAAAAATGATGATTGTGAGATGATGGTAAAAAAGGTGAAAAACAAAAAAGAGAGCAAAATGTACAATGCGGACCAATGAGGCCGCGGTTTCATTTATGGGTAAAAACGCTTAAGATACAACCCATTACGGGGGTTGTGCAAAGGATGGCCTTCGGAGTCGGCTAAGATATATGCCCCCTTGCTGAGACAAGCTTCACGATGTAAGGGCCTTGTCACATAGATTCAAACTTTCCTTTATCGGTTTTGTCATGGGCTTGGTCATAAGCGAGGACGAGGTCCCCTTCGTGGAAAGTTCGAGGGTGAACATGTTTGTCATAACCGGCTTTGGACCGGTTCTTGGCAGCCTCGATGTTCTGGAGAGTGGCACGACGGTCTTCATCAGCTTGTTCGAGTGTTAGCAAACACTGCTCGAGGGGGGAGGTGTCGGGGAGAAGCTCAACGGCGATATGTAAGGCAAGAATCTGACACTCGATGGGTAGGACAGACTCTACACCGTGAACTAAATGAAATGGGGTAAAACCAGTGGCGGTCTTAGTGGATGTACGGTAAGCCCATAAGGCAGGGAACAACATGTGGTGCCAATTGGACTTATGCTTGTCAACAGTGCGTTGGAGGATGGTTTTTAGGATTTTGTTGATGGCCTCTACTTGGTCGTTCCCTTGGGGGTAGTAAGCAGAGGAAAATTGGTGTTCAAATTTGAGGAGGGTGGATAACTCACGCCAGACGACATCTTCGAAGTGTGAACCATGGTCTGAGACCAACTCTTTAGGGACCCCGAATCGAGTGATAACATGGTTGAAAAAGAAACGGGCAGCGGTATCAGCGGTACAATTGAAGGTGGGCATGGCTTCCGCCCATTTGGTGAAGTAATCCACGGCGACGATGATATACTTGTGGCCGTTGGCAGACGGGGGTCTACACTCCATGAAGTCAATGGCCCACTTACAAAAGGGACCAACGGTGAAGACTGGGTGTAACGGAGCAGGTGGTGTTCGGGCCTTGGGGGCAAAAATTTGGCAGTTATGGGAATGCTTGACCGCAGTGATGCAATCGGTGAAAAGTGTGGACCAGAAATATCCGGCGCGGACGACCTTTTGGGTGGTGGCCATCCCAGAGAAATGGCCGCTGCAGGCACCGCTATGACAGTCATTGAGGACGTGTTCAACTTCCTCGTGTGTAAGGCAACGACGAAGAATGGTGTCAACCCCTCGTCGGTAAAGGACATCGCCTAAGAGGAGATATCGAAAGGCTTGGTGACGGATGCGACGGCGTCCATGACGGGTGACTTTGGGTCTGAAGTTCTGCGTGCGCAGGTATAACAAAATATCACCGTACCATGGGTCATTAGACGAGATAGTAAACAAATGGTTGTCGGGTAACTCATCGGAGATTGGTTTGGTCGGGAGAACGGAAGGGAGATCAGTAATGAGCTGGGAAAGCGCGAGGGCTTTAGTGCTCTTAGGTGTTTTGAAGGTAAGGTCATATTCCTGGAGGATAATGACCCATTTAGCAACACGACCTTGCAGTAGCCGCCGGTTGAGGAGATAGACCATGGGGTTAGAGTCGGCGACGACTGTGATATGACTCATTAAGATGTAGTGTCGTAATTTTTAGACGGAAAAGACCACTGCTAGGGCGAGTCTCTCCTCATATGGGTAACGTAGAGGCGGGCCAGACAAGGTCTGGCTGACGTAGTAAATGACATGCTCTTGGTGAGAGACGTCTTCTTGAACCAAGACTCCGGACACAGCATGCTCGGATGCCGAGACGTAGAGGATGAAGTCCTGGGAGAAATCCGGAGGGGAAATCAAGGGGGCTTGGGTGAGAGCTTTCTTGAGGGCTCCAAATGTAGCTTCTGCTTGCTCATCCCAGACAAAGGGTATATGGGTACGGAGCAGGCGCAAGAAACCATGAACGGTAGTGGCGTAATCGGGAACGAATCGTCGAAGAAAATTGGATCGCCCCTGCAGACTTTGGAGCTGTCGGAGCATGCGAGGAGAAGGAAGGTCCAGGATGGCTTGGACTTTCAGGGGATCAACAGTAAGTCCTTTCTGGGAAACAAGAAAACCCAACAATCGGCCTACCGGAACGCAAAAGACACACTTGTGGGGGTTCAGGCGGATTTGATATTTGTGACAACGCAGAAAAACTTGCCGAAGGTCGTTAAGGTGGTCGGATCGTTTCTGGGAACGAGCTGTAAGATCATCAAGGTAGACTAGCAGGATATGGACCAAGTCGTGAAAGCAATAGGTCATGGCCCGCTGGAAGGTGGCACCAGCATTTTTGAGGCCAAAAGGCATGACACGATAGGCAAAGGTGCCCCATGGGGTGGTAAAGGCAGTTTTGTACTGGTCTTCCTTACAGATCTGAATCTGGTTGTATCCGGAAAAACCATCCATGAAGGAGAGGACTTCATGCCCCGCACACGCATTGATGAGTTGGTCAATAAATGGCGTGGGGAAATTGTCCTTGGGACAAGCGCGGTTTAAATCACGGAAGTCAGTGCATACTCGAATGGTGCCTTGTTTTTTGTTAACGGGAACGGGGTTGGAAACCCAAGTGGTATAGGCAATAGGATAAATGAACCCTGCCTTGCAAAACTTCTCAATCTCGGCTTTGACAGCTGAGAGCTTTGAGGGATGAATGGGACACTGCTTCTGACAAACGGGGGGTACATCAGGCCATGTGTCTATGTGGTGCTCTATAATGGCGGGGTCAAGACCGGGCATCTCGGTATAAGACCAGGCAAAGACATCACGGAACTCTCTGAAAAGGTTTTTGTAGTCCTCAATCTCTTGCTGACTGCAGAAGGCTCCTAAAGTGATGAGTTCAGGGGCACGTCCTGGGGCAGCGATATCAATTTGGATGACGGGTGAGATGTTGGCCATGCTACCCTCCTCGAAGGCGTCAGGAGCAGTAATAGGGTCCTTGAACCAGTCGACCTTGGTGGGAAGGAAGTCTTTGGATTCAACCGTGAATTGGGTGGCTGTGCTAGAGGAGGATTCTTCTGGGATGAAGTAGGAATGATGATGCATATCATCCTAGGGATAATTCGGGGCGGTGAGGGCCTCGAGAATCTCCTCATCAGTATGGAAAGTTTGCATCGTCAAATCGGTTGACGAAGGGGTAGTGGTGGAAGAGATCATATAAATGGTATTAACCTCTCCTGAAGGGGAGGAGACCGGAGCGTGGATCTCCTCAATGGTGGGTGGTGCCGTCTCAAGATCCAGATTGTTCATCTCATAGAGAGCCGATCTGTAATCTGGGAGATCGGGACAATGATGTGAGTAATGCCCGTAAACACCGCATATGGCACAGGGGTGGTTGGTACGCAAGGATTTATCTTTAGGCTTGGGGGTGGGGTTTAGTTCGACAACTGGGATGTTGGGGTCGTCGTCGAGCATCTGCATGTGCTTCTGTAATGCTGGTAACTGTGGACACTGATGGGTCGCATGACCTAACTCATCACACAATGAGCATTTGGGAGGAGCACAAAACACTGGGGGGTTTTTGACTGTCTTGGGAGGTGGTACAACAGTGTAAGGTTGTGGCCCTCTGCCCCCAGTGGATTTGGGAGTAGGAGGGGGAGTCGTGGAGGATGAAGGGGTAGAGACACCGGGGGGTGGCTGAGTGGTAGTAGCCATGGGTTGCACCGGCTGAAGGACGACGCTTGGTGTCGGTGGGGGAATGGGAGGCGAAAGGTACCAGACGGGTAATCCCAAAGTTAGCCCAAGGAGGTTAAGGGTAGCCATAACCGGGGCACTTACTACTCCCAAGGGAGGGACTAGAAAGGGGATTGTATGGATAGGTGTAACACCAATGTGGCTAGGTACCAGTGGGGGTTTAGGCAACAAGGGTGGTTAATTATTAGGAGTTTGGTTATCATGGGACAAGGTACATAAGTCAGACACTTTGGGCGTAGATGACGGGGGAGGAATGGATTGGAAAGTGGAGGTCATTGGCGCGTCCGAGTAAACTCCGGGCCCCGTAGAAGAAACAAACGAGGTGGTTGTACTAGAAACAGGCTGCTCAACCATGGGGAGAACATTTTCGGGTGCCGCTGGGGCACTGGAATCATAGTAGGTGAGTTGGTCAACCTTGACCACGCGTCCCTCATGGGGGAACATCATGGTGCGAAAGACGGAAGAGGAAACCGCCTGCATGGCATACATGTAGCTACGGCCAAGTAAAAGGTTATAATCCAATTGGGCATTGATTACCTCGATGTCAATGAGTACAGTTTTGCCACTTAACTGGACGGGGACATTGGCTAGGAGGCCTTGGCGCTGAGCCGAACGACCGTCGTAGGCGCGTAATGCAGTGGTGGACTGCTGGAGAGTAGGGGATCTCAACTTCTGCCACACGAATGTAGACATAACGCATGTGGAGGCACCTTCATCGATAATGCACCGATGGATGACAAGATTCCTAATGGAAACAGAAACTTGGAATGCGAGGGTGGAAGGCAGGCGAGGTTTGGACTGGTCCAAATCAAATGCCATCAAATTCGAATCATTTGGGTCAATTGCCCCAATGGCTGAGAGTAAAGTCTTGCGCTGGGAAGGGCAGTTTTTCAAGACTTCTAACGCAGACATGGCTGCGGGAGATTGGGCTAGGTCATCTACAATGTTGTAGTTTGATGCAGCGCGCGCATTAGGGTTATTGTTGATACGGCGAAGTGGGAAATGAGGTGCCTTGGGAGTGCCATCTAGTGGAGGTGGAGGTATACGTAACGCCTGATCAATGGGATGGATGTTATTGGGTTTATCAGTGGGAGGTGCTTCAATGGTGGAGCCATATTGGTTCCGACGGGTCTGAAGGTTGATGTCAGCGGATGACATCATCAACAGGTGGTGGGTCCCTGAGTCGAACATGGGTTGATCAGGGGCAGCGTAAGTGATTTGTTGTTGGGGTTGCACGTTGGCTTGAGGGGGAGCCAACGGCTGAGTGTTCACTACGCCTTGGGTTGGTAAGGGGTTTTGCAGAACCAAAGGAGGCTGCTGAGGCTGAGGGGGGTTAGGTGGCGCCGGAGGAGCTGCATGCCCTTGGCGATGGGCATCGTCAACCCATAGTTGCCGAGATCGCTCCAAATGTGGGCAAGCATGTGTGTAGTGGCCGTAGACCCCGCAAATAGAACAAGGGTGGTTTGTTCGCAAATTGGGGTTTTTAGCCTGCTTGGGCGGGCGATCAGGGTTTTGGTTAGCAGGGGCCGCATTATTGTTGTCGGGGGGATTCGCCGGTTGACCAGCTTGATCTGCAGGTTGGTTATTCCCACGATTACGGCCCTTGCCGCGATTTTGTTGGCCTTGGTTGCGTTGGTTGTTCTGGTTTTGCTGCGGGTTTTGTTGGGCGTAAACTTGCCCTTGGGTAGCAGGTGGGTTCTGAGGTTGCGCAGGTGCTGGAGCAGGCTGCGGTGGATGATATGTAGGTGGAGGCTGCGCAGGTGCAGCAACTTGAGGGGGTTGCTGATATGGCTGCGGAGCGGGTTGTGGGTTTGCCGCAGGGGCTGCCTGTGGCGGGTAATAAGCGGGTTGGGCTTGTGAGGGTGCAGGAGCTGGTGTAGCCGACTGGTGGTAGTAAGGCTGAGGTGCGACTGGGGGGACATAAGCGGGGGGTCGCATGACCGAAGCACTGCGGTGGACATGAGAGTCCATGGTGGTGGTGGTGTGTCATGGGAGCGTACGAGTTGGTTGCTCCAGACTGTGAGGTAGCTCGCGAAAGGTCGGGGCCAGGGGTAGGACGTGCTATGGAAAATGGTTGGGGATGCGAAGAAACACGGCCAATGATGCCGTCGGCAGCGTGGGATGCCCCCCGCGCATCGTGCTGGGAGGACTCGCCGCGAGGGGCGTCAGGTATAATGGTATAAAGGTAACCCGACTGGGCATAAATGAGGTCGAACTGTTGGGCCTTAAGGATGGCCTCTTCTTCAGAATGGGGTCTTTCTGATGCCACATCCTTAGCAATGACAGGGAGAAGGGACTTGAGGAACCAATCTAGGAAGATACGGTCGTCTAATTTGATCTTGCATAAGCTACGGCGTCGACGCCACTCATGGATGTGGTCTGTGATGTGGGTAGCCGTGTTTTGTCTGCAGGATAGGAGGATCTCAACGCCCGCGTCATAGCGGACAGGCAACTGGAAGAATTGCAGGAAGGTTGAGGCAAGGGAAGCAAAGGTGGCATGGGTCCCATGGGGTTGCTCGATATACCACTTGGCTGCAGAGCTAGTGAAGGTGCGCTGTAAGAGACGGAGGCGAACAGAGTCGTACACTATGGAGTTGGAGGAACACCATAGGTGGAAAGACATGATATGGTTTTGTGGGTCCTCACCGTCCTTGCCCTCGAACTTAGGGATGTCAGAGGGGAGCTTGGTAGGCATATGAGGCCATGCAGGGTCGTGTCGGATAGGGTCGTTGGTCAATCTGGCCAGGTCAGGTAGGTTGAGGCTAGCCATGAATGGAAAACTGGAAGAAGGATGTGACACAGTAGTAGGTTGGACCAAGTTGGGGCCCGTGCCCCCAAGTGGAGGGGCAAGATTTGGGATGGTGCTCCCAAGTGGGGGAACGGAGGTAGTATAGGATGGGCCTGCACCACCATGGGTAGTGTGAGCCACTGATGGAGTGGGGATAGGTATTCCTGCTGCAGGAATAGGTGCTGTGAGGGGAGCGGTAGATGGGGGTCCCATGGAGGGCATACCCAAAGCAGGTGTGGTAACTGGTGTAGTGGTGGATGTGCCACCAATGGTCCCTATAACAAAAGGAGTGGAAGTCGTGCCAGCCATGGGGCTAGTAGGGGCGGTGTAAATGGGGTTCTCAGACTCTGTCTCAGAATCGGAGGTAAAGTAAGGGGCGTCAATATCTGGTGGCGGAGACCTACGTCGCTGACGAGTGGAGTCAAGGGACAAGGCCCGAGATCTCTGATAAGTGGTATCAAGTGATGATGATCTGTGACGATGACGGGTGGTGTCAAGTGAACCGTGCTGTGGGGGCTCGCCCCTGAGGCGCCGAGAATGTCTCGGGGACTCAATGGTGACAGATGGTGTCAAATCTCTGTGGGTTGAGGTGAGTAAAAAACAGCTCAAAAATCCTAATGCAACCGAGTGTGCAGAAGGAGAACTCAAAAAACAAGGCACTCAGGCCAACAACCAGCTCAAAACACCTACTGTAACAACTGTGCTACAATAGGTGGAGTGTCAACAAAGATGGTCAGAATACCAACAAGCAGTAGGTTTCCTAGAAATAAAAAATGGTGGACTCACTAGACCAAAAGGAGGTAAGGGAGCATGCAAACACCTAACTAAAAGTATTCTGACTCAACTAGACATATCCTCTGCAAGGTGATGAAATCCAAGTCAGACAATATGAATAGGAAATCCAAGTGGCTATGATATCCCCCTACCGGGAGGGACACCGGGTAGTCAATCCTAGAAGAATGGCAACTAATATACCCCGTTCATGACACGTCCAGAAAGGTGAATCTGCCATTTGGTCCTTTAACCGCAATACCCCTATACAGGGATATCCCGAGAACTGCGAAAGGTAGCCCTTCGGTTACTGAATGGAGTGCGGTATTCCACTCAGGCCTCCGGAACCAGTCTCCCGACTTCAACCCTCCTAAGGGAGAGGCCCTCTGATAAACTGGTCGTGACCGTGCCAAAAAGTACTAGGGGATTTTGGTTCCCTATTTGGACAACAACTATGTCTCAAGTGTAAGTAACCGAGGGGTGTTATTGGAAGCCTATCCCCCCGATCCTACCTAACTACAAAGATTCTTTTGTGTTCCCCAAGTGGGGTTAGAATATTGGTTGAGTTAGGTACTTTTTAAGGCTCACTTGAATTATGTGACAGAGTGTGTGATCGTGAGGTGATGAACCCAAAATAGAAGTGCCACAAGGGGGGCAACTTCTAACTATCAATAATACTGAAATTGAAACTTTAACTTGCAAAATTTTCTGAATTAAAAATGCTGAAATTTTAAAAAGATTCTGTAAAGGGAACATAAATTATGTTGCAGAAAGGCTGTAGGGAAGTGGGGCTGCAGGTAGGACAGAGGGCTGTTCAGATGTAGAAAATATTGCAGCAAAAGGGGCTGGGCTCAAATTAGGGAAAAAATGCAGAAATCAGACTGCGGGTCTCTTGCGAATCAGAACAGGCGGACCGCGGGTTTAAGGGAAACAGATGCGGACAGGTCGCGGCTATCAGGCCGATAGTGGCAGTCGGGACGCAGGAAATAGGGAAAAAGACGCAGTTGGGTCGCGGGGAAAACAGCTAACAGACGCAGTCGGGACGCCGGTAAGGGGCTGAAAGCCGCAGTCGGGACGCGGGAAAATGGCTGACAGGCGCAGTCAGATCGCAGCAAACAGGCTGATTAGCTGCGGTCGGATCGTAGGTAACAAACTTGAATCCGCCGGCAGGGCGTCGGAAACAGTCTGAGAGCCGCGGTCAGGTCGCAGGTAAGGGCCTGAAAGACACGGTCGGGACGCGACTGTAGAGGGAAAAAACGCGATTGACGGCGGCCGAAAGGGACAGCCGAAAATAATTTTTTTTTTAAACTGAAACCAGAAATTCAAAATCTAGGGGAGTCGCCAAAACTGTGGCTAGGGTTTTACCCCTAGCTTGTGCAAATGAGCACCTACTAAGGAGAAGGGACTCCTTAGTAGTAGTTCAGTAAATGGAAATAATTAAGCTAAAACAGAAATAGAAACTACTCTAAACATGTGCATGAAACATAAACAACAAAATGTAAATAATGGTTTTTATATTAATGTTACCTCCAATGTGAAGGTTGGTGAAGATCTTTGCAATGTCCAAGAGAGTTGCTCCAAGCTCCAACTTGCTCCTTCTCTTTCTCCAATGGTGGGGATGGGCCAAAAGGGGCTCTCAAGGTGAAAGTAGTTCAATGGTGAACTAGGGTTTCGAGAGAGATTTTGGCAGAGTAAGGGTATACTTGATTGTGGATGTGGAATAAGGGATCTCCATCACCTATTTATAGTTTTTCGGTGGTGGAGTGCTGACCCATGGTTTTGGGAACCATATGGTTTAGGGCAGATGTATAGGGTTTTTTCCTCCTTTTCCTCATTATTTTATATTTTTTCTTCCCTTTTTAGGGGGTTTTTGCTATTTTTAGAGGAATTTTGGATATTTTTGGAGGAAAAAGGGGTTTTTTAGCCTTTTTGAGGCTATTTTGAGGGTTTTGTGGCCTTTTGGAGGCATTTTAGGCCTTTTGGAGGCTTTTTAGTGGGATTTTCAAGGTTTTTAAGGGAAATATGGTAGGAAAATGGACAAATGAGCCATATAATGTGGTAGATGAGGCAGTGAACACTTTTTGGGTGTTAACAGTGTCCTTGTGCTGATAATTTTTCCAGATGACATGGGCATGTTCCTTGGTGATTTGGCCATCCAGCTGTGGTATCAGTTCTCTCCTTGGTGCCCTCACATGCGAGCTATTGGTCTCCCAAAAGCAGAGAAAAAATCGATTATTTATAAAAAGGCTTAAGGGTTAAAAGCTCCATTATGCCCGTAGTGGCTAAAGAAATGCCCATAAGGGCTAAAAGATGCCTGCAAAGGTTTATCTATGCTCGCAGGGTTGAGGTAAAGCCCACAGAGGCTTAGGGATGCCCGCAGGGAGTGAAGTTAAGCCCACAGGGGCTTAGTTAAGGATGCCTGCAGGGGCTTAGGGGTGCCTGCATAGGGTGAAGTTAAGCCCGCAGGGGCTGAGATTAAGCCCGCAGAGGCTTAGGGGATACCCGCAGGAGGTAAGGTTAAGCCTACAGGGGATTAAGGATGCCCACAGGGGCTTAAGGATGCCCACAGGGGCTAAAGCTAAAGCCACAGGAGCTTAAGCATTCCCGTAAGGTGCTTGCCCGCATATGACCATGAAGAGGCAAGGGGCGTAGGGTTGTTGCCCGCATAGGGAGAGCCCAGATGGATGAAGCCCGCAGACCTAAGAAAGCCAAAGAAGTTTTTTTTAATTAATTAAAAATATGAATTAAATAGAATCACAAATAAAAGATTAATTATCATATTTGAAGAGGCACGAAAACGAAAAGGCATGAGCACAGTTTGAAGAGATGCAAGGTTTAAAAGATGAAGAATATATATAACAAATGTGTCGAAAATTGTCTTAAAAGTATGAATTTATAAATCGACGATCGTCGATCCATCGACGCAAATGCATGAGTTGACCCGTGCGTAAAAATCCAAGAGCCGTTGGAAGCTGGCATTGGTTTGGAGGGTGTGCAAATATAGCCATAGGTCGTCGATATAGAGACGAAAGTGCGTTGAAAATTAAAAACACGTCGATATTTCCACGGTTTTTCCGCCATGATAACAAAAAATTGAAAAGACATCTTAAATTTCATTGTATTAATCCACGAATGTTCAAAACGTGGAAATATTTTGTGGAAAAATCCGCCCAAATGTACTAGTCAAGGACATCCACTATCTCCTTAATTATTTCTTCTTATTGATTCGGGCAATGCTAAAGGCAAGACGATGGGGATTGATTAAAGGAGTTCGAGCTGTTGGGCCAATCACTATGACACATTTTTTTTTGTAGATGACATATTACTCTTTGGTTTCATATCCCTCCAAGAGGTAAATACAATCGAGGAAATTCTGGACCTTTTCTTTTTGGAAACAAGAATGGTCATGAATTTGGGTAAATATGCTATGTACTCTTTCAACATTCCTGATGATATCCAACAACATATGAATAGAAATTTCAACATATCCTAGCAATATTGGAGGAACGAGATCAAACACTTGGGCTACTTCTTAAATCCCAACCCTTATAGAAAGGAAAATTGGTTTTGTATCTAATAAAAAATCAAAAGCAGAGACAACTTGTGGTGCAATTGATGGATATCCGAAGGAGGGTGGCTTGTGCTAATAAAATCAATCATTGAGGTGATTTTGGTATATTGGTTCACCCTAGCCTCAATTCCAATGGGTATAATAGAGAAGATCCATAAAATCAATGCAAATTATTTATGGAAATGAAATATGGAATACAAAGGTGGTCATTGGGATCGGTGGGATATAATTGCTCGACCAAAAAAATTCAGGAATTAAGAACATACTATTATTCAGGAAATATCTAGCAGTTAAATCCTTGTGGCACCTCCTTTCATTTGAGAGCTTGTGGAGTTGAATCATTGTTCAAAAGTATATATCGTCGGGAAACATCCTTGACTGGATTCATAATAGAAGGAAATCAATGACAAATGCCTCGAATCACTGGAAGGCACTCACGTTTTTTTTTTAAGTTATTGGTGACCATCTGGCTTGGCAGATAGGTAATGGATCTCAGGTTAGAATTGGTGTTGATGCCATTTTTGGATGCAACAACAATATTCTTCTTTCTCCCAAAATCATAAGACATTTAAAAGGTCGCGGCTTATGCACTCTCAAGATCTATAACAATAATAGGACACCCCTTTGGATGCAAAGGTGGATGGATGCAAATGAAGTCGTTCTTGATGGAAATAACGTTCCTCAATGGGAAAAATTTATAGTTGAGCTCCATCAAGCTCACATAAGATTAAATGATGAAGTGGTTGTCCTTGCATGAGGATGGCATGGGGAAGGAGGTCATTACACAGTGGCTAAAGGATATGAGTCCTTACAGAACCCTTGACTTCTGTGAACAGATTGGTGGCAGTGAAAATTATGGAAAGCACAAGCTCCTCCAAAAAGTATTCAACTAATTTGGCTCATAAT
The DNA here is from genome assembly GCA_027924585.1 of Larix kaempferi. NCBI lineage: Eukaryota > Viridiplantae > Streptophyta > Pinopsida > Pinales > Pinaceae > Larix > Larix kaempferi. Next base: position 2,811,656 of record BSBM01000114.1, read on the forward strand.
ACAAAATTAGCTTCCAACCTTGGACAAACTATAGGAAAAAAAACTTGGAGTGGGTGAGACGATGTTACCTGTGCTAAGCCATTGAGGAAACGAATGCCCATGTTTTGGGTCATGTCCATATATTAAATAGGTATGGAAATAAATTGAAATATATGTGAAGTTGAATAATCTGTGAGAACATAATGATATGGTGAAAAACATGAAATCGTGGTTGTTATCACGGAAAGAATTAAGGAACATTAAAGTGCTTCCTTTTTTTGTTCTATGGAGGGTATGGACTGCTATGAATGAAAATGTTTTTGAAAACATCATGGTACCAAGCTTTCAAGTGGCCACACAAGCATTATCAATCTTATCTTTCTATCAAGGAATTCGGCAAGAGCCCCACTATAAAAGTCCTTGGTCATCAATGATCAATCAAAATTGTCCCTAGGGATTTTTTGATGGTGCCATCTAGGAAAATGGCTATTGAAGTGGAGTTGGATACATTCTATTTTTATCTAAGTCTCATTATGTAAATGGGAAAGCTTCTCTCGGACTGGGAACAAACAATTACAAAGAACTAAAAGCACTTCCTCTGCTAAAAGTAGCATAAAAAAGGCTTGAAGGAGATTCAAATTTATAATGATTATGAATTTGTTATACACTAGATGCAAGGTAGATCATAGGTACAAAAGTTTACAAATTTCAATCTTGCAATGCACCAAAAGGAAATTGCCTAGATGCAAGGTAGATCATAGGTACAAAAGTCTACAATTTTCAATCTTGCAATGCACCAAAAGGAAATTGCCTCGAGTTTTGATTAAACATATTTTTTCTTATATCTATCGACGATTTAACTCAATTATATATAAGTTATCTAAAGCGGGTCTATAGAAAGATGTTCACCAAGCAGTCAACGAAGAAATCCAAGAGGAGCGAGTGATCTCCTCTTACTCCTTTTCTATTTTCGACATTTAGATTATTACATGTATGCATTTGTCAATTTTGAAATAAATAGCTATGTGTGTTGGAAATATGGCACTCTGAAAAAGGAAGAATCCTCCTCAAGAATAGAAGATTGATAGGACATAGATAAAGGAATTACATATGTGTGGAATTATTGTGGTTTTTTTAATTTCGGGTAGATAAGTGATATAGTTAATACACTAGATAAGTGATATAGGTAATACATTGAAATTTGAAGAATGTACTACTTTTCCAATTAGAAATATAAATATGGTTTTTTTTTAGTAAAAAATATAATTCTTTACATTTATTTAATAAAATACTTTATTATGTTTATAAAATAAATTATTACTTTGCATTTTTTAATTATATTCCTACACTCATTTAAGAACGTAAATATTATAAAATTAAAATAAAGTACAAATAAAATTTAATTGTAAATATTATAAAATTAAAATAAAGTATAAATAAATTAATTTAATTAAAAAAACATAAAATATAAATAAGTCCACTACTCATTATTTATATGAATTATGTACTCTTCATTTCCAAATCAATTGAGACACGGCAAAATAATCATTAAAACCAATAATATGAATCATTTCCAAATTATTATTATTATTCAATACACTGCAAAAATGATCAAAACCAATAATATACAACATTTCTATATCATCGATTTAATGGATTTGATAAAATAGATAATAAAACACATAAGTACAAGTTATAAAAGTAATTACTAATTAAACTTTTAATACTAGTTATTATTAAGTAAACTTTTAATAATTGGCAAAAAGAGTTCCACAAATATGTAATAGAAGTAATTGGATTTTAAATGCATTTTAAATTCAAACTTTAAAGTAACAAATAATCTAAATTGCAGTAGAAGTAATTGGATTTTAAAGGCATTTAAAATTCATAATAACAAATGCTCTAAGATTTTAAACGCATTTTAAATTCAAACTTCAAGGTAACAAATAATCTAAATTGCACTATAAGAAGTAATTGGATTTTAAAGGCATTTGAAATTCACACTTCAAAGGTAACAAATAATCTAAATTGTAGTGAATAATTGTGGAGTAATGTGAAATAATAGTATATGGGTTTTAGAAAAAAAATTTGTTTTAATATTAATTTAATGAATTAGTTTTTTTTTCTTGGAAAATAAATTGTAATTTTATTACTAAGATTGAAAAAAAATTCTTTACATATGAGGTCATATATCATGTCATATCCTATGAGGACTGTTACAACTTTAGAAAAATAATTCAAGTCTGTAAAAAAAAAAGTTTTTTTTTGCATAAAAAGATGAAAATGACAAAAAAGGAGTCATCACCAGCATCTATTTGCATATCCATATAAACATGTATAGAGTTTTATCATCTTGTAGCAACCAACATAATCTACTCTATGGTAGTAGAAAATAAATATTTTTTGCGGAATATGGGTTTGTTGAGATAGATTATCTATTGTCTACTTGGGTATGGTCCTAGGTTGAGCTCCACCAGTTGGTCCCCAGAAAACTCCCATCTTTGCCAGATACCAAACCCTGTAGTGAGTCCATCCTTAGAGAGTCTATCAGCCTTCGGGTTCCTCTCTCTATAAATATGATGGACAATGATCTGCTGAAAAGAAGAGTACAAGCTTGATCTCTTCGTAAAGTGGTCTAAGAAAAATATTCCTAGGGGTCTTATGTTTTTTATCCAATATATGACCAATTGAGAATCTCCCATAACTTGGAGCTTTTGTATTGCTTTTGATTCTGCAAACACCAAAAGAATCTTTAGAGCAAGTAATTCTACCATATTGTTTGTACAAGGGCCAAGTCCTGCTTTGAATTTTGTCCATTGTGTCTAATTAAAGTAGATGACAGCTTTTGTTCCCTCAATTTTTGGTGTTCCTTGTGATGGCCCACTGAAATAGGCCCAAGCACCAGATTTGTCTATAATTTCTACCTGAATCTACCTTTGGGTGTCATCATCATTCACTTGAGGGAAATTTCTAAGGATGGCAGCTCCCTTAGTTGCAAAAACAAAAGGAGGGATTTGTTTGTCTTCGAATACCGTGCAATTTCAAGCTAGCCAAACCCCCCAAATAAATTTTTTTGTACTAGGGGAATCAACAACTGGGATGTGGTTGGTACTCGCGTGACATGGGGTCTAGGGGTCCAATCCCGTCCGCTACCACTATACCCCTAGGTGCAACCACTGATCCCGCCACAATGGAGCACAGGTTATCCAAGGTTTGAACTAACGACCTCTTACAAGGCTTATGCGGGCTTTGTTGGATGGTATACACCCCGAAGGGCCAAACTCCCCAAATCATTAGAACAGGTAGAGCCATAAAAATTTTGAAAGCTACATTTTGGGACCATGACAGGAGAGCCTCATCAATATCATTTCCAAACCATACAAACTGCATGCCTAAAATCATGGATGCATGATCACATACCTGAACCATATAAGAGCAATTGATAAACAAATGTTCCACATTCTCGGAGCTAGCTTTGCATAGTAGGAATCTGTTGGGCCCTGCCCATAATTTGCTTTAAATATGATCCCATGTAGTAATTTTCCTATTTAGTGCCATCCATAAAAAAATATTGTTTTTTAAGGGGTATTGATGCTTCCATATAAATTTATACCACCAATGGATCTCATTATGATCTTCCTCTTCTCTCAGCACTTTGTATCCCAACTTTGGAAAGTATTTTCCTCATGTAGTGTTCCTAGTCCAAATGAGCTCATATTCCTTTTCGGATAATTAAGTATGACTGTTATGAAGAGAGTCTATATATCCATTCCAGAGGTCCGGCTCTGTTCCCATAAGGCCAAAGTGTTCTCCAGGGAGCCATGCCTATCTAGAAAAAGTGGTGTGTCTATTTTCCTCGAAATCTGCCAAATGAATATATCCTTGATCCCTTAACTCTTGAACCATAGCCATTGGGAGAGTAAAATCCCCCCCACATCCTATCCAAGGGTTTGTTCCAATTCTGATTTTGTCACCTGAACCGATTGTCCAAGCAAGCCAATCAACAATGAGGTCAAACGGAAAAAGGATTTCCTTCCATATTACAGAGATGTTTTGGAGTATTTATCCCTGGTTCTAAACCATTCTATAATATTTAGGGAGGAATGTATTTTTGTTTTACTACTAAAACCCACAAATCAATACTTTCAAGATCCACCAGACATTCTTTACAGTAAGGGCCTATGAGAAGCATTGAAGGTTCTTCAGAACCTAGCCTCTATACTCTTTGGGTAGAGCAATTTTCTCCCATGTAACCTAGTTGAAATATTTTTGTTCATTACCTCTTCTCCATATAAAGTTAAAACCGATTCTTCGTATCTGGTTAAGTATGCCATTGGGGATGAAAGATAAAGAGAACCAATATACTACTATGGATTCTAGGATAGTCTTCATCAACACCAACCTTCCACCCTTGGAGATCCATTTGTTACACCAAAAAGTAAGTCTTTTCTCAAATTTTCCAATGACACATCCTCAATCACAACGATTGTAATCATTTGACTTGATAATATATCCCAAGTACTTGAGACCAATTTGCAAATCGACAGAAGGGAATATGTAAAGGGTGTTCATCCATTCTATTTGATCCTCTTCCAAGTTCATATATGACACAAAAGACTTATACTCATTATATACCACCTATAGCATTAGAGAAAAATAACAACAGTTATTTCAGCTTCGAGGCTTCCCTTCTTGAACCATTACAAAACAACAATACTTCATCGACAAATAAAAGGTGAGAAACATGAACAGTTCCCCCAATTTTAATGCCACAAAAAGAGCCTGTAGATCTTGCTTGATAGATATTTTGCTCAATCCTTCGGCAACTAGCAGGAACAACAGAGGTGCAAGAGGGCATCCATGTCTGAGACCTTTCTCGGGTCTAAAAAAAATTGAAGCAGAACCATTAACTAAGACAACAAAAGAAACATATTAGATGTAGGACATGATCCAATGATCCGAATCGGATCCTCAATAATTAAACAAATAAATAAACCTCTCTTGTAATAATTTGTTAAAACATTAATTATTTGACAAAGTGAGAAAAATCCAATTTCTCCTTGTAAGTTGAAACGAACCATTGTGATGGTTTTCCTTCCAAGGACAACTAATAAAAATAGAAGGCTAGAGAAAAGGAGGGCATTCATTCTTGGGGAGCAAGAGAGGAGGAAAAGAAGGTAGAGGACAATAGCAGCAATGACAACTTTAAGAGGTTAACCTGCTTGAAGAATGGTGGTCAAAGGAGTCAAGGATCCTGTCCACAAGTAGCAAAGGTGTATCTGAGCCATTGCCATCTGCATTTTTTGTATTTATGAGTGAGTAGCAATCCACAATATCGGTGTATAGCTCACCCCTCTGTATTTACCTTCTAAGCAATAAAAAAATCCCCATATAATGTTGGTTTTCCCATTTGGATTTCCATGGTAAAAAACTATCTCTATGTTAATGTGTTGAAGAATGGTGCTATGTGTTTTATCACAACTGAGTTAATTTAATTGTTGCTAGGGCATTTTTATCATAGCTGGGAGAATTTAATTGTGCCTGGGGTGTTGTTTGATCATTGCTGATCAAATTTAATTGCGCCTGGGGCATTTTTATTACAATAGGGAGAATTTAATTGTGCCTAGGGTGTTTCTTTATTAGTGTTGGGCATTTTTATCATTGCCTGGGAGAATTTAAATATGTTGGGGTGAATTTGTTGTGCCTGGGGTATTTGTTTAATTGCCTAGGGCGAATTTCTTGTCCTTGAGGTATTTATTTCATTGCCTGGGGAGAATTTATAGATGCATGGGCATTTTCATGGCTACTAGGTGTTCTTAAACAGTGCCAAACACTTTTCTTTTGCGGTGCAGATTAAACAACCTGGGGATGAATAAAATGTTTTTGGTCATCTGAAATTGTTATAGAGGATGAATAAACATTTTTTTGGTAAATTAGTTGATTGTGATCTTCATTAACTAATTTGCTGAGCTACATCCATATGTGGCAGTGTTTCATTGAGAAGAAAACATTTAATTATTTTTTTCTCCGTAAAGATCTATGTTGGTGAGACTGTCAGGCTATGAGCCTATAGTTTACGGATCATATGGTATCATATCCAAGTTTGAAACTAATTGGAGTACCTATATGTTAAAGACCCATACTAGATATCGATCCAGTGGACAAGCATTGTTTCTAGGCCTAAGAAAAGCAGAGGACCAACAATGGCGAGGAATTCTCATGAAGAACATGATGGGGAAGACCTAGAGGCCAGGTTTAATCTGCTAGATAAGAGCATTACTGCATTGACATAGATGGTAACATAATTGTTGGTAATGAAGGGTATGGAAGCACACTCAGTGGGAACTGACCATGGGAGAAGAAAGTTAATCTGGAAGACTCCAAATGCGAGAAGCTCGATGAGTCAGGTAAAAACAACAATTATTCCTCATCTTCCAATGTTCCTTTCAAAGTTGAAGTGAAACTTGAAATTCGAATGTTTGATGGTCAAGTTAATGTTGAAGTATTGAATATTTGGTTGAAACAAATGGAAGTTTATTTTGGCCTTTATCAAGTCCAAGAAGCACAACAAATTTCTTTTTCCTGCTGGAAGATGATTGGACATGCTCTGTTGTGGTGGGAGAGCTATGTGGATGCATTGAGGATGGGCCACAAGCCAATGGTTTCGAAATGGAAGGATTTCAAGGCCTTGCTTCAATCAAAATTTTATCTCATAGGATATGAAGAGGAGCAACTCATGAAATGGCAGTACCTTCGGCAAGAACAAGGACAAGGAGTGCAAGAATACACTTCTGAATTCAAGAGGGAAGCCATTAGGTTGGGTATCTCTTTGTAAGAGCCAAGGGTAGTGGTAAAGTACCTTGGAGGACTATTCAACCACATCCGAAGGAAGTTGCGGCTTCTTAGTGTGAAGAGCATAGATGAGGAAAGCAAGAAGGCTCTCTACATTGAGATGGACGCCAAGAAGGGGCAGTCGCACAAGGGCCAAGAAGAAACCATCAAGAGAAAATACAAGAATATTGTAGCCACAACTATGAAAAGGAGGGATCCTAATAGGCATTGCAAACATTGTGACGTGGATGGACATGCAGATGAGAAGTGTTGGAAACTTCATCAAGAATTACGTCCAAAATGGCACAAGTCCAAGAGGAAAGTGAAGGAAGCCACCGAGACAAAAGAAGAAGTGGTAGAAAGCACCTCAGATTTGGATGAAGCCAAAGTTTGTACTGCATTATAGCAACCTAGGGCGAGTGGAGACAAACATGCATTATTCCAAATCAAAGTTCAAGTGAAGAACCATAAGCTAAATGCTCTGTTTGACATTGGTTCTCAATGCAATCCAATTTCTGAAACATTAATTGAACAACTTGGGTTGGAAACTTATGATCTAGTACAACCAAGTTCATTATCATGGTTACAAGGGAAATCTGTTATGAGAATCACCCCGAAGATGTAAAGTCATGTTTTCCATTAATTTTAGCTATGCTGATGAAGTAGAGTGTGAGGTTGCACTGCTAGACACATGTGAAGTGATGTTTGGAAGCCCATATCTATGGGATAGGGATGCTACCTTCTATAGAAGAGAAAAAAATATCGCTTGGTCAAGCGTGATAAATCTTACCTCGTCAAAGCTCATTGAGGGAGAGAGAGCACTTCTCCTCTAGTAGCAAAGCAAGGGAATACAAGTAAGCATCAAGCAACCTTCTGCAACAATGGAGTGGTGGATTTGGCAAAGCAAATGGAGGTCATGTGTTTCCATCTCCTCCATGGTCCATCTTTTGGGGACCAAAAGCCTTCCAATGGGGAGGTATGATCCGAATTGGATCCTCAATAAATAAAAAAATAAATAAACCTCTCTTGTAATAATTTGTTAAAACGTTAATTGTTTGAAAAAGTGAGAAAAATCCAATTTCTCCTTGGAAGTTGAAACGAACCATTGTGATGGTTTTCCTTCCAAGGCCGACTAATAAAAATTGAAGGCTAGAGAAGAGGAGGGCATTCATTCTTGGGGAGAAAGAGAGGAGGAAAAGAAGGTAGAGGACAATAGTAGCAATGACAACTTGAAGAGGTTAACATGCTTGAAGAATGGTGGACAAAGGAGTCAATGAGCTTGTCCACAAGTAGCAAAGGTGTCTCTGAGCCATTGTCATCTGCAATTTTTGTAATTATGAGTGAGTAACAATGCACAGTCTCGATGTATAACTCACCCCTATGTATTTACCTTCTAAGCAATAAAAAAAATTCCCCATATAATGTTGGTTTTCCCATTTGGATTTCCATGGTAAAAAAAGCTCTTTGTTGTTAATGTGTTGAAGAATGGTGCTGGGGGTTTTTATCACAACTGAGTTAATTTAACTGTTCCTAGGCCATTTTTATCATAGTTGGGCGAATTTAATTGTTCCTGGGGCATTGTTTGATCACCGTTGAGAAAATTTAATTGTGCCTGGGGTGTTTTTATCACAGCCGGGAGAATTTAATTGCGCCTGGGGCGTTTTTTTAATAGTGTTGGGCATTTTTATCATTGCATGGGAGAATTTAAATATGTTGGGGAAAATTTGTTGTGCCTAGAGTATTTGTTTAATTGCCTGGGGCGAATTTCTAGTCCCTGAGGCATTTATTTCATTTCCTAGGGTGAATTTATGGATGGCTGGGCATTTTCATGGCTACTGGGTGTTCTTAAATAGTGCCATACAATTTTCGTTTGCTATTGGGTACAGATTAAACAACCTGGGGATGAATAAAATGTTTATGGTCATCTAAAATTGTTATAGGATGAAGAAAAACGTTTTTTTATGACTGTAGTTTTCATTAATTGGTTAGCCCAATTTTCATTGCAAAGAAAGCATTTAATGTTATTTCTGCAGAAGTATGCGTGTTGGTAAAACGAATGGGCCATAGGCTTACCATTTATAGATCATCCAGTTAACTAAAGCAAGTCGAAATCCCACTTGGAGCAGTATGAGCCTAAGGTATAACCAACTAACCTTGTCATATGCTTTTGACAGGTCTACCTTAATCACCATGGATAACATATTTTTTGTTTTGAACGAATGGATTACCTCCTGGGCCACACCTATGGCCTCATGAATTTGTCTACCAAACAAGAAATCAAATTGTTCATGAGAGATGGATTTTGAGAGAATGCCCTTTATTCTCCTAGTGATGGTCTATGCAATTATTTTATAAATGCAATTGCATAAATATATAGGTATAAACCCCTCTAGGTGAGCAAGGCTATTGGATTTTGGTATGAGGGCTATGAAAGTAGAATAAAAGAAGCCATGATTCTACCACCTTGCCTTGATTCTTCGATAGCAACTAAAAGATGTAGTTCAAAGAACTCAACGAAACCCTCGAAAAACGCCACTAACCACCCATCTAGCCATGGGATTTTGTCAGTTTGGAGAGAATGTATGACTTCTTTAAGCTCATCCAACGACACTTCCTACATTAGAGATGAATTTTCCTCCACATTCACAAAAGATGGGAAAAAAGTGACTAACTTGACCATATCATCCATAGAAACCCTTGCTTCTTCTTTGAATAGATTGCGAAAGTGTGAAACACCCACTTCTGCGAATCCTCTAAAACATATGACCACATTCTCACCATCATCCTCGAGCTTCTAGATTGAATTGACTTGTTTCCTGTGATTGACATGTAGATGATTTTTTTTTGTTTACATCGCCTTTTGGATCCAAATCGCCCTACTTTTGAGTCTCTAAGATGCCTCATTTTCATTAAGGATTTTTCTTCTTTTTTGTTCTAGATCTAAAAATTTATTCTTCTGCGCATCACCCTTATACTCAGTGGATTCCAACTCATATACAGCTATAGAGCCTCCTTTTCCTCCTTTAGTTCACATTCCAACCTCATGTTCCTGTCTGTAACCCATTTATTAGAAAGTTTCTTTATATCTTTCAAGTTTTGAAGGAATTGTACGTTGGCTTACACTCTGCTAGAGACATCATAGGGCATCCATGAAGATGAGGACTCATGCGGATTTAGTCCTCATATTCAAGCTAGGAAGCATTGAATTTGTATGGGCTTGGAGGTTTTTAATGACCCGATACAACCTCTAATAAAACATGGAAGTGATCATATTCTTCACCCGAACCCAATCACTGTCTTATCAAAATAGAGGATTGTAGGGTGTCTTCGTTTATAAGGAACTTGTCTAATCTCTTTGCAATCTTGTCATTTCTAGATCTCATGTTGCACCAGCTAGGTCTCAGTTTCATAGGTATGATATCAAAGAGATTGCGATCCTTGAACTTTCTCAAGAAATAATCTGCAAGAACATCTTTCGTAGCATTTGGTCCTCGTATTCCAACCTCCTCTAGAGATAGATCTAGTTCTCTCCTCGGGATAACTCTGCCATTTCCCAAGATAATTCTATCTTGATAAGGACCATATAAATTAACCAAAGAAAACTCCATACCCAACTCCACTTAAAATATAAATGTTCTTGAATGCAAAGCCCAACAATGAGTACATCCGAAACAATTCAAGAACTAACCCATAAATAATGCCTCATGATCTTTCATTTGCATCCACATTTACAAAATCCCATCATCGAAGGTACTAGAAACAAGTTAACCAAATCATAAATGATTAAATCCCCACGAGCAAGGGTTTCTTTGAAGAAATAAAATGGAAGGCTTTTGAATTTCCATCATTTTTTTAAGAGAGTTAAGATATCTTTTAAAATCAATTGTGATTAAGTTAGTTTAGGTGATTGAGTTTTTCTATACCTTTAATATAAATGTTTCTTTTGATAACTTAAACGTTTTTTTATGTTAAAAACCTAATCCATATACAAGTATATAAATTGCTAAAACTCCCAAGTTATTAAAATTGTAAAATATATATTTTTAAATTAAATGTGATTAAGTTAATTTGAATGTTTGAGATTTTTTTTTTTAATTTTAATAAAATATTCTTTTAATAATGAAATGAAATTTCCACATTAAAAATGTTGAAAATCTAATCCCACCACACTCGTAACACGTGCATATATGTAGATTGTTAAAAATCCCAAGTTATTGAAATGTGCAAATTTTTTTATTCTTATATGCCAATGTAAAATGTGCAAATTTTCTTATTCTTATATGCCAACGTAAAATGTGCAAATGTTTCTATTTTTAATATTTTATTCTTATATGTCAATGTAAAATGTGCAAATTTTTTTATTCTTAATATTTTATTCTTATATGCCAATGTAAAATGTGCAAATTTTTTTATTCTTAATATTTTATTCTTATATGCTAATGTAAAATGTGCAAATTTTTTTATTCTTAATATTTTATTCTTATATGCCAATGTAAAATGTGCAAATTTTTTTATTCTTATATGTCAATGTCAATGTAAAATGTGCATATATGTAGATTGCTAAAAATATAAGTTATTAATATGGATTTAAAAGTTTGAATGGAGATGGAGGGAAAAATTTTGCAAAGAAATTTTTGAAAAAACCTGGAACTAAACCTGATCAAGAAGAACCGAGTGTTCACTGAGCACTGATCCGACTTCGTGGAGACGAGCTTCCCTGGACCTCTGTGTGAGGCCTAGGACCGGTGTCCATTTCTTGGAGCTGTGACAAGGAATGCAGAGGCGGAGGGAAAAAATATTCAGAGAATTTTTAAAAATCCTGGAACTAATCTTGTAATCAAGAAGAGCCGAGTGTTCACTGAGAAGTGTTCTGATTCGATTTCGTGGAGCCGAGCCTCCCTGGTGACGTCTTGGACTGATTTCTTGGAGTGCCTTTCTTGTGGGAGCAGAGGTGGGAACTGATAATCAGAATGGATTTCGATTGAAACCTTGAAATCCATTACAGAGAAGAAGCAAAAGAACGTTGTGGTCAATATCATATTTACCAGAAAAAGAATATGTCTTCAAGGGTAATGTAAAGAAAGATGGAGACGGAGGGAAAAATTCTGCAGAGAAATTTTTGAAAAAACCTGGAACTAAACCTGAGCAAGAAGAACCGAGATCTTCAGAGAATTTTTGGAAAACCTGGAACTAATCTTGTAATCAAGAAGAGTCGAGTGTTCACTGAGAAGTGTTCTGATTCGATCTTGCGGAGCCGAGCCTCCCTGGTGAGGTCTTGGACCGATTTATTGGAGTGCCTTTCTTGTGGGAGCAGAGCTGAAGTGTGGAACTTCAGGGTATAATCTCATGATTCTGTGGGATTTCATTTAAACAAGAACCTTCAAGCTTTGAAATACTGGACTGTATCCAGGACAAGATGGCTGCTGGAGGGGGCCCCGAGGCCTTCCCTCCCCTGCCCTAGATTGCTGCATTCAAGAAATTGGTGGCAGCTTGTGGGTTACGGCCTCCTAGTGAGCATCGGCAGAAATTCGTCAAACGCATGGACAATATCCCTACTGTTGACCTTCCAGCGGAAGATCCGTGTCGTTCAGCGTTGAACCTAGCAGAAAGAGGGCTCATAGGGTAGTTCACCGGCCTTTGGCCATCGCCTAAAGCAGTGGATATTTGGGTACAAAGAAATTGGCGATCCCTAACCCATGACAGTATCAGTAGTCATCTGGTGGGTAAGGGATTCTTTGTTTTTGTTTTTGCAAATGTTGAGGATAGGAACTTAATCTTCAGGAATGGGCCTTATTTTATGGGCCCTCAAGGTCTATATATGAATAAATGGACACCGGATTTCGATCCAACGCAAGACGTGCCCTTGGCGGTCCCAGTTTAGGTCCGATTGCCGCATCTTCCCTTGCACTGCTGGAATCCAAAATTGTTGGAAGCTATAGGTAATAAATTGGGGAAATACATTGATCGGGCAGAGTGAAAGGATCAGTATACATGCGCTAGAATTTGCGTGGAGGTGGACTTGAAAGTAGGGTTGCCCGAAGCAATAAAGTTCACAGTGGCGGATTGGACTTATATTCAAGAGCTAGACTATGAGCAGCTGCCATTTAAGTGTAGATTTTTCCATGAGTATGGACACTTTGCTAGACATTGCAAAAAGAAGGGAGAGGAGGAGATTGAGGAAGCCAAAGGCATTCAATGGATCCCAGCTAAGAAGCCAATGGTAGCAAAACAAGCCATAAGATCAAAAAGAAAAGGAAATTCTATAGGGAATGATGGCCCCTCCTCTGGGCAGATACAAGGTGAAGGGAGCTCAGGACCATCAACGAGGGAGATAAATCCGTTTGAAAAGCTCAGAATCCCAGAGGAACCCTCATTATCAGCGGTAGAAGAAGTTGAACAGCAGCCCATTTCATTAGCTGAAGACAAATCCCATGAAGAAACTGCATCTCTACAGGATGGATCCTCCATTGGAGCAACGAGCCCTCTCTCCTTTACTGAAATAATAAGAAAGAATCCTCGGAGATCTCTAGCTCTTCGGAAGATGAGACCTTTGAGAGGCCATCAAAACGAGTTGGAAGAAAATCTCACAAAGAGACAAGGGCAGAAGAAGCGGAGAGGCAAAAAATGCAAGGTAGTCAATCAACGATCGAGATGTCTATTGGCAGAAATACCAGAAACAGACCTCCCAAGGGAGGAGCTGTCCCCCCTTCAGTCAGTAAATGATGCATCTTGTCTCTTGGAATTGCTAAGGATTGGGGAACCCCTCAAAAGATGAAGCAGTAAAAAATTTAGTGAAATCAGAGTTACCTGAAGTCCTCATGCTCCAAGAGACAAAAATTGAAGGGGAATCCCTCCTTCTGCTAAGCAAACTGAATTGGAATAAGAATGCTGGGAGAGCGGTCAGCGCAAGGGGCACCTCTGGAGGACTGGCTACTCTGTGGGAGGAGGATAAATTCCATCTCAAAAGTTCATTCGAGACTCAGCACTGGATTTACACCGAACTCCGGCACAAAGTGAGTAAGATGTCCTTTGCTATTGTAAATTTATATGTCCTTGTCCATTATGCTGAAAAGAGAGAGTGTTGGCACACTCTGTCTGTCTTCCTAGAGTCAAGATCCCTTAAGAATATAATACTTGCTGGGGACTACAACCTCGTTTTTGAACCAAAAGAGAAGCGTGGTGGAAATAATAACTGTGATCAGTTCCTTCCCTTGGTCGAAGACCTTCTGCAGAATTGGGATCTAATTGATATTAAGCCTAAGAAAGGATTATATACCTGGACCAATAATATAATTGGGGAACATCACATTTTTGCCCGGCTGGACATATTTTTAATTCAAAGCACCTTTCTCCTGGAAAATAAGATAATCTCCTCCAAAATTTTGCAAAAATTGACATCAGATCATAAGCCTATATTATTGCAGTTTGATGAGGAAAAAAATTTGGGACCCATTCCATTTCGGTTTAATCCTCTCTGGGTTGAAAGAGATGGGTTTATGAAAACTGTTAGCAATGCCTGGAGAGTCCCAGTAATTGGGTCGCCTAGCTATGTTTGGGAGCAGAAAGTGAAGGCAACAAAGGTAGCTCTAAAAAATTGGATAAAAAATCCCTTTGCTACACCCACGAGCTATAGAAAGCAGTCAACCAGTCAGCTAATAGATTTGCAACTTGAATTGGAATCCATAGATATCACTTATTCTGCTATTCAAAAAGAACAAGTTGCCCAGCTCAGCACTTTTAGATCCTACATGCAAGAGGAAGAACATTGGAGGCTGAAATCGGGAGACCAGAATACTCCATTCTTTCACAAACAATTCAAAGCTCGCCTCTCCCGGAATCATCTGGATGAAATCACTGCTATTGATGGGACTGTCCACAAAGATATAGCTCAGTTAAAAGAAGCAACAACTCATCATTTTCAGGATCTTTTCACTGAAAAAGGTAGGGATACGGAGGAGGAATTTTCTGAATTTCTCACAAACATCCCGAGACTTGTTGGAGAGAATGACAATGCAAGTCTCATGAAGCCCTTTACTGAACTCGAAATCAACAATGTAATATGGGCAATGGAACCTGACAAAGCCCCGGGTCCAGATGGCTTTTCCATTCACTTTTACAAAATCTGCTGGGAGATTATCAAAGTGGATTTATTCCATATGATCAGGGGATTCCATAAAAAAGCCAAGGTCGGTGGCAGCATCAATTCGACTTTTTTGGCTTTAATTCCAAAGGATTCAAACCACGAGACCTTCGATAGGTTTAGGCCTATCTCGCTGTGCAATGCTTCATATAAAATACTGTCTAAGCTCTTGGCTAACAGAATCAAGCCATTACTGGGCAACCTCATCTCCTCCAGTCAGGGTGGGTTTGTGAAAGGTAGGAATATCATGGATACTGTGACTATTGTGCAGGAAACAATTCATTCCATCCATCAACGCAAAGAGCAGGGGATGATCATAAAACTCGATATGGCTAATGCCTTCGACCGGGTAAAACATTCTTTTTTGTTTCAAGTACTTATATCTTTCGGATTTAGCATTGATTTTGTAAGACTAATCAAAGATTGTATAAGAAGGTCATGGATTGCTCCTTTAGTGAATGGTAGGCTAGCAAATTACTTCCAAAGTACACGGGGTATAAGGCAGGGCTGCCCGCTGTCCCCTTTCTTATATATCTTGATGGTTGACTCCCTCAGCAGAAAGTTGAATGCAGAGAAGGTTGTAGGAACAATTCCTGGCATTCGAGTGACAAAAGACCTCATCCCCATCAACCATGCCTTATTTGCTGACTATTCACTCCTTCTGGGAGGATCCTCTGTCAAAATTGCAAGAGGTTTTAATAAAGTAATACAAATCTTTTGCAATGTCTCGGGAGCCCTCGTCAATAAGAGAAAATCTGTTGTCTATGGATGGAACGTGAATCAGGCTACCATTCAACGTATAGCTCATTATTTAGGATATACAGGATTTGCTACTTGGGAAACCTTTAAGTATCTCGGATTGCCATTAACCCTGGGCAACACTAAGTCTCCTCACTGGCTCGAGGTTATAAGCAAAATAAAATCCAGATTGGCAGCTTGGGGAAGACATTGGATAACCAAAGCGGGGAAGCTTCTTCTCATCAAATCTGTGGTCTCATCTCTGCCTCTCTATCAGGCTGCATTTTTATTGGCACCTAAGTCGATTTCTAAGCAGATTTCTAAGCTAATTCGATCCTTCCTGTGGCAAGGAGGAAAGGGCAATCAACAAATACCATTTGGTGGGCTGGGATGTGGTGAAAAAAATCAATCGCTAATGGAGGACTGCAGGTAAGAGATCCTGATGGAGCACTGCAGGTAAGAGATCCCAGGCTTGCGAATTTGGCCATTGGTGGGAAGCTGCTATGGAAGATCTTCTCCATGCCCAGTCATCCTGTCAGTCATGTTCTGATTAATAAATATATGAATGGAGTCTCAGTTTCTAGTATGGATGAAGCCACGGTCCAAAAAGGAACTACGCTGTGGAAATTATGCATTCAATGTTGGGATTTTTTCAAAAAACATCTTTATCGAATACCAGGTAATGGGAGAAGCATTTTACTGTGGGAAGATAAGATAATGGGATGGCCTCCTCTCCGGCAGAATGAGGCTTTCCATGAATTAAGAAGCTGGCTTACCCAGCGTGGCATCACAAAACTCGTGGACATTTCCAATTGGGACCAAGATGGTAATTGGAGTGAGTGGAACCTTCCCAGGCTGCCTGCCACGATGCTAAATCAGTTGAAATCGATGATCACAACTCTGAATGGATTAGCTCCAGTTCATATGCGATTAAGAGATAAATGGGGATGGGGAATGATAGGGGAATATACTGCAGCTTTGGGTTTTGCTGCCCTTCAGACGCAACAACCATAGGTTCAGCCTATTGTTAAGTGGAAGCAGGTCTGGGACACATTTGGTATTCCAAAAATAAATTTTTTCAGTTGGGTTCTATTGCACAGAAGACGTTTGATGGGCGAGAATCTTGTTAAGCGGGGAATTGTTGGGCCACACAGATGCCCTCTCTGTCATGCAGCCCAGGAAACAATCAATCACTTGTTCATTGAATGCCCTTTCATGTAGGAGGTGTGGCAGCTAGCATTGCAAGGTCTTAACGTTAATACCCCATCTTAGTGTGGTTAGCCAGGAATGAGGGCATATTCCAAGACAAATTGTGTACCCATGCAGTGGTGGTTGCTAAAGCCAAGGCGTTACTTTTGGAAACATTGGAAAATCATTCCTTTAAACAGAATAACTCGCTTCTTCCTGCCGAGAACAGCTGGATGGGAGACCCTTCACTACGGACTAGGAATAAGACTTCTACTAGACCTATTAGCAACTTTGAGTGGTGGATCCGACTCAGCGAAACATATTTCCAACAGTGGTGGAAGAGCCAAGGTAAAGTCACCATTTTTTTCGATGGGGCAGCTAAAGGAAATCCTGGGAGAGCTAGAGCCGGAGGGGTTTTCTATGCTCCTGATGGACACATTAAAGGAAACTTCAGTTGGGGGATAGGGCATTGTACTAATAACCAGGCTAAAATTTTAGGTATGCTCAAAGCTTGTTAGATAGCTCATGGAAATGGTGATCTTGACATTCAGATTTTCGGAGATTCGGAAATCCTAATTAAACATTTACACACGGAAGACCACTTCAATAATGCAGTGTTAAATAAGATTTTGCAACATGTTCAGAATTGGCTGCAAAAATTCAATTCTGTCTCCTATTTCCACATCCTCCGGAGCCTAAATCAAGAAGCAGACTTTAGGGCCAATGTAGGCTGTAAATTAGCTCCAGCAGATTTGATACAGAATGATGGAATTCCTATTTGGTCCTCCATACCGTAAGATGGCTGCTCTTAGTATATTGTAAGTGTAGGAATTGGATACCTTTGAAATTTTTTGCCCTTCGGCAATGTATGATGGGTTGATTAGGCGTTAGCCCAACCGTGTTTTCTCCAATAAAATATAATTGTTCTTGTTAAAAAAAAAATATAAGTTATTAAAATTGTAAAATATTTTATTTTTATATATCAATATACAATGTTTTTTCAATAGTGGACTAATTTGAATGGTTTAGTATTTTAAATTTTCATATTGATATTAGTTTTTATTTTTATTTGTTTTTTACATTTTGAATTTGTATGTTTTTATGACAAAATATTTTATTTAAATATGTCTAAGTTAATTCCTTTAAAAATAGAATGTGAATAATATTAAAAATATTATTACATTGGAGGATTATAGAAAACTAAAATATTATAAAGATATGATTAGCCCTAATTTAGAAAATCATAAGTATCTTTATATTTTAACTAGCAAGAAAGAAAAGAATCAACTAATCAAAAAGAAAAAAATCAATATTGCTAAAATAGAATGAATTCTCACAAGCTCCATGTTGAAACACAATATTGTACAATTTCTAAAATGTCATGGCTCAAAATAATTTGGCATTTTTGTGACACAACAATGAAAATCACTTTCTCTTAGAATGTGTTATATAAACCTACATAGTGATTTAGGAATGTTTATTTTCAACCTTTTCGAACACATAAATAAAAATCTAGAGCAAACCAAGTAATCTCTTACTTTTTTTTAAGGTCTAACTAGAGTTGGTCTCACTAAATGTGAATAACCATCATCATCGTCATCATCATACCCTTCAATAATATCATTTTGTTAAAAAAATACAATCTTGAATGATAATGTTTGTTAAGATTGTAACTTTTAGAACCTTAAAACAATGGATATTTAGATGGTGAAAATAGTGCATACTTAGATGGCAACATGCATGTAGGGTGGGTCAAGTTAATTTTACAACAGTGACACTAGTTGGAGAAAGAAAACAACTTCATGTTTCTCATAACTATTAATTAGATAGAGAAAAAAAAATCTAGATGGAACATATAACCTATCATCAATGAAGCTATATTGCAATAGTCATAATGTGGTTTGACAAATATGGTGATGGTGAATGATAATGCAAATCAAATCCAAAAAACTTTGTATTCATAAACACAAGCCCAAACCTTTTAGTTTACACCAACATTGATCCATCTTAAACTTCCAGATATACCAATTACCCTGGACAAAAATTTTGGTGTAAATTTTTTTTATCATTTAATTCCATGTCATATATTAATTCCTTCATATTAAATTATAAACAAATTTACACCTCAAAAAATTTGATCCTAGTACTCACATATATTGTGTTAGTCATCATATAACATCTCCCCCATATTGGCTTGTATAACACCTCACTACTCTTGATGTAATAAACACTGAGAACATAAATCATATTTTTATTATTTTAGTTATCATTACATGAAGCTGAAATTAATTTAAAGAATATTTATGCAAAAAAATTCTTCAAAGTCTGGTGGGTTAGCTTGAGTAGTTGATTGTTGTGAATTGTATACAAGAGGTCATAGGGTCAATTCCGCATCTTGGGTTGTTTTGAATATCAAATCCTATATATTGTGAGGTTGTATAATTCAATGTCAACTCGAAATTCATTTCCAAGCTTTTAACCCATGCAACTTAGTCATAACCATTCTTTTATTCTTTTATTATGTGAGTACGAGATGTGTTGATGGGTTGCCTAAGGAGAGAAGTGACAAGTTGGCTATGATGCCTTCTAAAGAGTGTGATCACACTTTCATCCATGAAATTTAGTTAAAAGTGTTTCATTCATTTTTTTTCATGTTCCTCGTGAGACATGAGTTTCGGATTAGGTTATTTCTAAAAGATTATCTTAAATTTGAATTTAGTAATCTAATTTTATAGAAAAAATAAATATTTTATTTATGTAGAAAAAATTAAATTACCTAAAAGGTATAGAATATATGGTGAATGAGTGTATTATTAAATCACTTTTAAATCAAAACTTTGTAGATACTAACTTATAAAAAAAAATTAAATTAAAATTTGTTTTTAATGTTTTTTATAAAAATATTATAAAGTCATAATAGCTCCTTACACTAAATTTATTTTAAAAATTGTTGCACAAGTTTGTTTCTCTTTATCTTTGCCGACCAAAATAAGTCTCTCGTTTGACCACCCTATGATATTTGGAAGGTGCTTTCCAAATATGATAGAAAAATACCCTATCCCTCAGTTATAAAAATTGTATCGAAAAATGCACAACTAATAATCGTAAAGAAAAATACCTTTACCAAGATTGTGCATATCTCAACAAAGAAAATGTAGAGTTCCGGCACTACAACAATCAAAGGATTTATCAAAGCGTTGACCACTCTCACCAACTTCTCCATGTAAATCTTAACATTAGATGCCACGCTTCACCTTATTTTATAGTTTCACTATGCCACATGACAAGCACTCATAATTCCTAATTTTTAATTAGGAAATAGATATATTACTCATATTTATCCCAACTACTTTCCTAATTTTCTCACCCACTTCTAACTATATTCTTTCTTCTCTTTAACTCGGTAAATGTGTGCATATATATATATGACCTTTATAATTAAATATAAAATTATTTAAATAAAAACAAGTGTTTTCTTTGTATTTCCAATGAAAATTCATTTAAATAAAATCAAGTGTTTTCCTTATTTTATGCATGCTTACTCTTCTCGTCTTCTTACTCTTCTACTCTTCTAGCTGCATATTAACGTCCATTTTATTTCACCTATATGTATCCCTCCTCTTTAAATGAGCACCATTCTGGTTTTCTATTTTATTTCACCTATATGTATCCATCCTCTTTAAATGAGTATTATTCTAGTTTTCTTACTATTATGGTTTTCTAGTTGTATATTAACGTCCATTCTATTTTACCTATATGTATCCCTCCTCTTTTAAAGAGTGTACTCTATTTACATTAACAATAATTCCATTAATGTAGTTCTTTCATTTTATTTTTTTAATTGAAATAGGTAAATGATTTATATTAAAAGGTTGAGAAACACAAATGAGAAATTACATGCTATCTTAGTTTTACAAAATTGCTCTAGTCCCAATAGAGCTATATCACAAAATGTTCCCTCAACCAAAAAAACTACAACGTGTATTACATTCTTAACAAAAAATTTAAAACTATAGATTTGGATAAACTATCCTAACAAGACTATGCAAAAAGTGCATTTAACAAAGTGTTGAGAATTGATTACGTTGTAGAGATTTGATTGCGAAGTTGCAAGAACTATTGATTTTTGGTTTTAAACTACATTAGAAGGCTATATTATTGAGTTTGTGATGAAGCTAAACTAATCCTTCTCAAGAGAAGATGAACAATTCAAGAAGGGAGAACTTGGTGAAGGAGGTTGCAACTTGGGTGAAAATATTTTTGGCAAAAGATGATTATATGACCTTTAACTCACTAGTCATGGTAATGCACAAGCACATGCACTCAGGGGTGACTTGGGATTGAGTGCTGGTGAAAATGAAACGAAAGAGGAAGGTATAATGGAGTAGGCACACGCTTCAGAGAAAGTAGAGTGGGATTTGTAACAAGATACGGTAACCAAGAATTGGTGGATGAACAAAATGTAGGAGGTTTGTTGAAGAGAGGAAGTAATGAAAAGAATTGTGGATAAGGAAGGAAGCATTGAATAATATCCTAAGATATTGGAAGGGTTGGGGAAATGAAGAGAGAAAATCGACTAATGGTTGAGAGAATAAGGAGTGGTGGTAGATGAGAATCCATAGAGTAGACCAAACGGGGGAGAGATGTCTAGAGAGTTTAAGGAGTCAAGAAAATGAGTCAATCAAGTGGGTGGGCATGTTTGGTTAGATGGATATAGGATAATACAATGGGAAGTTGTGCTCGAGAGGAATGTAGATCATATCATGGAGAAGGGTATCATCATCAAACTATAGGAGGAAAGGGTGCTCAATGATGTGTTTTGGCTATTTGAACTAGTAGAAGAACGAGCAACAAACATGGTACGGTTTGAGGATAGTGGAGCTATCCCGGAACAATCATGACCCCTTAGTCGTCTTGAAAAAACTAAGGAAATTATTAATCTTTCTTCTAGTTTGGATTTAAATAATCTCCTCACAAGGTTCCGAGAATAGCAATGGTGGATTGCCAAGTGTAGGTGGGAATATTGGAAGCAATGGAAATGAAATCATGAGCTTTCATTCTAGCACAAGAAGAGGGACTAGTTTAATTTGTAAACTAGATCCACACAATTTTATTATGGTGAATGATCAACCAATGATATGGCTAGAGCAATAGGAAATACATTAATGCACCTTCCCGAGTTCTTAAGAAAGGTCGATAATGATGCAAGGCAACATTGGTTCCTTTGTGAATCAATATGGAGGGTGAAGAGGGTCAAAAGTATTAGATGTTAAATTAATGGATTTCCAAACCATGTTATGGGGGAGGGCTCTATGATTCTATATAAATTTGATATAGAGCAAACTTTAAAGTGTAGCTAACAACATGGATGAGGTGAAAGTAGGGTTTGTGGCTAAGTTCTAGAGGTCGAAATCGAAGCAACAAAGTTGTGTTGAGCTAAAAGAGATCAAGCATATCATTAACAAGAGTGCCTAGGAATATGATTAGTGTTTTTTTCAATATAATTTGTAGGATCTCAAACCCAATCCACGAGACCTAGCACAAGATGTGATTCATTTAAGGCCTTCTTCCCAACCATAATAAAATTTTAAAGAGAATAAATAAATAAACGAAAAACTGAAAGTATTTATTATGGAAATATATGTATGTAAATAAATAAACTAAAATTGAAAATAAGATTAAAAAAATCATTAAATTTAAAACATTTTATCAAAAAAAAAAATATTAATAAAAAATAAACAAATTTATTTAAGTTTAAAGCATAAATAAAGAATCACTGTATAAGTGAATTTGTTAATAACTAATAATAGACCCATGGAGTAAATGATATTTTATTTTTAATAATAATGAGTAGGAATTTGTATTAAAAATGCTCCAACCAAACCAAACCATACACATAGACATTAGTTTTTCTATCATATAAAAAATGACCAATACTTACAATTATTCTTCTGCGCGAAGCCTTTGGAAGTGGTGAAAGTATACACATGATAAAAAGATGCATAAACAATCACTGATTTATAAAACATAATAGAAAATTATTAAAATAAATAATTCCTTTTAGCTTTCCTTGGTTCTCCAGTTGCTTGATGCATTTTAGGGTTCTCTAACTCCATATCTTCGAACAACTAAGAAATGGTTTATTCTTTCTTAGTATCAACTAGAGTTTACCCTAAATATTTTCAATTTGAAGTTGTTGAATGTGAGCCTTGGTTGAATATGTTGTCAATGATGGATTTGAGAAACAAATTCTCCACCTCTAGTGTTTGGATTTGTCTTCTTTGTTGCATCAAAATGTCCATGAGCTTAGAATTATGCGAACTAAAATTATGCTCATCGATCTGCATTGTGTTGGTGGGGGAGAGAATTAAGATTTTGTTCTCATTTATGTAGTCCTCTTGCCTTTGAAGAATCCTTCGAATATCATATATAGCTCTTTGACATTTTCTGTGACATCCTGGGCAATCCATAGTTCTCTAGAGTACCCAGGACTACTCAACAATAAATAGTTGAATAAACATGGGATTGCTTTCCCAAATGCTACTAGTGGCAGAACAAAAAACCCTATAGAGATTAATCATGTTTGGTAACCCAAGATCTGAATTGTTCTCCAATACTATGTCCAACTAGGTGACAAACCTAATTACAATGATATTGTCTTCACAAAATAAAACATGAGATCCATGGGTTGAGCCCAGTCTCTCCCTCTTTCTAGTAGACAATATAACACAAAGGTAGGCCTGGGACATTGTATTTATATGTAGTCTCTCTGTTTTAAAACTACAACTTCTCATACATATCCAAGTTTCCCATCAAAATATGATGAAAATTGAGAGAGATCAAGGTTGGCCTTTAAAGCACCAACTTTTCCAACAAAAGCATCGACCAGGGGAATACTAAAAAGAGCGCTACCACCCAAATCTAATAGAAATACACGCCTTAGAGGGGCCGAGAGATGGAATGTTGTATCACCTAAAAACAAGTGCTATAAGATCCTCCAAGTTCAAGAAGGATTGAGAATGAATTAGGGCTCCCATTATCCCATCTTCTCCCACAAAATGAATCCTAAGGCATTCAAATCGACAAGGCTTGGACTAGAGTGGCATGTGTGATGCCACCTCATGATTGTCCTATTCCTTAAATGTAATCTTGTTAAAGTCAATATCCACCTTGTTCAAGATTATATGTGACCAATAACATGTATAGCATATTGAATGAGATTGAGTGATGAATTTCACATCTAAAACCTTAGGGGATTGGGAGATAACTCACCTCCCCATTTTTTTGACTTTCCCTTCTACCATTTGAGCTGCTAGGTTAGCTTGTGTGTCATATTCTCTATTGAGGTCCCAGAGAATATGGTAGAACTCAATGTTTTTGCAGTGGGAGGCTTCATTTTGATCTTAGATATTTCTTAGGATAGAGAGTTTTCCATCATTATGTGATGTTTGTTCATGAGTTTTTTTATTATTATCAAGTCCCCAACCGCTACTAGAGAAGGCACCTTATCGAATCAATACTTTGGATTCCTTGGAGTGATTCTTAGGCCTCAACTTAATTGTTGGTTGTAGTTCCAAGAACCCAAGTGTAACTTAACTCTATAATTCCTATGGGATTGATGACTCCGATGACTCCCCCCACACCTTCTGTCCATGTAAATGATATTGTTAATATTTAATAATAAACTTACGACATAAATGTTTTTGTTCATTTATTAACTTATTTAAATACTTTAAATTTATATAATTTGTTTTTGTTTACTAATATTTTATTTGTATTACGTTGATTAATAAAATGTTTTAAATTTAAGGTGTAGTAGGTGCGGTGAGCAAGGGGAGGGGGGTGGTGCAGAGGGGAGGGGAGGGGGAACTCATTGACTTCGACGAACATCAAGCAACAACATATGCATGAAGATTAGGTGAAAAAAGCAATAATCAAACTAGAGTACAAGCATTAATGCAAAGCCTAAGGATAGCCAAACAAATGAAACTAAAGATGACCAAAGTATTTGAAATTTTGACTACATGTTCCTTCCTACAAGACTATGTGCTCAACAAAATCATCTCCTGAATCTATATTGAAATTCAAGACTTAAAAAATAATGATTTCTATTATATCCTATTAGGACTAAATCCTGAAGCAGATAAAATGGAAAATATTACATGTAACCTCCCCTGTCGTGACTTGGAAAAAGGAGGGGGTAGGTTGTTCATCCCCCTAACCTAAGTATATTTTCCCACTAAATTCAAATGAAGTGCATTAATAATCTAAATATATGGTAGGCCTACTCCATGCATTGAATGGATTGAACCATCATTACTCTTCATCCTCTCTTCAACTCGGACACTTCTAAGTTTATGAATTGCAGGTGGATGGGATATCTTAGACTACATGGTATTAATATCCTTGCGAATCAACATGGAAATCTTGAGTCTTACCCCCTTCAATTTTAGAAAGGTCTTTCTAAATTGCTATACATGAAAGCGGATAGGACTCAACCTCCTAATGTTATGAGTTTGAAGGCCTCTGGTAAAGGGGATCCTAATGGAGAGAGCAATCAAAAGGGACTTGTCATGTTGTATTGTTGTGTTTTTATGATCCTTAGTTAGGCCTACTCTTTATCCTCATTTTGGTGGGAAGCAAAAGAGCACTAACACATTGTGGTTGCTACATTTTGAAGGCATGGGAACCTTAAGTAGATACCATTGGATTATCTCTAGTAAGCTACATGTTACACCTAAATCTCATCATCATGAGTCCCTTGTTAACTCAATGCCTTGATCCCTGAAGTCTCCATGATCAAGCAAGTCAGCTAGAGCAAGTTGATGCCTTTGTCCACAGTTTCTAGTTGGGCTGACGCATGTTGTATTTGAGCAAGAAGCACCCAAATAGGCCCGACGCAGAGTGTATTCTGGCAGACTGTGCTGGTGGCGCAGGTTGTCTTTGTGCAGCCTGCGTTTCCCCTCTCAGGCGCAGGTTGCCCTCTTGCAGCTTGCGTCAGGGTTGGTTTATTTGGATAAAGGTGGATTTCGAGCGATTTCTAGAAATTGGATGAGGTGGATCCCTATCCCTAAGTCCTAGGTGAGCTGTCCTACTGTTCCCTAACCTCAAGGGAGGATCCCTTAGCCCTCTCCCCATGATCCTCAACCTACTCTATCCACTTGGTCCTATAAATACAAATCTCCTCTCCATTCCAAAGGGAGGAATTCTATAGCACTAATTACATGCTGGTGGAATTAGACTAGGTGATCCCTATCCATCTCTTCGGAGGCTTACATTTCCTTTGGAGGCATTGGCTTGGCTTATTGGAGGAGGATTGCAGTGTTAAGGCTTGGGTTGTAATCATCTCTCTACTTTGTATTTCCCTCTATTTATACAGTAATATAAACTCTTTCCATAAATGTTATTGTGTTGATAATGTTTGTATTTTACTTCCTTAATTGTTTACTTAGATCAGTTAGTGTTTAGACATGTTTGACTGCTTGTATTGTTTCCACATGTTTTGACAGGTCTTGCAGCTACAGATCTGATGACTGCAGAGCTTGGAGAAACAATGAGGAGAAATATCTACAAATATGAAGGTAAGATGTCTAATTACTCAATCTCTAACTAGATCTAGGAAAGTAGCTTTATGTTCTGTCTTTATTTGTTCTAGATTCGCATTGAACTAGGGAGATATGGATTGTGTCCGCTCGAGTAGATTGTCCAATAACAAATCTGGTGACCATACTGGAGTCAAGTTAAAGGGTTAAAGGGTTAACTTAAATCTCCACCATTCCGGTTGACATTTCGGTTACTCTTGGTGTCGTGGAACATATTCGTTTAGGCCAGTTCTGTTCTCCTGAAGAGATCACTACTTTCACGACCTTATTCAAACAATTATGTGAGGTATTTGCTTGGACCTAAAAGGAGATGCCCGGGATAGATCCTGCCATTGTTTCGCATGAGATTAAAACCTATCCCGATGCTAAACCAATCCATCAAAAGTTACGATCGGTACACCCTCGAAAAAATGCGGCGATTAAGGCAGAAATTGAAAAGCTTTTGAAGGTTAGCTTCATCTACCCTGTTCCTTTAACAGAATGGGTCTCAAATGTCATCCCTGTGGCTAAGAAACATGGCACCATTTGCGTCTGTGTCGATTATAGGTATCTGAACAAGGCTTGTCCTAAGGACAACCACCCCACTCCCTTCATCGATCGGATCATTGACAATTGTGTCGAAAGTGTCATCTTCTCATTCATGGATGGATTTTCTAGCTACAACCAGATTGAGATCCACCCGGTCGACCAACATAAGACTGCTTGCATGAGCCCTTGGGGCACGTTTTCTTATCGCAAAATCCCTTTTGGTCTTAAAAATGATGGTGCCGCATTCTAGCGGGCCATGTCGTACGCTTTTCATGATGTGAAGGACTTTGTGGAGCCCTATCTTGATGATCTCCCTGCTCATTCGCAGTGTCATGAGTTCCACATCGATCATCTGACGGTCGTATTCCTCAAATGCAGGCGGTATAACATCCGTTTGAATCGTCACAAGTGTATTTTCTGCGTCGAGTCTGGACGCCTCCTAGGTTTTATCATTTTGAAAGACGGGATCCACATTGATCCCCTGAAGGTGGAAGCCATTGTTTCTCTCCCACCTCCTACTGGCATTACAGAACTACAAAGTTTTCAAGGGAAGGCAACTTACCTACGATGTTTTGTCTGTAATTTCGCTCAAAAGACACAGGGCTATATGAGATTACTGAAGAAGGATGTCCCGTTCATTTGGGATGATCAAGCGCAACAATCCTTCGACAGTTTGAAACATGCCATTACCCATTCCCCTGTGCTCCAACCGCCCAATTACTACAAGGATTACATCCTCTATCTTGTCGTTTCTGCCACCACGATCGCCATGGTCTTGGTCCAAGAGGACAACAATGCCCAGGAACATGTGATATATTACCTCAGTAAGGGTCTTATTGACTCAGAAACTCGTTACTCACATGTTGAGAAACTCGCTCTCGCAGCCGTCATTCCCGTCCAAAAGTTCCATCATTATATACTGCTCCGCACCACCACCATTATCGTCGACTCGAACCCCATGTACCACGTGCTGACACGTCAACTGCTTGGGGGCAAGTATTCATGATGGATCATGATACTTCAGGAATTCGATCTCCTCTTCGAGAAGGCCAAGTCAAAGAAATATTTGGTGTTTACCGAGCTCATTTGTGATCTTCCCCGTGTTGATTTAGGATCCGAGACCAATGATTTTCTTCCAGATGAGTCGTTGTTCCTCATCAGCACGCGAGACCCATGTTATGGAGATATTACCTTATATCTTCAAACCCAACGGTTCAACCCCAACTGTCTCATGACGACCGTTGTCGTATATGCCACCACGCCAAGTTTTACTTGATCATCAGCGATACCTTGTATCGCTGTGGTGTTGATTTTGTTCTTCGACGTTGTCTGACACATGAAGAGGCTGAACACATCTTGAATACATATCACGCTGGGGCTTGTGGTAGTCATCTCTCTGGGATGGCTACGACCCATAAGATACTACACGCGGGATATTACTGGTCATTTATCTTCAAAGATTGCATTGAGGCCATTAAGAAATGTCCCCCATGCCAGCACTTTCAAACGAAAAAGCGCTCCCACCCAGCCCCATTACACCCGATTATTGCTGTGGGCCCCTTCGTAAAATGGGGCATAGATTTCATGCACTATAATCCTACCTCGGTCGGGGGGCATGGTTACGTCATAGTAGCCGTGGATTATTTTACTAAATGTGCCGAGGCTATGCCTACATACAACGAAGACGGAAAAACTGCCACACTCTTCATGTTCAACAATGTCATTGCACGGTTCGAAGTTCCACAAGCCATAGTCACCGATCATGGATCTCACTTCCAGAACCATATGGTAGATGAATTGAGCACCAGACTGGGTTTTCGTCACGAAAACTCAACTCCTTACTACCCACAGTCCAATGGACAAGTAGAGGCCATTAACAAGGTCTTGAAAACCATGATCCAACGCATGGTAGGTACACACAAGTCAAACTGGCATAACATGCTCTTTTCTGCACTATGGGCATACCGGACCTCTGTTAAGACTGCCACCATATTTACACCATTCCAATTAGTCTATGGATTGGAGGCAGTCCTACCCATAGAGTGTGAGATTCCATCTCTCAAACTCGCAGTTGAACTTCTTCCGAACACCACTGTCGAGGAAGAACGCTTCCTCTACCTAGCAAAACTCGACGAGACCCGCCGCGATGTTGCTCTTGCCAACGAGGCACATAAGAAACACATCAAAGATCAGTATGATAGGTCCGTTAAACCTCGTGTCTTCAACGAGGGTGATTTGGTCCTCACATATGACCAAAAGCACGATAAGCTGGGGGCAGGTAAGTTTGAGTCCATGTGGCATGGGCCCTACATTGTGAAACGTGTTCTGTAGAAGGGAGGCTACGAACTAGAGGACTATGATGGGATATATTTGGGAGAGCCCTGCAATGGGATCTACCTGAAGAGGTACTATGGCATGTGTTTTGTGTGGTGTGACGCTTTGTTTTCGTGTGTCAAGATCTTGTTTTCGTACTTATACCATGTTTTGTCTGCATGTGTAGATGGAAACCTACTATGGATTCACAGACGGCGCCATCCGACATACCCATAACCTTGATTCGGCAGCCTGGGTACTTTATTCCCCCATCGACGAGCTTATTAGCTTAGGAGGAAGTTGTCTAGGATATGCAACCAACAACGCCGCAGAATATCAGGCAGTGATTGAAACCCTAACCGACGCTCTTTCCTTGGGTATGAGCCACCTTGTCATCCATCTGGATTCACAACTAGTTGTTTCTCATCTTAACCGGATTTACTCTATCCGCGACCCCACTTTGCTTCATCTTTTCCGACGAGTTCGTCTTCTGGAAAGGTCCTTTGAATCTATTCAATACCTACACATTCCACGAGACTTGAACACAGTTGTCGACTCGATGGCCAATTTCATTCTGGATTGGTACATTGCACACACATAATATATTCATAAAGTATAAAAACAGACATAACATGTAAATCATCCATTGTATAAGCAAAACATGTAAACAAGATCCCATTAATCACCCGTATAACACAAGATGTATAAAAACCGCCAATAGTGTCTGTATATATATAAATCGATACAAAGTACAAAAATGGTAGTGTTGATACAAAAGTATGAAGCATGCTAGCTTTCAGTAAGAGTCATCTCTACAAAATTTGAAGCTCATAAGATTTCAGTATATACATATAAAGACATGCGCCTACTCCCTAGGACGCGCATGAAAGCAGACCACGACCCTCACCACCTTTTGGAGCAGCGTGCCGAAACGTAATGACACCCCGACCGTCAGCTTTTGGTAGCGACGGGGTAGGTCATGGACACCTAGCTCCTGAATGTATAAAGTCATCCCGTGGAGGTTCTCCTCGAGCTCCTCCAACTCCTAGAGAGAATCCCGGATTGCGGGGCCCACCTCTGGTACCGCCCCTCTTCGCAAAAGAGGAGAGACTTCAAGCGATCGCACCGGACCCACGTCTACAAGAAACATGTAAGAAATCATCAGCACTACTCCAAAAAAATCATAATACATAAAATGAAAAAACACAGTAGTAGTTGTTCTTACTGATATCATCCCACTGCACTCCCTCGAGAAGCACCAAGTCAGGGTACCCTCGGAAGTCTATCCCATGGTATGGGTAGTCCACCATGAGGATCAGTCCCCTCAGCCACATGAAGAAACCTATGCCGAAGCTGATGATAGGACCCCCTCCACCATGGAAAGCCATCACCTCTGCCCACCTGGTCATGTGAGGATCTCGTGCATCTCGATCCTCAAGGTCTACTTGCGAGCGTAAGTGTGGCACCCGCTCTAACATGAAAGATACCACTATCGAACCATAACCAAACTGCTTCAGCGCCCCGTGTTGGCATTTGGTTAATTGATTACGCAGACTAGTGAGGAGCCCCTCACACCAGTTAAACACAGTGGGAGGCATGCACTCCTCAGCGTACATCATCTGCGATTTTCTCGCCAGATGAGTAGATTGGTTGCTAGCTATGCTCACAATGGTAAAAAGTACGGTACGAAGGGCCCGGTCTTGGACATCCTTGATGGGAATCTTCCCACCAGTCATCGACATACCTAGAGTACACCACTGCTCAATCATGTCCTCTACAGAGTGATCACCACCTCGTGATCCAGTCAAGGACACCGAGTTTCCCCGCTGGGACAAACTTGTCAAAAAATAAATGTCCTTGACATCTATGGTCAGCGTGTGATCACCAATCTGGAAATGCTGCTGTACTGGGTTCCAACATTGGACCAGGTGTGTCAACAAGGGTACTTGGGACCTCATCCCCAAAACTCGAAAATACTTGAGCAAACTAGAGTTTCTCAAGGCGACAATACATTGCAGATCATTTTCCGCTTGTGCATCATCGAGCTCATGCCCGCGTTCTCGCCACTTGAGAACCATTGTGATCATTGCAAACCTGTCAAAAAGGCCATTTTAACACCATTAGAACTTTCCCCAACCTTCAAAAAGTTTTTGTTTGGGTTGGATTTTGATTTTGCTACGAGGGTTTGCGCCGACGCTGTAACGTACCCACCCATCCATCCAAGGCAAGGAAGGGTACCTGATGGAAATCTCTGGGGCTTTCACATAAAACTCATCCCACTCATTAGATTCATATCATTAAAAGAGATGTGTGTAGATGGAAAACAAGAAAATGATGCACAACGGAATTAAAACATCCACACACATTACTCATGCATACAACATATCAACAATGATTGAATTAATATAGTGCAGAAGTAAATATATAGGCATAATAACACTTATCTTCATTTTGCAACTGCGCCAAGCAACTAGCTATGTTGCTGCAACGTTCCACCCAACCATAGGATCTTCGAAAACTTATACTGAGTCTGTCCGAAGGCCACCCCCGAGCTGGGCATGATTCTCACAAGGAAAGGGAACATTCCAGCTCGTTCACTGCCAATTACTCATTTCATCTCAGCCAAGCCAGTCCACAACTGGGTTTATTAGGCTACATTTGAACCATGGATGCTTATTCTCAAGCTCAAGCCAAAGCAATGGATACCCAAATCCCATACCCCAACATTCTCATTTCTCACACCGCAAGCACAAACATTGGACATAGATACCATTTACAACAAGGGTATTTTACAAAACAGGGTCCATGGGTTTTTCCCAAATCGTGGCTCACTAAAACAGACTGTGGAAAGAGTAATTCGATTTCAATAAAACCGATTTCTCCCCACTGGTTATGATCCTTTCCAATGGCCTAAAAGACCTCCAGGAAGACCCAAAAACATGTTGTTCTCTTCCCCACTAGTAATCAACACAAAAACGCCCCTTCCCAAGTAAAAGATGAAGGGAAACCCAGAAAAACCATGGAGGAAAACGCCCAGGCAGCTAGAGCTGCGTGAGGGAGCAAGACTGATGGTTGCATAATGGCTTAGAGAGCATTTTCGTGGTTCTTTTCTTGCCCAAGGAGACAAACACGATTTTTCCATGAAGGGTGGCTTGCCCATACCCGAATTTGGACAGCCATACCTCTCCATTCCCAAGGCATTAACTACCTCAACCAACTCTTGGGAGAAATCAATGGTTGGGTACAAAAGTCAACATGGGTAGTTTAGGGTTTGATGGGTTCTCTCATTGACACTTGGCTTGAACTGATTGGCTCAAGGGTTTGAATGTTTTTCCTTCCAATTCCTTGTGAAATCATGCCCCCATCTCTTTGTTGCATTGCATAGCTAGTTGTGGGTATTTTTATTAAAATGCATATTACATGATGTTGAAGTTCCAATGTGCCTGGCTAGCACGCAAACCATATGCATCAATAAATCGATGGTGGGGCCTTGGCCTTGAGCTCCTCACCACGATTTCATAACAATATTACATCATTTAAAATGTTAAAGTGATAGGGTCTAGATGGGGACGTGACATTCCCCTCCCCTTGGAATAACACCGTCCTCGGTGTTCCAACACTTAGGAATAAATACCCACTTTACATATGCCTCAAAATTCACAACTGGGGGCAGGTCTGTCCTGCGTTTCATCTCTTTACTTTGAACTTTCAGGATCAAGTCCTTTGGCTTCCTCGAGCTGCTCCTGCTAGCTTTGGTCTTCCAGCTCTGCAGGTGGGCATTGCTCCAGAGTAATCCCTTCCCTTTAGTCACCTTCCAGCTGATCTACAAGTCTGAAATTTCATGGATTCCATCTTTCTTGTTGTCCCGGCAACTATCTGAGGAAGACTTCTAGCCAAAACAAATAGATTTTGGCCTGCTGCCATGATCAATGTGCACAACTCGCTCTCGCTTTTCTCACTAGCAATCATTTGGCTAGTAACAACTGCAACAATGGCTTTCAATGTCTCTCCTGTGAGACTTATCATGGCAACTCCTGTTAGGACAAGCATATCACAATATTAAAATTAGTCAATTATTTTCCCAATTGACATGGAACGTCCATGCTTTACTCATGAGACTTCCACACATTTCATGCTTTCCCAATATACACATGAACTCATTCATGTTCATCCTTTCACCGGAAAATAACCATTTCAGCATTCACAATTCATTTCAAGTAATTAAACACAATTTGTTTTCATTTATGACATGCACTCAACAGTCTTTTGTTTCTGAGATGCATCAGTCAAAAGGAGAGAGAAGAGTAAGAGTTTCCCCCTCTTAGTCTTGTTCCAATCCGGAGCCACACCATCACTTGTGGTTCTAGGCTCCTTAGCCTCTTTCACTTCAATGTGAATGCTTGGCGTGCCATTTCTTGGCTATGACATTTTAGTGTCTAAGGTCTGTCTAATGCTTTTCAACTAGGGAACCCTTCCCTGTTGTTGCTTACAGAACCTTTGGCTGCTAGGACCCACACAGTTCCATTAGCACCATCTTTCATTACTGCTCATACTGAGCTCTTTAGGACAGTCATATGTCCACACGCATCCTCCATATGCTTTCGTGGTCCTTGCTTCCAGCAATACCTACACTCAAACATTGAATTAATTCACATGTTTAGTGTATTTTCATAGGGTTTATCTCTAGACAAGAGTTTGAGAAAATCATAATCAAATCATATACACATGTATATTCATAAGCAAGAAGTTGTAAGATAACCAAATACTTATCTGTATCGGATGTCTTCACTTTATTCCATAGGATCCTTCTTTGCTTTCCAAGCATTGGATTTCCCGTGGATACAATAATAAATGTTGGGACAGTACGCAGGCTACTCCACAACCATTAAAATAGGCAATGCCAGGACAGTACGTCGATTGGTTTTTATCAATTAATTAGGAAATGTTTGGCCAGCACGCCTGCTGCTCCACAACATCAAGTGGTTAATCTTCCCCACCAACTATTCTCTGAATTTACCAAGAATTTTATAGCACCCAACCAGTTACTCTCTGGATTTACCAAGAATTTTTATAGCGCCCAACCAGTTACTCTCTGGATTTACCAAGCATTTATAGCTCCAACCAGTTACTCTCTACGTTTACCAAGAATTTTATAGTTATTTCAGGGTCCTTGCTTCCTGTAATGGCCAAGGTTTCCAACAAAGAAACAACAATGTATTAGCTTGGTTGTCATAAGACTTATACCTGAAGTCTTCATTATTCCAAACAAGAAATAAATGAAAATGAATACTTATTTGTATTGTGCATTTTCCTCGCTACTCCACAGGTTTCCTTCTCTGCTTTACAAGCCTTGGATCACCTGTGGGGTGGATGCTTGGCCAGCACACATGCTGCTCCACAACATCATCCGAATAGGTAATGCCAAGCCAGTGCGCCGACTGGGTTTATCAGGCATCCCAAAAAATCAGTATGCTAAGCCAGTACGCCAACTGGGTTTATCAAGCATTTCAAAAATCAACATGCTAAGCCAGTACGCCGACTGGGTTTATCAAGCATTTCAAAAATCAGTATGCTAAGCCAGTACACTGACTGGGTTTATCAAGCATACAATAACCATTTCCAAGCCAGTTCTCCGACTAGGTTTGTCAAAAAATAACACCCTTCACCAATACCTCCACAACATGCAAATAACCAATGCCAAGCCAGTACACCGACTGGGTTTGTCAGGCATTAATTTAACAACATGCCAAGCTAGTACATCGACTGGGTTTATCCGGAAATATGAACAACATAATATGATTATGTGGCTCCTTCTCTTATGTAAACCAGTGGTTCCCTCCAGGAACTCCATAGGTGACTCACTTGACTGCAGGCTAGCATGGCCCCACAATACCCACTCACAATGCACAAGGATGATACCCCTTTTCTGTAATATAGCTCCTCGGGCCTATCTATCTCTTATAGTGTCCTTTAGTGTGAGCGTAGAAAGGTTACCACTGCCCATACAGTCCTCTTCAACACCCTTGCTTCACTTTGCCTCTTAATGTGCAACACCAAATTGCATTTGTGTAAGCTGTTAGCACAAGAAAGATAAGCAAGCTCATCAGTATTGCTGCTAAAAAATCGTAATCATATTTCATATCATTCACTATCAAGTATTGAAACACCAGGAATGCGTCCATTCCCTTAGGGTGTAGTCAATATTGAAACCCTAACATAACCCATCACCCGAAAGGTATGCATCCCTTTCCGATGTGAGCCATGTAGGCCTTAGTCACACTCAAGCAGTCTGGAACAATAATGAAATAATAAAACATGCTCTGCATATTAAATCTAATAAACAGACATTTATATCCTTAGTTAGGGTTATCGAATACTCATTCATTTCACAGATGTATATTTTCTTCATTTGCGAAGAATGGGAGCTCCCTTCTCTGAGTCAACAGTCCTTCGGTTTGCCACCCCAATCTTTTCACATGCCATAACCCACACATGCCTTCTTGGCATAATTTACTATCTCACTCACATGCTTTACCAACATGTAGTTCGGCGGAGACATTATCAACATTTACAATGGCGTTTCACCCGAAACCCATTTCCAAAGCATGGGATCCTTCCCATCTAGGTTGGCTTCTGCAGGCCATCACACATGGTCTTCCTGCAATGTGTCATCCTGACACACTTTATCAAATAGCCAAACAGTCAGCAACATTTAACAATAAGCTTCAAATATGATTGTTCCATAACCAATCAATAGCATTAATAATTAAATTCAATATGAATTTACAATTATGTCTCCTACAGAAATTGATTTGCTTAGCAATGAGTCTCTCCTCATATTGTTTGGCTCTTGTAAGTGGTATCACTCTTCCCATTATGGTTTCACCCTTGCTACCATACATGAACATCCACCTATAACATGTCCTCCTGACACAATTCTATATAAGCCAAACAGTCATTAGCAATTATAAGCAAATTCTCAAATCTGAAATTTGTAAATCTGTTTTCCTACATAAATTAGATTTGCAACTATGAGACTATTCTCATAAACTTAAACCAGACAATTTTCAGATTTGTTTCATGCATAAATTTACAACCATGAGAACCTTCTCATAACCTTTGGCTTTTGCACATGATAGATCTCGGTCTTTACTATGGACTTATCCTCATTGCCATACGCAAGACTTTTCTACTTGAAAACTGAAACTTCAATCAGCCAAACACGTGGTGAGTATCTATGCACATAATCATTCATTGCCATAACAGTCACTGAAGTGATCTCAGAATTATAATACTCAATAATTCAAACACCTTCAGCTGTTTAACATTTGAAATGCAATGAAATATATATACATTTCTATATATGCATCATTATCACAATAAAATTGCAAGACATAGTCACACTATCCATGCAATTTAAATAACTGTAAATACTCATTACTTCATATTCCATGCAGCTTTGTCCTTTCAACAGAGTGCTCTGGTATCCCATCACATGTCTACCTTCTTCATGCAGTCCTTCTCCTGCATTCATAGCAGCTTATGAAATGGTCTCAGGGTTAGCAATAGTCCACCATTTCATCTATTATCTAACTGCATTGAAACATATATATGTCACACCCATGCATTCACACAATGCATTTCAACATGTGCACCTACACATGCATATTTACAACATTTACCGAATATTTCAATGCACATCTCTTCAATGCCATCTTGCATGATTTCATGAATACTATGCATTCAAACATACTATGGCCTAACCATGATTACTACATACAGCATGCACTACCATGACAGGTCCATAAGTCCTCAGTTGCTTTGGTTGTTAAACTCACAACCAATATTCACAAATGGCATGATATGAATTCATATGAATGCATTGAGGTTTCTAGAAACTATAGGGTGTAAGGCTCCTTTCCTTCATTTACCCACACCTGACCATACTTGGTAGGTTAACATTCACATTTAGGCACTCAATACCACATGCAAACCAAATCATCATAGTTTAACTGTAGTTGAAGGGATCTTACCAAATCCTCCTTCAACATTCATGCAACTAAGCATAAATAACCATTACCTGCATGGTTGTCATTAACATCACTTGATGTTACCTGATCAGTTGGCCTCTTACCAAGGCTACTCCGTCCTTTTTCCAACATCATGATCACGGATTTGTTGCACCATCCTCTCTTCATAAGGTTGTATGCAACAATCATCATCCACATCCTTAGCCATGCTTCGGTTGTCTTCAGTCCTACAACCAATGTGAACATGACTAATTATTAGCAACCACAATAATTATCTTAAGTTGCTCATTGCATATGTAAAACCTCACTATTTTACTAATATGCAATATCATATACACGCAAAAAAAAACATTTTCACATGCACTGTGCAATATTCCATCTAAGACATATTCACTTCATCTATCTATCCTTTTTCATTTCCAACATCCCTATGCCATAATTTTCAGTATAGACAACTCAGGAAATTTAAATATAAGAGAAATGGAGGAGTTAAGGAATTCTCCCTTTCCAATTCCTCATCATGACATGGAGTTCCTCCTCCACATCATAGCTGATCCTTTTCTTGGCTTTCCTACCAAGCATACAAGCGATCATTAGCTATGATCTTCTCATGAATTAACAATTCAGTATATACATACGTATATAACATTCATTATGCCATTCTTATGCTATAAACAAAGATAGTTTAAGGTGAGGAATTTCCCTTTCATCCTCCATAATGGGTATTACAACCCATTACTCTTATTGAGGATTCCGCAACCTTCTATGCAATTCTTGCTCTTCATCCCAAGAATGCATTTCACACTTTCAACAACTGTCTTCCGGGGGACGACGGGGGTCAAGGGGGCACCTGAAAATTTCACTGAAAAACTGCTGTATTTTCTCCGTTTCAGCGGACTTCGTAATTCTCTTCCGTCATTGCGAACGAACTTGTCGAGTCCTTCCGACGTGTTGCGGACGATCTCGCGGAGTCCTTCCGACTTTGCAGACTCTCTTCCGGCCCGTTGCGGCGAAGACTTCCGAGTTTCTTCTGCCGTTTCGGCAAGAACTTCCAAGTTCTTTCCGCCGTTTCGGCGAGAACTTCCAAGCTTCTTCCGGAACTTTCCCCTTGGACGCCGAGAACTCTTTAGAAAACTTTTCCGCTGTTTCGGGTCAACTCGGCTAGTTCTTCCGCCGTTGCGTACCAACTCACTGAGTCCTTCCGAAACTTTCCCTTTGACGCCGAACACTTAGAAAATTTTTGAAAAATTTCGAACCAACTCGCTGAGTCCTTCCGCCGTTGCGGACCAGCTGGCCGAGTTCTTCCGCCGTTGTGGAGAAACTCGCCAAGTTTTCTCGCCATTTCGGAGCAACTCGCCAAGTTCTCCCGAAATTTCCTCTTTGACGCCGAAAACACTTAGAAAGTTATTTCGGACCAACTCCCCGAGTCCTTCCGACGTTGCGGGGCAACTTGCCGAGTTCTTCTGATCGAACTTAGCTTTTCCTTCCGAAATTTTTCCATCTTTCCGCCAAACTTATTGATTTGTTTTGCCGTGTTGCGGAACGACTTGCCGAGTCCTTCTGCAATTTCGGGCCAACTCACCGAGTCCGGCCGCCGAAAACACTTAGAAATTTTTTTGAAATTTTTCTTCCCTTCCCCGGGCACTTCCGCAACTTCGTCGGCGCAACTCGCCGAGTTCTTCCGCCGTTGCGGATGAACTCGCTGAGTTTCTCCGCCGTTGCGGACGAACTTGCCGAGTTCCTCCGCCGTTGCGGACGAACTTGCCGAGTTCCTCCGCCGTTGCGGACGAACTCGCCGAGATTCGCTGGCACAGTTTTTGGCAGAAACTCATAGACACTTAGAAAAATTTTGAAAATCTGAAATTTTTGAAATTTTTCTTAACTATCAGTGCTGAGCAGGAAGCATACTTACCTCTGCAAGTTGTGACAGGTAGCCCATGAAGGCCCAATGCTGCAACTAGCAGCTCTGATACCATTTTGTAACGTACCCACCCATCCATCCAAGGCAAGGAAGGGTACCTGATGGCAATCTCTGGGGCTTTCACATAAAACTCAGCCCACTCATTAGATTCATATCATTAAAAGAGATGTGTGTAGATGGAAAAAAAGAAAATGATGCACAGTGGAATTAAAACATCCACACACATTACTCATGCATACAGCATATCAACAATCATTGAATTAATATAGCGCAGAAGTAAATATATAGGCATAATAACACTTATCTTCATTTTGCAACTGCCCCAAGCAACTAGCTATGTTGCTGCAACGCTCCACCCAACCATAGGCTCTTCGACATCTTATACTGAGTCCGTCCGAAGGCCACCCCCAAGCTGGGCATGATTCTCACAAGGAAAGGGAACATTCCAGCTCGTTCACTGCCAATTACTCATTTCATCTCAGCCAAGCCAGTCCACAGCTGGGTTTATCAGGCTACATTTGAACCATGGATGCTTATTCTCAAGCTCAAGCCAAAGCAATGGATACCCAAATCCCATACCCCAACATTCTCATTTCTCACACCGCAAGCACAAACATTGGACATAGATACCATTTACAACAAGGGTATTTTACAAAACAAGGTCCATGGGTTTTTCTCAAATCGTGGCTCACTAAAACAGACTGTGGAAAGAGTAATTTGATTTCAATCCTAGGGAGTAAAACCGATTTCTCCCCACTGGTTATGATCCTTTCCAATGGCCTAAACGACCTCCAGGAAGACCCAAAAACATGCTGTTCTCTTCCCCACTGGTAATCAACACAAAAACGCCCCTTCCCAAGTAAAACATGAAGGGAAACCCATAAAAACCATGGAGGAAAATGCCCAGGCAGTTAGAGCTGCATGAAGGAGCAAGACTGATGGTTGCATAATGGCTTAGAGAGAAATTTTGTGGCTCTTTTCTTGCCCAAGGAGACAAACACGATTTTCCATGAAGGGTGGCTTTCCCATACCCGAATTTGGACAGCCATACCTCTCCATTCCCAAGGCATTAACTACCTCAACCAACTCTTGAGAGAAATCAATGGTTGGGTACAAAAGTCAACATGGGTAGTTTAGGGTTTGATGGGTTCTCTCATTGACACTTGGCTTGAACTGATTGGCTCAAGGGTTTGAATGTTTTCCCTCCCAATTCCTTGTGAAATCATGCCCCCATCTCTTTGTTGCGTTGCATAGCTAGTTGTGGGTATTTTTATTAAAATGCATATTACATTATGTTGAAGTTCCAATGTGCCTGGCTAGCACGCAAACCATATGCATCAATAAATCGATGGCGGGGCCTTGGCCTTGAGCTCCTCACCACGATTTCATAACAATATTACATCATTTAAAATGTTAAAGTGATAGGTTCTAGATGGGGACGTGACAGACGCAGCCCGTCCTTTCGGACAGGGCGCCACCGGCACAGGATTCCCTTTCGGGTTCTGTGCCGGCACAGATCCTGAAAGGGTGACCTGCGTCGACCGGTGAGAGTAAACCCCCCCATTTAACAAGCTCAAAACTCACCCAAATGAAAGAAAAAACAAAATGTAATCCACTGAAAAGTTGAAGGGTCAAGTTTAGGGTTACCTGTCGCTGAGGGAGTCCGAAATGATCGATCATAGCTCCCAGAATCAGTAAAAGAAAAACGGCTCCAAATGGCACTTCTCACCTCTCCAATTTGGTAAAAAACAAATAGTAATTCTTTTTACTATTTACCCCTTTTTATATTGAAAAAGAGCATATTCCTTTTCTAATTTAGTTGAAATGTGGGTTATTTTGCTATAGTTGGAATCATTTACACTTGGTTAATCATTTTGACCTAGTTTTGAAGCTTGCAGGTGTAGTTAAGTACCTCATCGATCTTGTTTTTCGTGGTTGTGGTCTTTTCACATGTATTTTCAGGTATGAACAACTCGTAGAGCATCTTTTTGTCGTTATTTCGCTCATTAAATTCAATTATTAATGACACCGAGCTAACTCTTTGTTCTTTCTCGTTCTTGTAGAACGATGAGAATAAGTCACCGAGTTATAGTTTATCACTTTTTCGGGCTCGTTAAACTCCCACGAAAAAGGAACCCCCCAGAGTCTTTTCTTTAAG
This sequence comes from Larix kaempferi, assembly GCA_027924585.1. Lineage (NCBI taxonomy): Eukaryota > Viridiplantae > Streptophyta > Pinopsida > Pinales > Pinaceae > Larix > Larix kaempferi. Next base: position 2,853,084 of record BSBM01000114.1, read on the forward strand.
CTCTTTTCAGGCTCTCTAAATACAAAAAGATCGCCAAGTGAACTTGTTGCATTCACGCTTGTAAAAGTATTTGAATGATCGTATTCCTGGTGATAGTTTACCCCTTTTCCGGACCAGGGGCACTACTTACAAAAAATGAATACTCCAGCCAATCATGACTAGAAGAGTCCTCTCTCGCGTTGTTTTACCCTTTTGCGGGCGAAGAGGCTAACTTTACGAAAAAGGACATTTGGAGTCTTCTTTAGTTCTTTTCAGACTCTCTAAACATGAAATGACGCCGAGTTTACCTTCTATGGACTCGTTAAAATTCAACATTGAAGGGCTTGTCATGGGACGAACCCCTCCTATCCTAGGTTCGTAAAACGTTTGCGATTGGACTCATCCATGGGATGAGCTATACCGAGCATCTGTTTACCCTCCTCAAGCTCGTTAAAAAACAAGTGAGGCACTCGTCAGTCATGATGGGGAAAAAGGAAAGATTTTGTATTACACTTTATTTACGGAAGTACATCATCGCTCTTGAACATGGCACTCATTTGCATTTGCATCCAGTACTTGTGTAATCCATTTGTCTTTGAGTCCTGCTGATTCCACGAGTCATGTCACTCCTTTGGGTCATTCGAAGAATGCTTCCATTATCAATCACATTGGGGGTTGGTATCATTATCATCATGTCAATACTGCCAATTCATGCCATTCCCGTGTTCAAGAGACGTTCATTGCTCATCATCTGCAATTAGTACACCTTCCATCATGTCAGTCTACCTTGAGTCAGTATTGCACATTACTCTACTGTCCGATCTACTCCAAAAATCTGTTATCTAGTTTCGTGTCATTGATGGGGGATTCATCATGGCCCTCCTTCGATGGATTCATCCTTGTTGACTTAAACACATCATCCAAGGATTGAATCTAGAAACTAATCGAGCACCTTGGGCCTGCATGCCTCAATGGCAGGTTACCTCGCTTTCAACATGTGTTTACATCACTGGCTCTTGATTGAAATATTTCATCGAGCGTTCGACCTTAACTCATTTATTCACGCATGGTGATATGTACTGTGATACCCTGGGGATCATCGACATTAATGGTGATTTCCCTCGCACTTGTTAACGGTATACAACAATGACCGGTAATCAAGTGGTTTCTACCATGTTCGACTCCAAAACATTGTAATCACATGGATAGATTCGTATCATTGCGGGTTCAACTTGAAGACCCTGGGGAAATCATGTCTTACCCAGGTTGCGATGGAGATTGTTTGAGTCATATTACACGGATCCACTTTGTATTGGTCGTGGTTGTGTTATCATCTCATCATGGATCTACGATTGTGTCTAGTAGCCATGATTGTGTTCAGTCAGTATTTACTACCATGTATCTGCAATGTATTGGTCGGTAGCCATGTTGTGAGTCATGTGAGACTAGTATCTCAGAGTCAGTTTGTACTGCAGCAACATCCTCCATCCAGTAAGTCCTTTCCATCCATCTTTCAAAGCACTTCACATGTCTTGTTTTTCCAGCTTCATGCTTTGGGGGGCATTCTGTTACACCTAAATCTTGTCATCATGAGTCCCTTGTTAACTCAATGCCTTGATCCCTGAAGTATCCATGATCAAGCAATTCAGTTAGAGCAAGTTGATGCCTTTTTCCATAGTTTCTAGTTGGGCCGACACATGTTTTCTTTGAGCAAAAAGCGCCCAGCTAGGCCCGGTGCAAAGTGTATTCTGCCAGACTGCGCCGGCGGCGCAGGTTGTCTTTGTGCAGCCTGCATTTCCCCTCTCATGCGCAGGTTTCCCTCATGCAGCTTGCACCGGGGTTGGTTTATTTGGATAAAGGTGGATTTCGTGCGATTTCTAGAAGTTGGATGAGGTGGATCCCTATCCCTAACTCCTAGGTGAGCTGTCCTACGGTTCCGTAACCTCAAGGGAGGATCCCTTAGCCCTCTCCCCATGATCCTCAACCTAATCTATCCACTTGGTCCTATAAATACAAAGCTCCTCTCAAGGGAGGAAGTATATAACACTTACATGCTGGTGGAATTAGCCTAAGTGATCCCTATCCATCTCTTGGGAGGCTTACATTTCCTTTGGAGGAATTGGCTTGGCTTGTTGGAGGAGGATTGCAGCGTTAAGGCTTGGGTTGTAATCATCTCTCTACTTTGTATTTCCCTCTATTTATATAGTAATATAAACTCTTTCCATAAATATTATTGTGTTGATAATGTTTGTAGTTTACTTCCTTAACTGTTTACTTAGATCAGTTAGTATTTAGACATGTTTTACTGCTTGTATTGTTTCCACATGTTTTGACAGGTCTTGCAGCTACAGATCTGACGACCGCGGAGCTTGGAGCCACAACGAGGATAAATATCTACAAATCTGAAGGTAAGATGTCTAATTACTCAATCTCTAACTAGATGTAGAAAAGTAGCTTTATGTTCTTTCTTTATTTGTTCTAGATTCACATTGAACTAGGGATATCTGGCTCCCATCCGCTCGAGCAGATTGTCCAATAACACTACAAGATGTGGACAATAATTGACATTCTAGTTTGATTATGCACTTAAGCATTGGCCCAACCAACCCAGTGCTTGCTTTATGAAATTTCAATTCAAATACGAATTGGGGATACCTTTAGCACCCCTTCCATCGTATTTCATTCTTAATTTTTGGGACACACGCATGATATTGGAGATTGACATCGAAGAATGATATCTTATAGTCAATCATGACGATGCATACATGCAAAGTTATAGAGATTCATCAAACACTGTAAGAAAATTAGTGATGATTGTCGATGCTCAATGACAAAGGTTCTATGTAAATGGGAGAAAGGATTGGGAAACAAAAAATGCCAATGAAATAAAAGTATGTAGACTCCAACAAATCTTGATGAAGGCGCAAATAGAGAGGCATAAGAGTAAAATTCTAAAGTTGGAGATCTATTACAAGAGTCAACAAGAGAAATTGGAAGAGGAGGCAACTAAAGTTAAAGAGCTCTAAGAAAGAGTAATGCAACTAGAGCTAGAACACATGCCTAACTTTGAAGAGCATAAGAATGTGGTTTCACATGAAGCCTCCGTTGCTTCTCCAAGTGTGGAAACTATGGAAGAAGATACGATGGAATGAACTCCAAAAGTAAAGAAACAACATGAAAATTCTAAATTGGTGTAACGTCCCCAGCTTAACCCTATTGCATTAATATTGTAAATGATGTAAATATTGTCATTTAGTCATGGCGAGGAGCTCAAGGCCAAGGCCCCGCCACTGACTAATCGTTTTATGTATCGGCAATTAGAATAGATGCAGATGGTTCTTGTGCGAGATGGGCACAATGTAAATAAGACACCATGTAAATATGCAATTCTAATGAAAAACCCACAATCAACTACGCAATGCAACAAAGAGACGGGGGCATGATCTTTACAAGGAATAAGGGAGGGAAAAATAGCCAAACCCTTGAGCCATGGTGTTAAGCCATTTCATTGAGGAAACCCATGAACTCTCAACTACCCATTTGGTCTCATGCACCCAATCATTTAATTCTCCCAATAAATTGGTTAAGGCAGTAAATGCCTTGGAAATGATGAAGTATGGGCAAGCCATTTTCGTGCATGGGAAAGCCATCAACCTGGAAATTCGTGTTTTTGCTTGTTGGGCAAGAAAACACCCACGAAATGGTGCCCAAAGCCATGGGGAATGGGCAGTCTTCACTCACTCACGCAGTTGGAGTTAGCTGGGCCTTTCCCTGCACGTTTTTCATCCAAATCCTGCATTTCTCCATGCCTGGGAGTTCGTTTTTGCATATGCAGTAGCCTGGGAGAGGAGAGCCACGATTTGGGGACTGTATGGAGGTCGTTTTTGCTCCCGAATGTCCAAGGACGTTTTTCTAAAAACGGATTGGCTTCCCAGGGTTGTTTCCCATCTTCCCATTTCGTTTTTGTGTGTTCCCACGTTTTTCTGAGTGAGTTGAAACCCCATCTCATGCATCCCACCGTGGAAATCGTTTTCCTCATGCCCAGTAATTGTGATTTTGTTGTTCAGTGCATCCCGTTTTAGATTTGAACCTGTGAGCAGGAGCTTCAAGAGTGGAAGAGGACAGATTTGGCTTGATGAGCCCAATGGTGTACCCATAGCTCCATGGTTGAGCCACTAGCCTAGTAACTCACCTCTGCCCACCTCTTAGCAGCCTGAGAAACCCAACTGCTAGTTGGCTTGGCTGATTCTGGCATATCTTTGGCTATGTGAGAGCCTGTTTCCCCTTTTCCTTGTGGAGATCGTGCCCAGCTCGGGGGTGGCAGTGGTGCTGAGAGATTAAGGAGCACACTAGCCTACGGTTGGGTGGAACGTTGCAGAAGCGTAGCTGGTTGCTTGGGATTACTTGGTTTAAAGATAAGTATTTTCATTTGCTATTTCTGTAATGTCTACACTTAATGGCTATCATGAAAACGTTGGATGTGTGTTAATTCTGTACATGACTTACTTCCGCTGTGTTTTTAAAAGATTTATGCATCTTCATATCTCCATTTAGTATGTGATTGCTCATGAAATGAGCTTATGGGGCTGGATGCCCGGCTTGGGATCACGATCCTCTCCATTGCACTAGTATTATGGGAGGGGACGTGACAATTGGCATCAACTACACTACAATGAATGCCCAATACCTTCAGACAAATTTAAATTGCATCTCTCTCTTTTTCTTTCTTTTTTGTAAATATTTGCTTTTACTAGGACAATATGTACAGCTATACAGTGACCATAATTTGAAGGTTTTTAGAAAATAAGCTACCATTAGAAAGTATTGGGGCACTTTTGGTTATTCCCACAATGTTGCCTTATAACAATATTTTTTAATTACTTATTGATTGTATCCTTAAGCCACAACCTTTATTTATTTTTAATACGATCACTCATCATTCATAATAAAAGGTTTTTAATTTGTTTAAATATTTGTTCACTCATCATTCATAATAAAAGGTTTTTAATTTGTTTATTTTTAATATATATGGGTTTATATTTAATTAATAATATATATATATATATATATATATATATATATATAACTCAAATTGATCCTCTTTTAAACACATAAATATAAATATATAAGAACATTATCAAATAAAAATAATAAACTTACAATAAAAAAGCAAATAAATTATAGGATATAACTAAACCCATAAGAGTATCACACATTAATATGACACATTATTAATAAGAATCATTTCCAAATTATTTGATATACGGCAAAATAATTATTCAAGGCAATAATATGCTTCATTTCTATTTGAGGCATGTCAAACGAATTATGAATTAAAGGATTTCGTAAAGAGATGTCAACAAACAGACAAGTACAAGTTATAAAAGTAATTATTGATTAAGCTTTTAATGATAGTAAAAGGAGTTCCATAAATACGGACAAATACGTAATAGAAGTAACTGGATTTTAAATAGAGTATGATTTCACATTCAAGGGCAAGCAAACAAAATCTATGTTAATTTGAAGTAAAAAAATTGTTTTTATAATTATATTAGTTTTGAAAACTTATCTTTTATAGTTAAAATATTTAAAAAAATCAAATTGGGTGAAGTTAGTTCAAGTGGTTGGATTGTAATAATAAAATAATGAATTTTTATATATAGTGTTAAGAAAACTAATCCATCAAACTTGTAGCACGTGCATATATATGAGTTGTTAAAAATATTATGTAACAAAAATTTAAAGTATCTTATTTCCTTGATATCAATATAAGTTGTTTTTTAATGGTATACTATATTTTTGGTTTAATATTCTTTAATGATCAGTAAAATAAAAATATTATTTTAATTTCAATTAAAAAACTAAAACATTTAAAAAATAAAAATAAAATTTAATTCTAAAATTATTCTATCAAAATAAGTGTTATGGATATAAAACGTTTTTTAATTTGTTACGGTGAATTTTTTTTTTCTTATATAATTTTTTTTTTGTCTCTCTTATATTTTATATTGGAGCCACAAGACATTTATTTGGAAAGCGATCGGCGATCGAGAATGCCATCGAGAACCACATGAGAGAGTCATGGCAGGCACCACTTTCACAGTAACCGAGATTGTTATATTTTTATTATTTTTTAATAAAAACGACGGTGTCTCATTTAAATTCGAGACAGGAGGGAACGCTTGCTTGCTCCAGTCCACGTAGCGAAAAAATCGAAGAGCTGTTGAAAAGTGGACAGGTAGGGTGTGGGAGAGGCGAGTCGCCGGGAATCGAAGGCGAAACCTTTAGAACAGTCGCGATGCTTCATCACATCAAACGAATCGATGACCTACGTTGAATCTTTTTAACAAAGGCGGTACCTAATGAGACGATTTTTGTCGGGAAAGGAACAAAAACAAGACTGCGAGTGTCTTTTCTACGCAACAGGAAGTCTCGTTTCGGTCGGACTCTAGAGCTGGTGAAAGGACTGTGTAAGAATCAACTTTCTGCGTCTGCTTTTGCTGCAATTTTTCATCCTCTGAGTTTTGCTTTGAAGTTCTCGGTAATTATTGGATTGGATTTCAATTTGGAAAAGCTGTGGGAAGGATATGGTCAAATGATAAGAGTTTTTGCCCTTTAATGGAATTTCAAGTCTTGCTGTCGAGAGATTTAGCTCAGTTTTGATTAAATCGTTGTCATTTGGTTCAAATGTACACAGTGTGCTTGTTTTGTGGATTTTTGCTTTAAGGTTGAGTTTTTATTCAAGTATTTGTTTAACAGAGGCATTATCGGTTTAAGCTTTATTATTTCCTCCGTTTTATTTGACAGCATTGAGTCAATACCGGAAATTTTAAACTATGCTCGGCAAGATTGTGTCAATACCAGAAAAAATTAAAGTAGGCTTGGTGAAGATCCATAAAATAATAGATCTGAATCTAAATATCGATAGAAATACATTTTGATAAAATGCTTTTCATTTTAAGATTGAACTAATCAAACAAATGCAGAAGAAAAGCTAATGGAATTATAACTTATTAATTGTTGAAAGTCTAAAGAACTTGATGAAATATTATCTGTCAGTATGAGCAAACTTGTTTGAACGACCGAATAAATTTTTTTTCTACGAAAAGTATTACCTTATTATTTTCTAAAATTTGATTTCAGCCACAGAATACCAGATAATGAATGCAGAAATGCAGAATGGTAGGGCAGTTCTTGCGGACGATAACGAACAGACTTCCTTAACAAAGCAGGTGAAGACGAAAAAGGAAACCATTGAGGTTCCCTCGCCCCATTGGCTTCCTAAAGGGTGGAGAACAGAAAAAAGATACCGACTATCTGGCTCGACAGCAGGGTCAAGTGATAAGGTATTTTTTAGCATTTTATACGGTGTAGGATTGTGGTGGTTTCAAGGTTTGTAAGAAAACCTAGGTCATAGTGGATACATAAATGTTTCTTTTAATTTACAGCAATAAAATAATATTTTAGCGTCTGGGATGCAGTATTATGTCCATATCTCTACCGGCCGTCGATGCCGGTCCAGGCCTGAAGTCACATCGTTCTTAGGAAGTGAAACGAAGCAAAAGCACAATGTCGAAACTGAAACAAAGCAACAACATTCTGCTTCAGGTAGGTTGGATCTGTTTTTATCAATCTATAACATATTCTTGTGTTTTCTGCAATTCTAAAGTATCTGTTTCTTAGTGTATGTGTGTGATAACAAGGAAAGGGATCATATCAAATGCCTCCCGAGCTATCGATGTTTCTACTCTCTTTTAGGGTTTAAACATATCCTGCTTATGCTATTTCTTGATTGTATCTCATTTCTCTTGATGTCCATTTTGTTTGATTGAATGTTGTGCCTGAAGGGCTGGTCTCGTTTTAATTTCTGTTGGAAGGGTATATGTTCATGCTTCCTTGCTATGATGAAAAACTTAAAAAAAATTCACATTTTGTGTGACAATAATAAATTAATTACACATTTCATCAATTTCGAGTAACAAATGTGTTAACAAATTAGGTAGTAACAAATGCACACATGCATGTAGTGAGAATGCGATAACAAATTAGGTAGTAACAAATGCCCACATGCATGTAGTAACAACAACTTTAATAACAAATGTGTAGGTGGAAATTTATAAAATGGGATAACATAAAGCGGGCATTGCACATTAGCCCTTCGAAGAAACCATACCTTGTTCAGTGTAATCCTATATGAAATTTCTATAATATTTCAAATTTCATCATAAAATTGGACATTTATGCTGCCGAATCGGTCTCGAGGCGGGGGTGATCGGCCTTTACCATGTCCAGTTTGACTAGAACTTGTACTTTCTCAGCTGGTTTTGTCTAAGTTTGGTAAACATTGGTGCTATCATCCATCGAAATGACTTTTTTTTCGAGTATTTATAAATTTGAGTCATATATCATTGTATTATACCCTCCGGAGTCTTGAAATATGGAGGTTATTTAGAGGTTCAAGCTATTAAAGATATTTGAGGTTTAGAGAAAAAAATGGCGACAGTGTGCGAGTCGTGTGACAGAATTAGGTAGTAACAAATGCACGCATACATATAGTAACACATTAATTTCCAGTTGAACTATTGTATAAGTATTGTTTGTTGGTTTCTATATAATTCTATGTGAAATGTGCACGTTTATATTGTCACACTTCAGGGTTATGTATGGATAGGAAAAGAGAGGTTTCCTTTACTGCCATCTATTAACTAGACTACAAGTTGGTATATTCTGAGTTTTTGAATTTGTGTATGAGATTGGTAGTAGCATTGATCCTGTGGCGTCCAAGAGAATTAAAGAAAAGACTTGAGTACAAGGATCGAATTAAGCTTTGGTGTAATGAGATTGATGTGGTGGTCCTTGATTTGATATAGTGTGGGACAGATTGGGTCATCCATTGGTTTTCCCAATTGCTTGTTATTAAGAGATATTAGGAGGTAAACTAACTCAAAGGTTAATTCTCCTCTCACCACTCGATACCACCTTTGTAGGTGGTTTTGACGTGGTGCCTTTTGGTGGAGATCAAAATATGAAGGTAGGTTAATGAAACCATTGCTTCCGCCTCTTGATACCATTTATTTGCTCAACCCTTGGTCATGAGGTATGGTCACATGCTTGCTCAAATATTTATGAGAGTTTGACTCTAGAACTCGATTGAAAGGCAGTTACTTCTTGATCACCTACACCAATATACAATGTATAAGACCCAGGCCTCATGGATGACTTATGTGGCATAATTAATGGAAGGCATTGGAGTATGTATGTAAAGTCGAGAAATTGGAGGCGACTTGGGAAAACACTTTGACACTAACTTTCCAATTGCTAGCTACCATGATTAATCTTTGATGGGAAATCTCTAACATAACCCTTTTTATGAAATTTTAATATAAGTTGTGCACTTTTTTTAAAAATGTCAAAAATAAAAAAATATAATTTTTTATGACGACCAGTTTTGTAACGACACTTTTGGGATGTGGCGGGAGCCCTTTGACAGGCCGTGACATGCTCAATTTTGATCCATGGAGTTGAGCTCTTCTTTTCCTTGGCTAACATAGGTTTTGAGTTGAATTTAGGTATAGCGAGAATTAGATCTAGATAGGTAATGGCATAGGATGCCTTTGACTTCTAAAATGTCATAATTTGCTAGTTTTTACTAGTCCTCTCTACCATCTTTAGATCATCCATATAGACTAGTAATTGATCCCTCTCTTTATCTCCTTTTCTTGTACTCTTGCCTAGCTAATGTCCTTTTAGCGGATCTTGTGTATCTCACAAACTATTATATATGCTTTAGTGTAAGACCCTTATCTGTAATTTGGAATCCTAGATGTGTAGTTTATCTAGATTGATTTTTTGAAGGGTACAGTCATGATGTTAATAGTAGCACGGGTATCATAGAATGATGTATCTCAATTATTTTAGGCATGCTCTCATAATCCTTACCTTTTTGTACTTGCTTGAATCATGAATTTTCAAGCAAATGTGCTTTTCTTTATGTGACATCTGTAGACAAACACGGTCTCCCTTATAAGGGATACCTATTACTAGAGATAGACAAGATTGATTACAAGCTTCTAGAATTTTTAATTTTACATGTCAATAATTGCGATCATAGAGAAGGGATAGAACATTTATTGTATGAAGTCTCTAGTTTCCCATTGGAAACAAAACTTTATACGTGTAACCATGTTCGCATCTTTGTGATGATAAAAAATGTCTCAATGAAAAGGGAACTTTCCTTTTTCAATAAATAAAGTTATATCGACTAACCTTTTTCATCTAATTGATTTGCATCTTTTTTCAAACAAGCCACAAATAGACTGTAAACTACATAACCAAGTACTAATGGTCTTGCTTGTTCTTAATGTATCTTGTGGGTAGTTAAAGTCACTAACAAAAAGGGACCACCGATAGACTAATCAAGTCATCACATGTTTATGTGCAAGTATGAGTAGAGGCATCTCCATATGATTCTACTTTTTGTGATATGGAATTTGTAGACAAATGTGGTCTCCCTTATAAGGGGTACTTATTACTAGAGCTATACAAGATTGTTTACATGCTTCTAGAAGCTTTAATCTAACATGTCAATAATTGTGATCATAGAGAAGGGCTAGAACATTTATTGTATTAAATCTTGAGTTTCCCATTGGTAACAAACCCTTATATTTGTTACCATGTTCACATCCTTGTGATAATAGAGAATGTCTCAATGAAGAACACTTTCCTTTTTCGATAAATTAAGTTAACCTTTTTCATTTGATTGATTTGCAGATTTTTTTATTTTTATTTTTGTAAGTTGCAGAGGAAAATTTTAATAAACAAAGCCGAAAACGATGGCGAAAATTACATAAGTGACCGAAGAGTGTAGCGCTGACTGGTAGGCCTCAGGTGATGAAGCCACCATCCCAGTCGCTCAAAAATACTGAAATGACTATCATTATACAAAATTAAGACCTCCTGGGTGAGGCCTGCCCAGAAAAAAGGCTAGGAATTTTTCCAAAAAAATATTTCATAATGTCTAGGAGTTCTAGATAGTAGACTGTAAAGGAAATAGAAACAAAAAAGATGAACATTACAAAAATTACCCAGAGCTGGAGTGGCCCATCTAGGGGCGTGCCTATGCAGGTGGTGCTTCTGGTTCCTCCTCAAGGATGGGACAACCTACATAGAAATATTCAATTGTCGCCGGAGAGGGGAGGACATGGGAAGAGCGTCCGGGTGCACCGTGTCCATCTTGTGCCGCGTGGTTGGCCAACGTAGAAGGTGTTTGAGCCGTGTCGTTTCTCACCGTAGCCTTCTCCTTGGTTGAGCCATCGTTCCGAGCCACAGGTTTGCAGGTCACTGCTTTATTTCCCGGAGTTTCCAACTCATTGCTGCGCCGAAGGGAGAAGATGTCCCAAGTCATGTTAGCATCCGTTGTGTTCAGGCGTTCTGAGGCTTCTGTTAGACTGAATTTTATGTTTCGAACAATGCTGGTGTTCGCTTCCCAGCTTGATTCCATTTTCTCTACCAAAGTACTCATCGTATTTTTAGCAGCCAATAATGGTTGATAGCTCCACCATTGCTTCCCGAGGCCAAAAGAGCCGCAACCCTGCAAGCTTCCCATCCATCAATGAGACTATGGGTCCGAGCAGAAATACACTCTGCGTAACCATGCATTACCATCCTATCCATAACAACTTTAGGATGCCTTCCTGAGCCCGAACCTTTCCTGCTACTACCACGATGGGGGGTGCCTCTAGTTCGTGCCATGGAGTCTGGTCGCCTGAGAGATTTTAGGAATCAAGCAGAGAGAGCCACTATGAAAATATAGGCAGAAAACACGGCAGCAGAGCAGTGAGGTGTGTCAACGCTTGGCTTTATGGAGCCAAGACAAACCATTTCCCTCCCATGGAGGTGGTTAATGCAACAGGATTTCATCCTTGGAAAAGGTGGTGGAATTAATGTCATCCAGTGCTATCGATCAACGTCCATCGTCATGGCATCGGTAGAATGAAGGTCGAGTCTTGGGGCTCGTCCTCAAATCTTGAATGCTCGCCGCCATCGTGGGGAGCGTGATGGAAGGTGGAGCGTACTGGCAGGTGGACGGTGCTCTCAATCACGTGACTCGAGATGGTACCGATTCGAGGTGGAGGTTGGTTCGTGTGGGAAGGGCTAACACCCGGATCCGGGGGATTTGCAGATTACTACATAACCAAGTACTAATGGTTTTGCTTGTTCTTAATGTATCTTGTGGGTAGTTAAAGTCACTAAAAAAAGGGGACCATTAATAGACCAACCGAATTATCAAGCATTTATGTGCAAGTACGAGTAGAGCCATCTCCATATGATTGTGTTTTCCTATAAAAGGATGATTAATGGAATAGAATGTGTGTATCTTCTTCAACATATTCTTGAGTAGTCTTATTATTTGTGTTATTTTCTTTTTCATATGCATCTTGTTAGGGCTATATCATTTTGTATCAAAGCAGTATGACCCATGATTTCACAACCAATTAAGAAGAAACATGTATCCACTTCTTCTACATGCTTTCCCAATGTCTCACAAACAAGGATTCACTCCCTCTACAAGGGTCAATATGGTTTTTTTTCCTTTATATCCAATCGATAAGGATTTGCTCCCTCTATAATATTTCACAACCAAGCAACAAAGGATCCACTCCCTCCTCTATAAGATTTTGTAGTCACTCTCACGATGGAACCTAGTCCCTTAGCTCATTTTTATTTAAGGGGGTAGTGATACTTAGTGAAATAAAAGGAAATATACCTTGTTAAATTGAATGATGACATCCTCTTCTATATTTGGCAATGTATGCTTGATCTCACAACAATAAATTCATCCTAAGATTAAATGACTTCATCTTCATGGAATTAACATTCATCACGACAAATAGATGCTATAGATAAAGATGATTGGATTGATTCAAGTAATTGATTTGCAAATTGAAGGTGCTAAACTGAAGCTAATTCAAGGCGCTAGCCTAAGGCTACTTCAAGTGTTGAGTAATGTTGAACTGAAGCTAATTTAAGACATTTGACTAAAGATACTATAGTTGTTGAAGTAATGTTCATCTTGATTTTTGTTGTTCTCATTCAAGATGTTAGCTTCCTGTGCACCCAAGATCACAAAGGTTCCCATGGATCCAAACAAGAAGATTGGTGAGGAAATCTCTCCCATTCTGAAACAATTAATTACATATTTGCAGATAGATTCTCCCATCAATTGTGGAGTAGATTGCAAATATGAAGCCCCAATGAATACTCACTTTTGGTCCACTTCCAAACATGGTGTTCATTGGGATCCATGTGTGACTTTCCCCAATTTTATTGGCATATTTGGTGAAGACTAGGTGGATTCTTGGATCAGGACCATGTTAGCCTATTTCAACACTCAATTCGACATGCTCTAACCAATCAAGATCATTTTGGAAGCCTTCCATTTAGAAGGTTTTGCTATTGATTTGGTGGGAGCAAGTCAAGGAACAAGGGAAGTCTTCTTTTTGAATATAATTAAATGATGATGAAACCATGCCCACTAGCTCCAGACTAATCACCACATGGCATACCTTTTTTGTAACTCTAAAATAATGATTTTATCCACTTGGTCATTGTGAAGGGTTTATAGGCATGCTGGTTGCAGCGTAGACAATTTTTTGAGGCAAATAGTGCAACAATACATTGAGATCTTTTTTAGTCTTCAAAGTCCATCTTGCCATCTTAGATACAAAATAAGTACTTGCTATCAAATTTAATTAATTGATTTTCTGCTTTATTCAAACAAGCCACAAATAGACTATAAACTATAACCAATTACTAATGTGTTCTCTTGTTCTTAATGTATCTTGTGGGTAGTTGAAGTCACTAACAAAATGGGACCACTGACACACAAACCGAGTCATCGTACATTTATGTGAATGTATGTGTAGAGCCATCTCCATATGATTGTATTTACCTATAAAAGGAGGATTAATGGAATAGAATGTGTGTCTTCTTTAAGAGACCACTGACCCACAAATTGAGTCATCACACATTCATGGGCATGTTTGAGTAGAGCCATCTCTATATGATTGTATATACATATAAAACGAGATTTAATGGAATATAATGTGTCTTATTTAATATATTATTGAGAACTATTATTTTTTGTGTTTTTTTCTTTTTTCATGCATCTCATTAGGGCTATATCATTTTGTATCAAAGAAATACACTCCAAGGTTCATAGCCAAAAAGAAGAAATAGGGATTCACTTCTTCTCCATGCTTCCATAGCCTCTCACAAACAAGGATTCACTCTCTCTACAGGGGTTAACAACATTTCCTCTCTCTATAGCCAATCAATATGGATTCGCTCCTTTTATAGGATTTTGAAACCTAAGAAACAAGGAATCCACTCCCTCCTCTACAGGATTTTGTAGCCTCTCTCATGTTGGGATTTGGTCCGTCATCTCAAATTATGTTTGAGGGTGTAGTCCTACTTAGTGAAATAAAAGGAGATATACCTTGCTAAATTGAATGATGCCATGGACTCCTTCCATATTTGGAAGTGTATGCTTGATCTCATAGCAAAACGCTCATCCTAAAATAAGATGAATTCATATTCATGGAACACAACATTCTTCTCGTTTAAGGGATGTTATATATAAAGTTGATTCGAGTGATATTTCCATATCCATCTTCAAGCAATTGATTCACAAGTTGAGGGTGTTGAATTGAAGCTAATTTAAGATGCTAGACTAATGCTAATTCAAGTGCTAAAGTTACATTCATCTTGATTTATCTTTTTCTCATATAAGATGCTGGAATCCAATGTGCCCTATATCACAAAGGTTCCCATGGATCCAAAGAAGAAGATTGGCAGGAAAGATCTCCTAATGCTAATGTCGATTACAAATTTACAGACACAAATTCTCTAATTAATCATGGAGTGGATTGCAAATTTGAAGGTCCAACAAATACTTAGTTGGTCCACTACCAACCACAATGTTCATTGGGATCCATGCTTGATTCTCCCCAAGTTTATTGGTATATTTGGGAAACCTATCATTTAGAAGGTCTTGATGCTCATTGGTTGGAGCAAGTTAATGAACAAGGGAAGTCTTCTCTTTGCCTAAAATTAATTGATGATGTAGCCATGCCCACTTTCTCTAGACCTATGACCATGTGGCATACCTTTTGTGTCATTTTCAAAGAACAATTTTAATTACTTGGTTATTGTGGAGCATTATGGTCATGCTCACCGCAACTTGAATAGTTTTTAGGCCAGATAGTGCAACAATACATTGATTGAGATCTTTCCTAGACTTCAAGTTCAACTTTCCATCTTATATGCAAAGTATGTACTTGTTATTAAATTTAATTCTAGGTTATTGCATTCTTTATGTGATGAAGTGGCCATGGTTACTAGTTCTATTTTGTCTCTTGGTTTTCAACAAGCTTTGGAAACATAATGCAAGTTGGGACAACAACCTTCTATTTGGGTAGATCCACTTGGTTTACCAATATTCTACCCACATCCACACCATTCGCTAAAAACTTCCCTCTTTTGCCACAATGCCCATGATAGTATTCTAGTGTTCATAAAATCACCACTCACTCTACCACTAATCGTTGAACATCGCAATTTCACAAACATGTGATAATATTACTTTCTAAACCACAAATTGCTTCCTCTTCTCTCCTTGATGTTGTGTATGTGATTCATGTGTATAAACCCACCGAAATTTAGCTATAATATTAATCCTCATGACACCCATCTATCACCCTATGGATTGGGAGTTGTCATCTTCCCATAATTGCTAGTTTGATGACTACATTGATTGGCTCAATTTGGATAATGATAGTCAAAATAACCTTGTTTATTTTTGCTTGGTCAAAGCCTTATCACTTTTATTCACCACTCATCCTACAACATATAGTCTTGGTTGGGTCAATGAAGGAGTCCACATTTGTTGGTATTTCAGACATGTGACCTTACTTTTTCTATTGGACCTCACTTTAAAGACACCATCACTTATGATGTCACCCTACTCAATTGCTCAGACCTCAACCTCGGCAAGCCCTATCATTTTCATTTATTTTCCTATGGCCACCATAATAGTTATAAGCTCAGAATGGAGGGCTAACAGTTTTGATTCACTCTTCTGTAGCTCTACCTTTTGTCTCCATCTCAGGAAATGATGTAGTTTTCCAGGTCATCCTATTCAAGTGTCTTCATCTCTATATTCTCTAAGAAGACACGTTGGATAATTCAATCCTATATCCCATACTCCAATATCCTTATTCACTATGGTATCAATGTTTAGTTTTCTCTCCTCATATCCTTTAGACACTAATTCACCTGTCATCACTATAGATGCCATGATGGACACACATTGCATCCAATCACCACAAGACTTTGCAACTCCAAGCTCTAATTTAGTACTCTCTCATCGTCCACATTGCCATACCCATGATTCTCCCTTACTTTCTACACCCACTTTTCCATGTTAGGGATATGTTGCTCTTGATATTCCTATGATTGTTGGTGGCCTAGTGGTGACACATCCTCAACTCAAGATAACTCCATGCAATATTATTGAGCCACCACTTTTGCATTATCTAATGATTAAAGAGAGAAAATATAAGCTTGCCACATTTTTAGGGACATTAATGGATGGAAAGGAAGGTTCCACAATGTTGGTCTATGTAACATACAAAACTATTGGAACATAACCCCAAAACAAACAAATAATAAATATATAGAGAAAATTGAGGCAAAATTTTCACAAGTCACTCAGATTACAACCTTTGCAACACATGATTTGACTACATAAAGTAGTCAGGTTGTGCCCTCAAAATCTACTTGAAATATTTTTGTTCAAGTCAAGAAATGTTGTGAGTAGTTTTGGACAACATTTTAAGAACATTATATGGAAGTACCATGGTCCTATTTTTGAAATTTTCTCTAGTTGGATAGAAATCAACTGCTCTTTTGTCAACAATTTTTCATGTTGAAAATGGTGGAAGCTCATTATTGATAGGATATGATGTTAAGGATTTGTTGTTTGTGGAAGAAATGGATGTTATCAATTAAAAGGGTGAACGCTTGACTAGGATAAAGAGATTGTTGATAGTGCTAGTTGGTAATAGTACAATGAAAAAATATGGGTACAATATATTTAATATTACATAGATTGGCTTCGGAAATAAAGAGATAGAAAACTGTCTTTTGCATTGTATTTAAGTCCTTGTATTTTTTGTTTGGGTTTATGGATGGAGCATCACTTATACTTTCACTAATAGATAGTGCATTATGGGGCATCTTTTGGACACAGGAAGGTGTAAAATGGGGATTCACGGTTTTCTCTCACATACTATTCATGGAAACCAAGAGCTTTGCAAGAGCCTTGCTACATGAATGCGATGTCATCAAATCTAAAACCATTCTAAAACCACAGTAGAAGAATATGAGGTTGAGGTAGAGCCTTGCTACATGAATGTGTTGACAAAGAGTATTGCTCCATCTCTCACAATCAATTTCCATATATCAACTCATTTGGTGAATCCCTCCTCCCCCTTATACTCATGGTACCTATGGACTTCCTTGGACCTGTCCATGGGATAACACAAGTAGCTGATTGTGGGTTTGTCACCATTAACCAAGTGAAGGACTTTTACCAAAGGTTTGTTAATGGTACACACCTCTTCCAATCCAGTAACAATACTCTCTTGGTATACTAGTCAACCTACAAATTTTCCATTCATTTTACTATTATATACACAAGCACACCACTCATCTGAAAGAAACATTCTCTTCACCTCCAACATAGAAGTGATGAGGTATCAGAGAGAAATGAAGCTAGTGACTAGTTTCGTGGTCACAAGATGCACCAACTCCTTGTTCCTTGTAAATGTCTCATGAGACTAAGAACAAATGCAGGATTATATATATTTGGTGATGCTTCTAATCGATTCAATGGTATCGTTAATCTATTAAATTTACCCATGTCCTATAAAATCAAATCAATGCAATGGGAGACACCATTGCAAGACAAGGAGTCTAATATAATATTTGATCAATGGTACTAGGAGTGCCCTCCTAGGGGATGCTCCACTCTCAAAACCATGCATCAAGCGAGAGCGCCCTTGGGAGCATTTCAAGGAGTGTGTTTCCAAGATTTTTTATATGCTCCCTGGACCTATTGGGAGCGTTATGATCCCTTAGGTGCTCTTGGGATTGGGAGTGCACTACCCTATGCTCCCTTAATGCTTCCCCAACGCTCCCCAAGTTTCTACTTTTTAATTTTATTTTTTCTCTGTTAAAGGTTAGGGGTTAGGTTAGGCCTAGATTTTAGGGTAAAGGTGAAACAAAAGCACATTCTCCCTTTTTATTTCCTCATTACATTCACGATTTCATCTTTGAGAGCTTGAGCTTGGAGTGGGCAGTTTGGTCTTGGAGTGGGAAACTTGAGGTTGGAGTGGGTAGCAAATTTGTGAGAACTTGGTGGAGAGAACAAAGGCCATCATAGTCACATTCTACTGTCGCGAATAATTAAAGAGCTAAAGAGGTGAGAAATTTCTCTATAAATCAGTTTTGGCGAAGGTTCAGGATTTGAAACTTTTACAGGTCGAAGATGAAATGTTCATGTACCTTGTGTCCGAAGCTTAGCCTCATATTCGTTGTACTTTCTGAGATATGATCCATACAAGTTAGGGTTTCTGCCTATTCCAAATTGAAGCCCTAAACATGTGACCTAGGAACAAAGGTCATACCTCAGGCTAGGAATATCCAAATGGAATTTCGTAAAAAGTGGTAGTTAGGGCACGGACAGTAGTTTCACAGGTCCGGGTTTCAGAGGCCGAAGTTGAAACAGTGACACGTGTCACCTCGTACAAGTTCGCTATATTGTTTCATCCCATAAACAGGTCACGTTGTGACACTTGGCATCTCTCTCTCTCAGAGAATCCATTAAAGCTTTAATCTATGGGGTTGGTAAGATGTCAGGTCAGTCTACCACAGGACAAAGTTTCAGACCCTGAGGATCCAAAATTTCAGAGATACATCAGAAACAATATGGCATATATTTCTGTCCAAACAGAATTGGATTCTGAGCACTTTCATTTTTTGGATAGTCACTGCTGCGGGAAATTAGGGTTTTTACAAAAGTTGGAATTTTTGGAATCTGAGACCACAGTTGGATGCTCCTCATCAAAATCAAAATTTAGAGACCAAGATCGAAGTTTTTGGTTGGGTAGAACCCCGGGCTCCATCAAACCCTAGTTCGCATTTTGACCAGAAAACCAGAAACCAGAATTTGATAGAAGTTGCAGGTCCGAAACTTTCAAAGTCAACTTTGAGGGGTCAAATTTTGGAGATTTCAAAATTGAAGTATACCAGCTTGATCAGCTCAGCAAGGCGCATTTTTTCATCCAATCATAAGTTTGAAATTCAAAGCTTGAATTTTTAGGGTTTCTCTGACAAACCCTAATGCAGCTCCAGATCCAGCTTCAACAAATCAAAGTGGATTGGGTTAATCCTAGAAGAGAATGAATTGACACCCACATAAGTGAAGAAGTTCCAGTTCCATAGGGAGATGAGGCTAAGGCCTTACATAAGAAGACTACAAGCAATCCCGACAGGTATGACTTGAGGAGATACAAGTATATTTTGAAATCTGTTCATGATTAAGTTTATAATATGTTTGTCTTCATATTATTGAGGTTAGTAACAATCTTGATTAATTCTAGACTTGTCTTATCACCCTAGTAAAATTATGAATGCATGTGAATGATAGAAGACATTTATTCATTAGGGTTATGACACTTATGATTGTACTAATGCACTATGGTGTCGTATGAGGATGATGTTGTCCGCTAACATAAAAGGTACATCAAGAAAGATAAATCAAGTACTAGATCAAGAACATATGACCATGGTGACATGAAGACAAAGACTCATCCATAGTCATGGATCACATAGAAGCTCTACTTACGAGGTATGTATAATTTGGTTATACAATGGCTAACTTATGAAATATGCAGGTTACTAGCACAAGTCATTGAAGAGAACAAGAAGACATTATGTGGGTGTGTTAGACATAACTAGCAAGCATGATAATCCAGGTATGTTTTTCCTATATCAAGTTAGAGTCCTACCTTGTGTTAGGATATTGTATAAGTATACTTGGTATGATTGATAATTCATAAGTTATAAGTTTGGGCAATCATGGGTTTATGCATATTATGCTTCTTAGTTTGATTAATGATATGACAAACTAGAAGGAGTCCTATGGTCAAATAAAATATGCATGAGTAAAAGAAGTCGTCCCTGAAACCTTGAATACTAATGCTTGTGTATGAAATGATCATGACCATACATGATTAAGATTATTTAGACAATCTTTGGGTGTGATGGGGATGAGTGATGAGTGGGGTGACTCAAGCACTGATAGGGATGGTGCTAATATTGTGAAGGACATATAGTTCTTGATAGTCACATTTGGTCACAAGTGAGGTATGTTTTGCAGTTCTCCTAACCAATTTATAACATGATTTAGTTTGCATATTCAAATAGACCAGCCATTGGGGAGGTGTATGAGTAGATGCACAACATGCTATGCCATATTAAGGACATTGTTCATCATAGAGATGTGAACTTGTCTAATCATATTCGTATAGAGGTGGAAAAATAATGGGGAAAGTTAAACAACCCACTACATGCCTTAGCATATGTGATTACACCAAAATACTATCATACCTCATGGCTATAAGCACTAGTAATTGGTGGTGTGGTGAAGAGAAAACCATACCAAGATCCATATATCTAGTCTGGTTTTATGCAAGCATTAGAGAAACCGATTCCTTAGGAGGAGTGTGATACGATATGGAAATAATTGAGCCACTAAATGAGTAACATCCGTGCCTTTAGGACCAACCATGCAATTAGAGATCGAGGGATTTTTAATTCTCTTGAATAGTTGAACATGCATGGCGGTTCTACCCCATTGCTACAATGTTTGGCAACATGGGTGCTTTCACAAGTGGTAAGCACTTCTTTCACAAAGAGGTGTTAGAGCACCTACAGTTTAATCCACAATGCCAAAAGAAATAGGTTGAATGTAAATTGACCAAAGAGCTTGGTTTATGTGCATTACAAATTGTGATTGTTGTCCCATTATTGTGAGGATTCAAAGATGCATAACCCATATAAATCATGGGACATCAAACTAGAGGAGGATAATTTGGAGGATGGAGCATTCATTTTTGAGCAATTCTAGAGTGCTCTTTTTGTTGATGATGGTTGTGGTGAGATGCCACCCCCATATACTACCATGGTTTCCTTGACTGGGAATTTTGTGGTAGGTGCTTTATGTCCAGTTCCTCAACTACCACTTCCATCTACATAGTTACCTCTTGCTTCAACTCCACTACCACCATGTGGAGGCACACAAGGCAATTTGGTCATGAAAAGAGGAAAGAAAGGTAGACATAAATTAGAATAATTGTTTCAACTTTATCCTTTTCTAGTATTTTATGTCATAGGCTTATAATATTTAGTATCTAGCTTAGTTTAGTGGCTTACTTTTGGACCTTTCGATCTTCATACTTAAGTCAAATTATCATTTTAGAACTTATGCAGATGGCCTATTTTGTAAACATAACTATTTGTTCAAGTTGACAATTGGTGGAAAACCTATTTCATTTCATAAGTTAATGGTCTACCTCCTATTATATGATGGCCTATTTTGTAAACATAACTATTTGTTCATGTTGACATTTGGTGGACAACCTATTTCATTTCATAAGTTAATGGTCCACCTCCTATTATATGATTTAAATTTTGTATGTTTGTAACTGCTATATGGTTGATGCTCGAATGATTAATCTTTAATGTATTACGGATGACATTTATAACTTCATAATAATATAGTATTCATTTACAAGTAGAACAAATATTCATGTTTTCATATATATTTTAAACTAATATGGTGTTTTGCATGTTTGTTTTGAATATAAATGCATTACAATATATAAACATATACTTATTTAAAACATGCTCTCAAGATGCTCTTCTCTTGAGGTTTTTTGTGAAATGACGCTCCTCATGCTCCCACTTCACTCCCACGCTTTGGAAACCTTGGCTTCGATACTTCTACATTAGCAACTTGACAATAAGCACATAATTAGAAACACTATCCATAATGACTTGGACAACATGTTGTAGACCTATCTCTTGGATGAACACATCCAATAATTCAAATAATAATTGTGCACCTTTAACATATGTAGATGCATTGATAGACTTGATAAACATTGTATCCCTTGGGACAATCAACTAAGAAATTGAGAATGGTCCTATCCTTCCGATTTGTCCAACCGTCTGATGTCCCATTGCATTCAACAATTTCCTATGATTCCCTAAGGCCATCCAATATGTGAGTGTAATTTGGTCTTTTCCCCTTGAAGGAGAGGTCCTATCAACTCCTCAGAGGAAGGGCCCTTGTATAGTGGGCCAACAATAGCAACAAATTCAAACATTAACTAGTAGAATGGGATGTTCTTGGCAATGTTGAAAGGAATGTGACTCCATAAAAAAAATTTAGCCACAATCTTGATAGCTTCTTGCTTCTCCCTTATTTTAATCAATGACCTAATGAAAGGTTATGCTTGAGGAACTCACCTTAGCCCAAAGGTGAATTTTCCAAGGATGTCATGGAAGGTGTGTTCAAGGATTGGGTTTCACTTCCTTGGGTTCCCTCCACCCTTGAGAAGCTTTTGGTTACCACACTGCTTGCAACTCCTCTAGTTTCAATTTCGAGCTCAGTGATTCCTTTTCATCTTTCTTCTTACTGATTTCAAGAATTGATTGAGTGGCAATATTGATGATTTTTGGGTTAGATGTGGGGAAAATTTCCACTTCATGCCCTATAATATTGCAAGGTGGTATTTCAAGTTGTTGATTCCACCATCCATTTCCTTCTCATACAAATTGCGTCTCAACCTCCTCAATATGAGGGTCAGTTGGCTCACAATATTCTCATAGTGGGTCCAATGTTGAATATTGTAACTTCTAAGAATATTATATTTGTACATTATTTATTCCGGAGATGTTCCATCCCTCCGAGGTGATTCTATTATGTATCCGGAGATGTTTATTCCTCCGAGGAGTTGTGGCAACTAGGGTTATTAGACCCACCATGTGGGGGTCGGCCTAGTCAGTTATAATAGGGTATTTAACCTAATGGTTAAATACGAGCCTACATGTACTTGTGTAAAATATATGTCAAAGTAGTGTATAAATAGAGGAGGTGTGTTCCTCATTTGATACACTCACACACTTGAAAAGAGGAGCACTTGTCTGGGAGATTTGATAAGGAGGATTAGAAGGACGGATCACATCTTGTATTTTGGTTTATCATCTTATTGAGGAAAGCTTTGTTGGGTTTTCTACCCCATGAGGGTTTCCCAGGATAAATCTGTGTCTCTTGTGTTTATGCTATGCTTGTTGTTTCTTCAGTGATCCTGTATATGCTATTATTGTGAAATAGAATGTAATGCTGCTATTTTCTATCTTAGCATATTGAATTTTAACATGGTATCAGAGCTAACCTGAAGGAAGACAAGGTATGGCACTTACGACACTTGCTTTACTTCCGACAATTTGAAGGTTAGGGTTTTACATAGCAAAAACCAGTCATCGTGGAACTTTCTCTATAAATCCATTTATGCGAAGGTTCAGGGTCTGAAAAGTTTACAGGTCTAAGATAACATCCCCAGGTACCTTGTGTCCAAAGGGAATCCTCAGATTCGTTGTACTTTATGAGTTATGATCAGTACAAGTTAGGGTTTCTGCCTCTTCCAGATCTCAGTCAAAATCAGGTGACCTTGGAAAAAAGGTCATAACTTGGGCTAGGAAGCTCCAAATGAAATTTCGTAAAAAGTGAAAGGTAGTACACAGACTTTGCTATCTCAGGAAACTTTTTCAGAGGCCGAAGGTGAACCAGTGACACGTGGCATGGCGTACAATTTCGCTCTCCTGTTTTATCCCATAAACAGGTCACGTTGCGACACTTGGCATAACTCTCTCTCAGAGAGTCCAATTGAGGTCAGACCTGTCAGGATGGAAAGATAACAGGGCGAGCTATCTCAGGAAAAGTTTTCAGAGGCCTAAGATCAAACAGTGACACGTGGAACGCCGTACAAGTTCGCTCTCTTGTTTTATCCCATAAACAGGTCACGTTGCGACACTTGGCATAACTCTCTCTCAGAAAATCCAATTGAGGTCAGACCTATCAGGATGGAAAGATGACAGTTCAGGCTACTGCAGAAAACGTTTTCAGACCCTGTGGAGCAAAAATTTCAGAGTTATAGCAGAAGCAATCAAGTGCATATTTCTGTCAAAACAGAATTATTTTTAGCACCTTTATTCATGGCTTCCGGAATTTAGGGTTTCGGAGAAAGTTGGAATTTTTTGAAGTCTGTAACCACGGCTGGAAGATCCTCAGAAAAATAAGAGTTTAGAGCCTTGGATCGAACCTTTTGATTGGACAGAAGGGTGGGCTTCATCAAACCCTAGTTCGGGTTCCTGTCCAGAAGATCCAGAAGTTTCGAAGGCAATTTTGAGGGGTCAAATTTTGGAGATTTCAAAATTGAAGAATGCTAGGTTGATCAGCTCAGCAAGACACATTCTTCCATCCATTCAGAAGTATGAAAGTCAAAGATTGAATTTTTAGGGTTTCTTTAGCAAACCCTAATCAAGCTCCAGATCAAGTTTCAGGGGGAGTTGAGGCTAAGGCCTTACATAAGAAGACTACAGAAAGTCTCGACAGGTATGACTTAAGGAGGTTCAGGTACATTACAAAAGACAAATCAAGTTCCATGACCATGACAACATGAAGACAAAGACTCACGAGGTATGTATGACTTTGTTATATTATGTTTAACCTACGAGACATGCAGGTTCTAGCTCAGGATCTCTAAATCATTGAAGAGATTGTTTAGGTATGTTGTACATAACTAAGCAGGTATACTAATCCAGGTATGTTTTCCTATGTCATGTTAGAATCTTACCTTGTGTAAGTATACTTGGTATGATTGGTTAGTAATCAAGGGTTTATGCATATTATGTCTCTTATCTTGGTTGATGATTTAACTAACTAGATCAAACAAGAATATGCATGAGTAAAAGAAGACTTCCTTGAAACCCTGAATACTAATGATCATGACTGTACATATTCAAGATTATTTAGAATTAGAATGCTTTGATAATATTGAGAATATACTAATGAATGTATGTTTGTGTATGAGATCATGAGGATGACACTAGTGTACACTTGAGCATGCACAGTGGTACAGAATGAATAGAAGTTCAAAAGACATACAGAAGATCAAGCGGGAGGCAACCACACAAACATAAAAGATAAGTATTTGAGTTGTTATTAGAAATAGTAAATGATATTGCTTGTATGCATATTTGTATTCCTAGAATATATCATGCTGAGTGTAAACATTCATAAAGCATTGAACAGTATACTACTAATATGCATATGATTGGTAAAACATTCCATTGTTGCTTGTCTAGAATGAAACCTCTTTGCTGACATGCTGAGAGCTATGCACACTCTCAATAGTATGTTCTGGTAGAGATGGAAGGCATCTAGATAGCCACTGTATGCATACAGGATATGGTAAAGTGTTGTGCCAAAGAAAGATCATGATGAATGATGAACACTGAACAAGCGATGGATGTTCAACAAAAGAAACACACTATAGAAGGCTTGTGGCTAGAAGATTCTCTTAGAAAGAAGGAAGAGAATCATGATGAGATGTTTGCTCCAAGTGGCTAGATAAGACCATTCTCTTAATGGTGTAATTAAAGAAGAAGTGTGAATCAGATTCTGTATGGGTTCTCAGGATCGATAATCAATTGATGAGCTTAATGATCACCATGGGTGATGTGGATCTCAACCTTTGCTACAAGGTTGAATATGGCTTCTATACACATATGACATGGATGCAAGAAAGAACTCACCACAGAGTTCGAATGATTTTGAGGCTCATATTAGTAGACCCATCTGACGAGAGATGGCACAGATAGATATGCAGAAGATCACTCAATGCTGAGTGTGAATAATGGACAATTGACAGCTTCATGACAAAGCTTGGGCTTTACCAGAAGTAAAGCTGTTCCTAACCTTTACCTTAAGGTTGTGGATGATGAACCTATCATACCATTATTGTATGACGATGATCTCTTTCTGACAAGGAATGAGAAACAGGTCATGAAAATGGCTGCAGAAATGAAAAATGAAAGATCTCGGATTAATGCACTACTTCTTAGGTCTAGAAGTATGGCAAGATCCAAAAGGAATCTTTTAATTCAAAGTAAGTATGCTGTGAAGTCTCTAAAAAGATTTGATATGTTGGAGCATAAAGCCATGGCCACTCCCATGGACTCCAACTTGAAGTTCTTAGTTAATGACTCATCGCATTTAGTGGACCTAACCCTATATAGACAAATCATTGGGTCATTGATGTATATAACAAATACTAGGCCAGATATATGCTTTGTTGCAAATACCCTAAGTCAATATCTAGTAGAACCTAGAAAGGTTCACTTAATAACTACAAAGCATGTAGTGAGGTACCTAAAAGGTACATTAGATTTTGGTCTATATTATCTTGGAGGTCATGAACTCCGTTTACATGGTTACTCAGATTCTGATTGGGCAGGAAGTGCCTTAGACAGAAAGAGTACATCAGGTGGATATTATAGTCTTGAATCTGCCATGATCTCATGGTTCAGCAAGGAACATTCTAGTGTGGCTCTCAGTACTGCTGAAGCAGAATATATATATAGCTGTCTGCTCTGCCAGCTGTGAAGCAGTGTGGCTTCAGAAGCTATTATATGGAGTGTTTGACTTAGAAATGAATTCCAATATGATTATGTGTGACATTCAAAACTGCATCAAGATAGAAAATCTTGTATTCCACAATAAGTCAAAAACACATAGAGATCCGATACTTCTATATACGAGATATGGTGCAGAGAGGAGCTATCAAGCTCGAGTATATAAGCACTAAGGATCAGATTGCTAATATCTTGACTAAACCTCTGTCTCGAGTAAAGTTTGAATACTTCCGAGACAAGCTTGGTATAGTCCAGAAGGACCCTCCTCGAAAGGGGGAGTAGCATAGTATCTGATAACAAGTCTGTCTCATCAATGATGAGGTTACCTATTTACTGCACCTAGTTACTTAGAATTATTTAGATTTAGGAATCTTATATTTTTTCTTTTGATGATAGATGTATACATGCTTTTGATGATAGATGTTATGCATGTTTTGATGAGGAGGATACATGTTTTGTTATACATGTTTTGATGATGAGGATACATGTTTTGTTATACATGTTTTGATGATGAGGATACATGATTGACACATGTTTTGATGAAGTTCTTGGTAAACATGTGAGGGGATTGGATCATCCCTGGACTTCAATCCGAAAGAAGAGCCGTAGACATATGTCTTCGAGAATGAAGTCCTTGGTGGACTTGAGGGGATTGGATCATCCCTGGACTTCAGTCCTAAAGAGAGCCGTAGACGTATGTCTTCGAGAATGAAGTCCTTGGTGGACTTGAGGGGATTGGATCATCCCTGGACTTCAGTCCTAAAGAGAGCCGTAGACGTATGTCTTCGAGAATGAAGTCCTTGGTGGACTTGAGGGGATTGGATCATCCCTGGACTTCAGTCCTAAAGAGAGCCGTAGACGTATGTCTTCGAGAATGAAGTCCTTGGTGGACTTGAGGGGATTGGATCATCCCTGGACTTCAGTCCTAAAGAGAGCCGTAGACGTATGTCTTCGAGAATGAAGTCCTTGGTGGACTTGAGGGGATTGGATCATCCCTGGACTTCAGTCCTAAAGAGAGCCGTAGACGTATGTCTTCGAGAATGAAGTGCTTGGTGGACTTGAGGGGATTGGATCATCCCTGGACTTTAGTCCTAAAGAGAGCCGTAGACGTATGTCTTCGAGAATGAAGTCCTTGGTGGACTTGAGGGGATTGGATCATCCCTGGACTTCAGTCCTAAAGAGAGCCGTAGACGTATGTCTTCGAGAATGAAGTCCTTGGTGGACTTGAGGGGATTGGATCATCCCTGGACTTCAGTCCTAAAGAGAGCCGTAGACGTATGTCTTCGAGAATGAAGTCCTTGGTGGACGTGAGGGGATTGGACCATCCCTGGAATTCAGTCCTAAAGAGAGCCGTAGACGTATGTCTCCGAGAACAAAATCCTGAATGAACAGGTAAGGGGATTGGATCGTCCTCAGACTTTAGTCCTTTGAATTGAGCCGTAGACATGATGTCTCCGAGAACTAAATCCTGAATGAACAGGTAAGGGGATTGGATCGTCCTCAGACTATGGTCCTTTTAATTGAGCCGTAGACATGAGGTCTCCGAGAATTGAATGATAGGACTGGATCGTCCCTGGACTTCAGTTCAAAAGGTACATGATAGGACTGGATCGTCCCTGGACTTCGGTTCAAAAGGTACATGATAGGACTGGATCGTCCCTGGACCTCGGTTCAAAATGTACATGACAAATCCTAGAATTGTTCTAGGTTACATCCAGCATGAAACAGGGCTGGCTCTGTAGATATGATACATCCAGCATGAAACAGGGCTGGCTCTGTAGATATGATACATCCAGCATGAAACAGGGCTGGCTTTGTAGATGTGATACATCCAGCATGAAACAGGGCTGGCTCTGTAGATATGATACATCCAACATGAAACAGGGCTGGCTCTGTAGATGTGATACATCCAGCATGAAACAGGGCTGGCTCTGTAGATGTGATACATCCAGCATGAAACAGGGCTGGCTCTGTAGATATGATACATCCAACATGAAACAGGGCTGGATCTGTAGATGTGATACATCCAACATGAAACAGGGCTGGCTCTGTAGATGTGATACATCCAGCATGAAACAGGGCTGGCTCTGTAGATGTGATACATCCAGCATGAAACAGGGCTGGCTCTGTAGATGTGATACATCCAGCATGAAACAGGGCTGGCTCTGTAGATGTGATACATCCAGCATGAAACAGGGCTGGATCTGTAGATGTGATACATCCAGCATGAAACAGGGATGGCTCTGTAGATGTGACACATCCAGTATGAAAAAGGACTGGCTCTGTGGTGGTAAATCCTAGATCTGATCTAGGTCACATCCAGTATGAAAAAGGACTGGCACTGTGGTTGGGATTGGATCGTCCCTAGACATGAGACTTGTCTTAAAGAGATAAGGATTGATCATCCTGGAACTTGATCTGGATTGCATCATCCATGGACCTATGTCCTAAAGAGAGCAGGATTGATCATCCTGTAATATGATCGTGTGATGACGATGCTG
The DNA here is from genome assembly GCA_027924585.1 of Larix kaempferi. Taxonomy (NCBI): domain Eukaryota; kingdom Viridiplantae; phylum Streptophyta; class Pinopsida; order Pinales; family Pinaceae; genus Larix; species Larix kaempferi. The sequence goes on from BSBM01000114.1 coordinate 2,882,450, forward strand.
CCGATCGTGTATGCTGATCGTATGATGACGATGTTGATCGTGTGATGACGATGCTGTTGATCGTGTGATGACGATGCTGATCGCATGATGACGATGCTGATCGTGTGATGATGATGCTGCCGATCGTGTGATGACGATGTTGATCGTATGATGACGATGTTGCTGATCGTGTGATGACGATGCTAATCGTATGATGACGATGCTGATTGTATGATGACGATGCTGCTGATCGTGTGATGAGGATGCTGATGATCGTGTGATGACGATGCTGATGATCGTGTGATCGTGTGATGACGATGATGATGACGATGCTGATGATCGAGTAATATCAACTCTGATGATGTTGATGTTCCAGTAACTAGTTGAGTTACTGATGATGATGAATTAAAGAAAGCTTCCGATGATATATAGATGATGTAGTCAATGACTCCTTGCTCCTGCAGATGTTGTTATAATATCCTTCTCGTTAAGGGGGAGTGTTGAATATTGTAACTTCTAAGAATATTATATTTGTACATTATTTATTCGGGAGATGTTCCATCCCTCCGAGGTGATTCTATTATGTATCCGGAGATGTTTATTCCTCCGAGGAGTTGTGGCAACTAGGGTTATTAGACCCACCATGTGGGGGTCGGCCTAGTCAGTTATAATAGGGTATTTAACCTAATGGTTAAATACGAGCCTACATGTACTTGTGTAAAATATATGTCAAAGTAGTGTATAAATAGAGGAGGTGTGTTCCTCATTTGATACACTCACACACTTGAAAAGAGGAGCACTTGTCTGGGAGATTTGCTAAGGAGAATTAGAAGGAGGGAGCACATCTTGTATTTTGGTTTATCATCTTATTGAGGAAAGCTTTGCTGGGTTTTCTACCCCATGAGGGTTTCCCAGGATAAATCTGTGTCTCTTGTGTTTATGCTATGCTTGTTGTTTCTTCAGTGATCCTGTATATGCAATTATTGTGAAATAGAATGTAATGCTGCTATTTTCTGTCTTAGCATATTGAATTTTAACATCCAATACCAATGACATTTTTGGGGCACTAATTAAACCTAGGGCACAAAAAGAAATGGAAAAAAATGTGAAAGAACGTTGCAAATAAAAGAAATCAGACATACATAAGCATTAAATCTCCCATTATAGAGCGGCAAGGAGAAACAAATATATTGGACATTGCAATCCCTATTCTAAATCTCAAAAAACAAAAAATAAAAGCATAAATTATCTATATATACATGGAATATGGAAATGTTGGATCAAAACTAATCCCCACTCCATAATAGCTTAATAGCTTAGATAATGGTGATAAAATATTGGATTACGCCAGTTAGTTTGATGAAAGACAATGACAAACTCCTAGTCAATCCCCTACATTTGTTTTTTAAAATGAGGCAAAAATACCAAAAATCAAGTCTTAAAGCTCACTTGGCGTGTACAAGGTGATATTTTCTATCGACCCACCATGATATTGGAAAATATCAAAATATTTAAAGGTGATAAATATTGTTTCATATAAAACACGATATCTCACAATATTTACGATATTATTGGGATATTGGTAACTTTGGATCATTGTGATAGAAAGTGCTTCGATCTTAGTTGATCCATTTTCACTCTATGATCCATTTCAATCTATGCATTGAGAAAAGCACTTGCAAACTGTAACTTGAACTTTTTTTCTTGAAATATGTAAGTTACAATTCTTCTTTGGACAAAAAGATCCAGCTTAGCCTCGGGACTCTTAAGCACCTAGAGGTTATGCAATTTTTTTTTTTCAATTTAGTTCATTATTATTACACACCTTACTACCAACAATTTCTCCATTTAGGCTTTAGAGTGCATCTCACTTCTTTGAGTGCAACAACGTGCTTACATTAATAGATCATGTAATATGTTATCCATCAAATTCTTAAAATAACATAACGAACCAAAATACACACAATGGACACAAGTTGTAAGTGTGGAGCACAACTCCAAAAGTGATAAGAGAGATGAGTTACACAATAACTCCTTCTTAAAGAGCAGGAGAACTTTGGCCAAATACCCCAATACATATTCATATATCCAAATCATGTTCATATGTTCCTCTCAATAATGACTATATAGACCTTGATATATATATCTTCACACTCATTGCACATGTGGATTTTTTATTAGGTTAACCCCTATTACATATACAATTACTTCTTTACATATACATTTAACCCGTTTACATATACATTTCACCCGACTGTAGCTACTTAGGGTCATATCATAACAGCACCATTAAAGTGAACGTAAGATAACTTTGAGAAGATGAAACAAGTGAAGATTTTAAGATTAAAAGCTCTTTCTTTATACATGTCATTTTAAAGTTATACGTGTCATTGCTGAGTACTCCGAATTACAGAGATGCAAATGATTTTGAAGTTAAATTCGGGAAAGGAAATCTTAATTCAAGTTTAGGGTTATCTCAATTATTATTGTTACTTATAATTATGAACCCTCAAATATTTTTATGAGACTATTCGTTCAACTGTAGTGCGTTTACATCAATTACAATCTTTGCTGTCCACAAAATGTGCCATTCATACAGCGAATACAATTGATTGGTCTGTCACATTTCAGTCAGCGTAAGTTACACCCAACAGCGGCAGGTCACAGATAAAGGGATTTTTTCAACGATCCTGTTATTGTTTAGTCCCCACTTGTTATTCCACAAAAATTTCCTTTCAAATTCCTGTTCATTGCCTAGTATTTTGACTGTTTATTTATATTTTTCTGTATGTTTGCCAACAACTTTGTTTTGGGGATTTATATGAACATCCACTGTTATTGAATATCCCATCAAATGAAAAGAAAAAGTGAAATGAGATATTATCAAGGGAGACCCTGTAAAATTTTTGACTCTCTGGGATGGACGTGAAAAACAAATGCAGGTGTACATTTTCTTTCCTTTTGCAGCTCAACAAACTACATACAATGCTTCACCCTCTAACTTTCATAATTACAAGACAAATAAACACGGTATTTATATCATCTAGAATGCTTTTCCAGTTGCCTGTGTGTTTAGTTGAGAAGTTCCATAAGCTATTGAAGTTCCTCTTGCCTATTGAGTGCTGTGTAGTTTCATGTGCTCATATATTGAACAATACCATCTCTTGTTTACATCTCCTTTTATTTATCTGCAGACGGAGTGGCTGGACAAACACAGGGGCAAGAACACTCACAGAATAAGAATGCAAGGAAAATGAGTGGATTGGATAGTTCAGGAAATGCAGTGAAGAGACGAAAAAAAGTCCATCCTTTAACTGGAAAAGCCCTAGACTACATTTTGACCAGTTCAACACCAGCTGGTCAGGGCCAGCCTCATGCTCCGAATCAAAATGATAAAAAGTTATCAAAAATTGATGGATCAGTGTCAGCTGGTGAAGCCGTTTTGCCTCCAGGAATGTTTGTTACTCATATTTTAGATGAAGGTCCAGAAAATACAGTTCCTAAGCCAACAGAAACAGGTTCCAGAGCCAGCAAAGTGCAGTGTACGGAACAAAGTATGGCGTCATTGGTAAGCGCTCAAGCCGGATGCCATGGCTATTTGAATTCTCATAACCAACCATGTTACCCTGTAATGCCATTGGAAAATGGCCTGTTAAACCATGGCCATTGTTGTACTATTTTTGGAGGATCACTTACGACGGTTCCTTTCTCAGATCTTCCTCGAAGCCCACGCTCTGTTCTTCACCATAATTCCAATATTTCCCACTCTGATTTGCAGGTGCAGCACCAGCTTTCCAAAGGAAGGCCAAAAGGTAGTAAAAATGTAGGAATAAATCCTCAGGAAATGAAAAGGCGGTTGGCAGAACTAGGCAGAAGGCTGTGCAAACAATCCCTGGAAATCGCGCCGAGTCCATCAACCGCAAAGTTGGAGTCTGAGACAACTGCGAAATTGGAATCTGAGACAACATCGTGATACTTCGTTGCTGGATATCATGAGACCACATTCTCTGGGTCAGCAACATTCTTTTTGTTTAATGAATAATTATTTTTTGCAAATGATTTCACCATTTTCTTAGCATCTTTTCTGAGGATCCGTATTTGTTGTACAAATATTTTGGAAGAATTTTACCACATGGCTATCAGTGTACTTGGAAATGGTATCAAAATCAATATTGGAAATTAGAATGTGATTTTAAGCTGGTCCCCATTGGCCTTGTATAAAGCGTTTGTTAACATATGTTAGTTAGTGAGTACAAATTTCATATATATATATATAGCACTCTTCCTTCCCGTTTAAATTTTTGTTATCAAGTTCACAAAACTACCTAAAAATTGTAACTAAACCACTTAAAAGCTGATTTAACAAGAATCAATTATATTATATGCCAAAGAAGAATTTACAAAGAAACCACAAACCCAGCCCTTGGAAGGAGCTACAATCTCGTTGAATACTTCATGTCTATTGTTAAGAGAGTCTATTCTAGTCTTGAGAACAACATTTAGCTTAACCAAAAAGGTTAGAAGGCAGACTTAGTGCTGAACTGTGTTGTTATGATTGTATCAGACTTCTTCATTAGACTTCTTCCTTTGATACCAAATGACTGGAGGACAATTCTAGTAGGGATTTGATATCCGCTTTCAGAGTCATGCAAAAGGAGTTTCTCCACTCTTTGACATTGGAGGTGTGAGCTCTCCTTTGCTACTCTAAAAAACCTTTCAATTTCTTGAAAATAAGATTTTGGATTTTGTTCCATGATAGTTACATGTTGTTGCAAGATTGCACATTGAGGCTTGGTTTATTTCCCTTAGAAGCAAAGGGTAAAGACTTCCTAAAAGACATGTCTAATGGACTCTTCATTCCTTGCTTCCATTGTTTTCACCTCTTGATGGATTTTTTGAGCTGTTTCCTAGCTGACCTCAAGCTTCCCATTCATTCCTTGTTTGATGATTTTGAAAAGGAATATCTATGCTTATGTGCAGTTTTATCTTTTTTCCCAATTAATCTATAAGCCACCTTGGATATACCAATGATTAGTTCACCAAAAAAATCTAAACTTAAACTGACTACAATTAGTCTATGTTTGGCTTTTGTTTTTTGTATTTCTAATACATAACAAAAATAAAAACACATTATTTGGATTCTTTAACAACTATGGCATACAAAATAGATTAGGTTGCAATAGCAAAGCTAGACAATGAATTATAAATATTTACACTCAAAACTCATAAAAAAAACCAACGTTCAATGAAGTATTATGTCTTTCATCTTATTACATTATGGAGATAAGAATACATTTACAAAGCTATTTAAGTTTACTATGAAAGGCTATGTAATACTATGGTCTTTTACAATCCTCTACATTGTACTCTTGTCTCTTTGCATTGAGTATTTGTTCCACATTCCTGCTCATATTATGGAACACTAGGTGGCTAGTGAAAAAGTGAACCCTTTTCTTCTTGTTATATTTTTGATAACTAGCATGAGGGTTAGTTTTAGGGTTTTGAAACCCCCTTGGAACCTTCGTGATGCTTTTAAAAGTCTCTAGTGGATTTCTACATGTTACTAACTCTCCATATTCTTATGGTGAGCTAACATTGTCGCCATTTCGAGGGTGGAGAATATTTGGACCTTTACCTTGTCAAGGCCATAACTTCTGCATATGAACTCCATTTCAAGTCCATGACAACATGTTAGAAAGGTCTCAACAAGAAAACAATTTTCACATTGGATGAGGCAAGGATACAACAATCCTTATTTGTCACAAAGCCCCCAAAAAGTTGTTTAGTCTTGAAAATGCGTTGGAAATTGATGATCCAAATTTTCAAAAAAATCAACACCATCTCTGTGATGTCCCAAATTCTAATTCCCCCCATCTACAACATAAATAAATTCATATGGTACTTATATGGATCAAGTTTAGGCCCATCTTACCTCATTTTGGCATATTTTTGGTTTCCAAAAGTAGTTTCTTAACTCATTTTGGCATATTTTTGGTTTCCAAAAGTAGTTTCTTACCTCATTTTGGCATATTTTTGGTTTCCAAAAGTAGTTTCTTACCTCATTTTGGCATATTTTTGGTTTCCAAAAGTAGTTTTGAAGGAGACGTAGAAATAATTCCTCAAATTTCTCCTTGGACCATTTGGCCTTGGTTTGTTGCCAGACCTTCAATTCCACTTGCCAAAGTTCTTGTTGCCCCCTTGTCATTTTGATCTTCTTTTGCATAATTGTGTCCTCTAGTAATTTAGTTTGTGCATATGATGCCAGATATTCAATGGAAAGCAAGAGTTGGCCCTCTTCATCCTCTTTGAGCATGGATGGCTCATAGAGTTTTAAGTTCTGTACATTTACTATTGAGTAAATGCACATATAAGGTGGAAGACTGAGTTTATGAGCATTGTTTCCTAGTTGCTCCAATATTTCAAAAGGGAATTATCTTAGCGCTTTGATTTTTTTCCTTGGTCCTTGTAACCTTTCCTTATTAAGGTGCAACCAAAATTTGTGTCCTACTTGCAAGCCATTCTCAACCCTGTTTTCACCATATCGTAGATGAACCTTCACTCATCACTTGAGGCTATTGCCCCTACTTTAGGTTGTACATATACAATATCCAATAGTGATAGTGGAAAATATCCAAAATAATTTCAAAGGAAGACTTACTATTGGAAGCGTGGATAACTCTATTATAAGAAAGATGTATGTAAGCCAATTTTCATCCAAAGTCCTTGGATTCTTCTTATTGTAACTTATCAAAACATGAACCAATGTCCTAATCACTAGGTTTTATCCTCCCATTAGTTTACAGGTGAAAGGAAGTAGATCTCTTTAGTTTAGTATCCAACTTTTCCCATTATGAAGTCCAAAATACACTAAGGAATCTAGTGTCTTTATTATAAATGATGGTCCTTGGAATACCAAACTGCATGTAGACCCTTTCAAAGAACAAGTTTGCAGTGCCTTGTTCTTAGATGGTATTCTTACAAGCCATCAAAATATACATCTTGCTGAACTTGTCTAATACCACATACACATTGTCATTCCCTCTTCTTGTCCTTGACAAACCCCCCAAAAGTCCATTGATATGCATTTCTATGGCCTTGTATGGATAGAAGTGGATTGTTTAGTTCTTGCTTCATGTTACTAGGCTTGTTGGTATAGCATAAAATATATCCTTTGATAAACCTAACTACTTACATCTTGGGCCAATAAACGTACTTCTACAAATTAGCGAAAGTGTTCTTGACACCAAAATGACCAATACACACACCTCTACAAATTAGCCAAAGTGTTATTGAAACCAAAATGATTGGAACCCTTAGAGGTGTGAGCCTCCCTTATCGACGATATTATTTATTCCTTTGGTACACAAACCTTCCCCATTTAGTTGAGTAATCCATCTTGGAGATGGTAATCATCATCTTCCTCTTCTTGTTGTCCTTGTAACTATCTACATAACCCCTTGAAGTCCCCATCTTCTACATACTCTACTTTGTATGCTTCATGATGAATGGCTCTTAGAGCTATGATTTTTTATGTTGTTGGTTTGGATAGAAATTTCACCCATTTGTTGGTTCTACCCTTTTGTCATGTCCCCATTTTGACAGCACCATGGAGCAACCACTAACCCATCCAAATCCATGGGTTCTAGTGGAAAATCATTAAATTAATTAATAAGGAAGTAACCTTGGCCAAGTTACTTTAGGAAATTAAATAAATTAGCTAGGGAATAAATTCTGGCTATATTTATTTTGGAATAAATTAAATTAGAAGTGATGAAGTTTATGATTTTGAATATTTAATTATTTTTAATTATGATGAGTTGGAAAAATGCCAAGAGGGCCCATGAGGGCGCATCAGGAGATAAGTATGGATCTGTGAGTTGTCAGCAAACATGGAAACTGGAGCAGAAAGCAAGAAAGCAACAATAAAGTAGAAAAGATGGAAAGTAGTGATAAAAGAAAGAAAGAGGCAAAAAAGCAGGAAACTTCTCAAAAGTAGGAAAGCAACTCAAAAGAAAAAAAGAAAGAAGTTTCCTGATTTGTGCAACTCAAGAAGGATTAACAACATCCAAAAAAGCTACAGGGTCCAAATTTAGCCAATGAGGGCGCATTTATGGATAGAGTGGATCCACATGATGGTGTAACTCACCCAAAAATCAAGCTAAGCACCTCTAATTCGAATTTCAAGGATGGTAAATGTTTTACTTGGTAAAATAACATTAGAAAGGACGCTAATGTGTCATGGGTGATTATTATCTCATATTATTCAAATTTTATTATTATTTTTGGAGAAAATTCGAGAAGCAGGCCAAAGCTACCTAATGTTTAAAAAAGAAGCACGATCACTCCATTTCACGTCTTTTGTTAGTCTGAGCATTTGAATTAAAGAGCTTGAAGCTTCTTTAGATTTGGGAGATGTGCCTCTAGCCCAATCAGTTGGGACATGTGCCCCTACTGTCACCAACTAGTTGAGAGATCAACTAGAGTTTGAGGAGAATGGCAATCAACCATTATCATTGATTTTATTGCAAGTAATTTCATGTTATTTCAGATCCAAACCTTCTCCAGTTGAGCGCACTCTCGTTCTTCAGTGAGTGAATGTACTAGTTTTTTATTGTGTATATTGTTTTGCTTTGTATTTTCCCAAGGAAGGGCTCATATTAGTGAGTGGTTCCATGCTATTATTATAGCTCTGTAATGTCTATGAACTCTTATGCAAATATCATGCTGCTCTTGGTTTTGCAATAAAACTATTATTGTTAATGATTTACTCACCCTATGCTCGTTACAATGCCAAATCTAGCTAGTTTCCAGTTTTAATGCAGTTAATCATATTCTATATGTCCAATTTTGATTCTACGAGTTGCTACATGTTATTAATACTCTGATGAAGCCATCCCAATCCCTGGATAATATATTCGTAGGCCTCTAGGGTCAGTTGAGTTCGTTTGGAAATCACCTAGTTGAGCACTCCCAAATAACGCCCTTGTTTGTTTGACCTCCAAACTCTATCAGATTGTGTCCAAATACTTGTCTTCTTTCTGTAGAAAGGTGGGGACAGTCCAAAATGCTTACCTTAGGTTTGAGTACTTCTAGTGAGCACCAGAAGCCTTGGGTTTCCACAGAATTCCCATGGACAATTGCATTGAAGCCTTGAGTTTAGCCAAGGAGTCTACTCAGGTGTAAAGTACCCATAAATGTGCCACTATCAAAGTATTGTCCTTTTTGTCATCCTATTTGCAGCCTATCAGGTCTAAAATTCACCTCGGGAGAAATTGGGAGTGGCTAGTGTTGTTTGAGATCTTCCTCTAGAATTCTAGTCAAACTAGCTAGACAATTGTTCCAAGTAATCCACTGTTTGTCTAATTTTTTGCAAATTTTGAGTTAATGTGCCTGTGATCATATTTGGGTACATTACAGTGGTATCAGAGCATGTTCCTATGCACATGTGGAACATAAATCTCTTATTTGAATAAGATTGCAGATCACATATTTCGACAAAGAAGAAATTGCAGCTATGAGATTGGTTCCCATCGATGATGATTGGAAATTGGATGCAAGGGAAGAGTGTTAAAGTTTGTGCAACTGTGAGACCCATTCTCAGAGAGGATAGTACCCTAGTCATTTAAATAGGGTTCCTGTTCAATTTAACCAGGCATAGTAAATATTAAGACCCTAGAGGGTACTCTAGGGCCCCCAACTATCTCCTGGGGTTCTTGGTCGGGGACCAAGCAGGTTGATGCCATGGAAAAGTCCCTAGCATGTGGCTAGGGCCCCTACTTGTCTCTAGGGTATTCTAGTCTAGGAAAAAATAGTTTCTTGGTCACGAGGACCAAGCAGGTCCTCCAAGTTGAGAGAAAAACCTCCTGGTCCGGGACTAGGCAGATTCTTGGTCACGAGGACCAAGTAGTTCCTACAATGACATACCTGGTCAGTTAACCAGGTGGATCTTGGTCAGTGGACCAAGATGATGATGTGTGATTTCCTCTTCTCCCAGGTATTCGAGATGGTTGAGCTAGATGGTCTTCTCAAGGGACTATCCACCCCTTGATGGAGCCACTAGCATTTGACCTGAGGAGTAGTCTAGAGGACCACACGAGCAGATCATCCAGTGTGGATCCTTCCTTATACAACGATGATGAAATTTCAGGTTATATGGAACATTTTTACATTTGAGAGAGAGATGAATGGTTGTACCTTGTCCACCTTGGTTGTTTTACTTTTGGTCCTTACACATTGTTGATTATTGGTCTTGTCGTAACTTGTCTTTGACTTGTGGTTAATAGGGTCATTTACCCACCTTGAGTTATCTTTTGATTTTTACCACCTTTGATGTTTTGATCTTATGGGTATTATATTTGTTTGTCCACATTTGAGGTACACCCTTTGGTCCTAGGGGTTATGGGTCAAGCTACCCACTCTTGTTTGTATGGTTTTGACTTGTACCATTTTGATTGGTCATAGTACCCTCACCTATTTAAGTGTATGATCCTAGTACCCACCTAAGACACTACTTTATTTTATGTTATTAAATGTGACTTTATTGTTTTGACCATAATGTGTTGGTACCCACCTAAGTCACTTATATTTTATATTTTTATAACTTGCAAATTTTATTTTCTATGACCTAACTAATTGGTACTCTCCTAAATCTGTGGAACCATACAAGATTATTTTTGATGTTCATTAAAGAAGATATAAAGTATATTTATTGAAGTCTTCTTTTGGCAAGTGAACACAAAAAACATCTTTTACCTCTGCCCTGGTTGATGTCAATTAGATCTGTTGCTTCTCACTAAAGTTTGAAGGCCACCCACCTGCTGAACATTATAGATCTGTTTTTTTTGTTTGAGAGAGTTCGCTGCTATATATTTTGTGATGGTGTTCCATGTGAATCCCATTCCTCCTACCTGTGATCATGCTTGAGGTTTGTTCTACTGCAAAACAGACTCGATCTGCTGCTAGGAAGTCCGAGCTAGTTGACTGAGGCCCGATCTTCTCTCTATGAGATCCGATCCATTATTTTGTGGTTGATTGGGGAATGATTTGTCTGTTAGAAGGTTCGTTCTGCTTTTAAGTGTTTCATGGAGTCCGATCTGTATGTTAATGAGTCTGATCTACTTGCTGGTTACTTTCTGATGAAGTCTGTTTTATCCTACAGTGTGTACATCTACCTCCCATAAACTTTGATTTGTTGTCAATGGTTTGTCTGTGGTCCGATCTGTTATTTGAGAGGATTTATCTATCACATATCAACTCAGTAGTGGAGTCCGTGAAAAATTAAGGTATTCTTTAGTTTGATGGTGGCACATTTATGAAAGTCGTGAGGCCTTAAGGTTGATATAACCTTGTTGTGTGCACACTAATCTAGAATTGGTTGCTAACAGATTGGTGGAGACCACAGTTTGTTTATATTGCTTGTACTGAACCCTTGATTGTGTATTGGTGTTGAGACTTGTTTTTGACTAGACCTATATGTGATCTCGGTGCCAAGGCCTAAGCTTTGACTGTAATAAGATTTCTTGTGCCACTTGCTTGAGGACTTATTTATTGCTTGGGGTTTAGATCTATTATGTTGTCATTGACTGTCCTTGTTCGACTATACTACACCTGTTATCTCTCCCTCTCTAGTTTGTACTAACCATCTAGCAAGGTCAGCTGGTTCCTAGTGTTTGACTGACCTCTAAGAGGCTCAGCTCATTCTGTAAGTAAAATTTTCTAAGTATAAAATAGGAAGGTTCCCACACTCCAGGTAAGTACTCTAACTTGTTATTAATTGTACTTGTTATTTTTAATCTAATATTGTTGGGTACATGTTACGGAAAATTAATTTAACACGGTGACCAAATTGATAGTGTTAAAGATTAAAAGTTGAAAGAAATGTAAATTATGTTTCAGTTCTATTTACTGTTGTACTATTTCGTTTTAGTATTAGTTTGTTAAAAAATGATTTTGCATTAAATTTTTCATTGATTGTTTATTTTCTGCATCAAACCCTAACCCTAACCAAAATTTAACATGGTATCAGAGCATAAGTCTTGTAGCTAACTTTGTTTTGCAGGCTAACAAAATCTACATAGATCCTAAGGCAAGGGTTTGTGCTTTAATCAACTTGAATGCAGATTTAGAAGTGTATTTTACAAGTTGATTGTAATGGTTTGAGATGGCTTCTAACTCAGTGAAGGAAGAATATGGGCTTGAAGGAGCCTCAAACTTTAATGCATGGAAGGCTAGGGTATTGAATATATTGGAGGAGAATGACTTGGATGAATTGGTCACTAGGGTTGTGGAAGAGCCACAACAATTCAAGGAAGATCAACATTCAAGAAGAAGCAAGCCAAATCAAAGAGGGTCATCTTTGACTCAGTTAAAGATAATTTGACGCCTTTGATAACTCCTCTAAGGATAGCTAAGGAATGCTTTGATGCCCTAGAAAATATCTATGAGAAGAAGGAACCTACTCAGAGGAGGGTTTTGAATAATCAACTTCGTTCATTGAAGATGGAGGAAAAGGAATCAATTGACTCCTTTTCAAAGATTGCTCAAACAAGAGATCAACTCATGGAAATTGGAGTTAAAGTAGATGATGATGACCTTGTGCAAACAACAGTATATGGTCTTCATACATCTCGGGAGACATTTCTTGCAGCAGTGAATGGAACAGAAATACAACCAAGATTTGATCGATTGTGGAATGATTGTCCAAAAGAAGAAGGAAGAATCTTGAGTAGATATGAGCCTCCTGCTGAAAATAATCATGCTCTTTCTACCAAGACAAAGAAAGGAAGAGGCTTCCCTCAGCACCAGAACAAAGGTAAGGGACCTCAAGGTAATCACTTTAATAAGTCAAAAGTAATATGTTATAATTGTAGAAAGCTTGGTCATTATGCAAAAGATTGTAGAAATCCTCCTAACAGGAAATGGCATAAAGGGAAGTATCATGCTTCAGTTGCTACGGAAGAAGAAGAACCTCGACAAAAGAAATCTAAGTTTGAGAACAAAGAAAAATATCAAAGAGAGTTCATCTTGGTTTCAACACTCTCAGGATCCATATCCAACTCATCATATTCATGGTGGATTGATAGTGGGGCCACTAAGCATATGATTGGATACAAAAGGGCTCTTGTGGGTTATAAGGACAAGAAGTTCAATGTGAAATTGGAGATGGGGAATAGAAGTACCTATGCAATAAAAGGAGTTGGTTCAACTTCCTTAAAGCTTGATTCAGGTACGTTAATTCATGTTGAAGAAATTTTATATGTTCCCGGTTTAAATAGGAATGTTCTTTCAGTGGCAATTTTAGAAGACAAAGGGTTCTCTGTAGCCTTCTCAGAAGGAAAGGCACTGATATGGGCCACAGGTGGAAATATGAGCTCAACTATTGATATGGGTGTCCGTAAGGGTGACCTCTATTGTGTCTCAGGACATGTTGTTAAATCTCTAATGAATAACCCCTATCAAGTTTCAGATATCAAGAGGGATCCATCTGTGCTCTTCAATCCCAAGCAGAATGGGGTTGCAGAAAAGGAAAGTAGAGATGTGATCTTCCATCACTTGAGGGAGTCTTTCAGTGACTCAGATATGGAATCCTATGAGGCATATCGCTCATAGAAGCAGAGGGAAAAGGACAAGAAGCCTTCAGTTGATCTCATTGAGGATCCTATTGAGAGCCATGTCACTGATTCAGGATCATCCACTGATGATCCTGAATGATTCCAAGGGTGCTCCAGTGGGAGCCATGTCACTGATTCAGGATCATCCACTAATGATCCTGAATGATTCCAAGGGTGCTCCAGTGGGAGCCATGTCACTGATTCAGGATCATCCACTGATGTGGAGATAAACAAACATCAGGTTTGGAAATATGTTATGATGGAAGATATCCAGTTGATAATGGATAACGATATGTGGAAAGCGATTCTCAGATAACAAGGGAATTCAATTGTAACTTCCAAGTGGATCTATAAGATCAAGGTATTTGTTGGTGTTCAGAGCTCTTCGAAGCTCTGGGAAAATATTGCATTCTATGACAGGTCGAGATACATCAGGAGAAATTTTTACCATGACGAGGACATGGTGCAGTTGTCAACAAAACAATTTACTGATGTGTTGACTAAGCCTCTATCTTCGACAAGCTTAGTGTTGCTGAGAATGCCTCTCTTGTTGAGAGGGAGTGTTAAAGTTAAGTACAACTGTGAGACCCATTCTTAGATAGGATGGACCTTAGTTAGTTAAATAGGGTTCCTGGTCAAGTTAACCAGGCAAAGTAAAGAGTAATACCCTAGAAGGTACCCTAGGGACCCCAACTGTCTCCTGGGGTTCTTGGTCAGGGACCAAACAGGTTGATGCCATGGAAAAGTCCCTAGCATGTGTCTAGGGATCCTACTTGTCTCTAAGGTATTCTGGTATGGGACCAGACAGTTTCTTGGTCGTGAGGACCAAGCAGGTCCTGCAAGTTGAGATAGAGAACTCCTAGCCTGAGACCAGACAAATTATTGGTCACGAGTACCAAGTAGTTCCTGCTGTAACATACTTCGTCAGTTAACCAGGTGGATCTTGGTAAGTGGACCAAGATGATGATGTGTGATTTCCTCTTCTCCCAATTATTTGAGATGGTTGAGATATATGGTATTCTCAAGGGACTGGACACCCTTGATGGAGCCACTAGAATTTAACCTAAGGAGCAGTCCAGAGGAACACATGATCACATCATCCAGTGTGGACCCTTCCTTATACAGTGATGATGAAATTTCAGGTTATATGGAACATTTGTACATTTGAGAGAGAGATGATTGGTTGTACCTTCTCCACCTTGGTTGTTTTACTTTTGGTCCTTACACATTGTTGATTATTGGTCTTGTGGTACCTTGTCTTTGAATTGTGGTTAATAGGGTCATTTAACCACCTTGAGTTATCTTTTGATTTTTACCACCTTTTATGTTTTGATCTTATGGGTACTATAGTTGTTTGTCCATGTTTGAGGTACACCCTTTGGTCCTAGGGGTTATGGGTCAAGCTACCCACTCTTGTTTGTATGGTTTTGACTTGTACCATTTTGATTGGTCATAGTACCCTCACCTATTTAAGTGTATGACCCTAGTACCCACCTAAGACACTAATTTATTTTATGTTAGTAAATGTGAATTTATTGTTTTGACCATAATGTGTTGGTACCCACCTAAGTCACTTATATTTTATATTTTTATAACTTGTGAATTTTATTTTCTATGACCTAACTAATTTGTACTCTCCTAAATCTATGGAAGCATAAAAGATTATTTTTAATGTTAATTATAGAAGACCTAAAGTCTATTTCTTGAAGTCTTCTTTTGGAAAGTGAACACACTAAACATATTTTACCTCTGGTTTGCTTGACGTCAATCAGATCTCCTGCTGCTCACTAAAGTTTGAAGGCCACCCACCTGCTGAACATTACAGATCTATTTTTTTTGTTTGAGAGGGTTCGCTGCTGTATTTTTTGTGATGGTGTTCCTTGTGAATCCCATTCCTCCTACCCATGATCATGCTTGAGGTTTGTTCTGCTGCAAAACAGACCCGATATGCTGTTAGGAAGTCCAAGCTGGTTGACTGAGGCTTGATCTTCTTTCTATGAGATCAGATCCGTTGTTTTGTGGTTGATTGGGGAATGATCTGTCTGTTAGAATGTTCGTTCTACTGTTTAAGTGTTTCCTACAGTCCGATCTGTATGTTAATGAGTCCAATCTACTTGGTAGTTACTTGCTGATGAAGGATGAGAAGTCTGTTTTATCCTACAACGTGTACATTTGCCTCCCATAAAATCTGATCTGCTGTCAATGGTTTGTATGTGGTCCGATCTGTTATTTAAGAGGATTTATCTATCACATATCAACTAAGTAGTGGAGGCCATAATACCTTAGGGTATGCTTCAGTTTGATGGTGGCACATTTATGAAAGTCATGAGGCCGTAATGTTGATATAACCCTGTTGTGTGCACACTAATCTAGAATTAGTTGTTAATAGATTGGTGGAGACCATAGTTTTTTTTAGACTGCTTGTACTGAACCCTTGACTGTGTATTGGTGCTGGGACTTGTTTTTGACCAGACCTATATGTGATCTCTGTTCCAAGGCTTAAGGTTTGACTGTGATTAGATTTCTTGTGCCACTTGCTTGAGGAATTATTTATTGCTTGGGGTTTAGATCTAATATGATGTCATTGACTATCCTTGTTTGACTGTACTACACCTTTCATATCTCCCTCTCTGGTTGGTACTAACCCTCTGGCAGGGTCAGTTGGTTCCTTGTGTTTGAATGACCTCTAAGAGGCTTAGCTCATTCTAGAAGCAAAATTTTATGAGTATAAAATAGGAAGGGTCCCACACTCCAGGTAAGTACTCTAACTTGTTATTGTTAATATTATATTGTTGGTTACATGTTATTGAATATTACTTTAACACAATGACCAAATTGATAGTGTTAAAGATGAAAAGTTGAAAGAGATGTAAATTATGTTTCGGTTCTATTTACTGCTGTACTATTTCGTTTCAGTATTAGTTTGTTAAAAAGTGATTTTTCATTAAAGTACATTGATTGCTTATTTTCTTTATCAAACCCTAACTCTAACCAAAATTTAACAAAGAGTCCTTCCTCGATGAAGATGAAATTTACATTGATGGAGGTGCTATAACCATGAGTGGATTTTTTCATGCTTCACATTAGGAGTATAACTCTTTATGTGACTACTCCTACAGAAATGATAGGTCACATAGCCCACCAATGGATAGACTAGTAGAAAGAAAGGAGCCTACATTGAAGGAGTCACTCAAGAAACATGATAAGACACTCCAAGATCTTGAGAGGAGTGTGCAACAACTTAAAGAGACCTTAACATCACCATATGGAATGTGAACTCTCAAGAGACCCTTCATTGGTTTGTCTCCAAAGAAAGACTCCAAAAATCCTTGTGAAGAAATTGGTTCTGAGGGAAGTACATCCATTGTTACTATTCAACCTTCTAATGAACATGAAAGGAGCAACAATCCATCAAAAGATGAACCATGTGGTTCCTCTAACTAGTGCATGGATACATTAGAGAATAAATAAGAAGAGACACCTAAGGAAGAGTGTACGCCACTCCAGGAAGATTTCCAAATACAGGAAAAATGTCTAGAAGCAAAGCTTGAAGAACATGAAGCTGAACCTACATCCCGTTTTGTTGAATATGTAACACAAATGTATGAATATAATTCTGGTTTTTACAACATTCAAATTCCTTTGTATCATCATGATATTGCATCCACTTTCGATGAGAAAATTTGCATGGAAGAATCTCCCAATGTTAAGATTCAAAATGTTGGTGTCGAAGATAATTTCGGTGAGAGGAACGAATTGATGGATGGGATTTTGCATGAATATCATGAGTAGGATGATACCACATATGGTAGCATACACAATGTTGAGAAGTTTCCATTTCATGATTTTGAGAGTCAAATTTTAGTCTTAGAAGAGAAGGTGTTGCAGGTATTGGAAAGAACTGATGGTCCACATAAGGTTGTTGAAGACCTTGTGAGGAGGACCCAATTGGAGGATAGGAATAGTGTCTTGGTTGAAAGAGTCTCTATTAATGAATTGTGAATCATACAAGAAGAAATGGTAAGACTCAAATCATATTATTTGCAACTTTTAATGGACTGAGATCTAGTTCTCAAAATCGAAGAAGAAAAGGCCACATAGTTGGAGCAAATTCGTATGGAATTGGGAGGATCGCATTCTTCCTCCAACCCCATTGAAAATCAGGTTTATATGGTTGGTGAAAATCATAATTTTCGAAAAGATCCTCAAGAGAGGATTATACACAAGGACCATTCAAACTCGCATGAGATTGAGGAACGAAATGTCTTGAAAGATGTTGGCAAGGAAATTGTTCCACTACAATAGGACCATGAGCTGCCTTTATGTGACGATGGCTCAACTTTGGATAAGGTGGCTGATAATA
This sequence comes from Larix kaempferi, assembly GCA_027924585.1. Classification (NCBI taxonomy): domain Eukaryota; kingdom Viridiplantae; phylum Streptophyta; class Pinopsida; order Pinales; family Pinaceae; genus Larix; species Larix kaempferi. The sequence continues at coordinate 2,900,402 of BSBM01000114.1, forward strand.
TTCCATTTGGATCAGCAAGAAAAGAATCCTATTCATCCATGTATTGGGTGGATAGATACATTACCAGAATGGAGACCCAAGGGTGTGTAAGACTTGGTCACATTGGTGAGAGTCTCTTTTGCATTAGCGATGGATTTATTGGTGCATTTGATAATGTCATGTTTTGTGAAAAACAACAAAGGTATCAATGGATGCAATATGATTCCCTCCATACCCATCCATTCATGCCTTGGATGGAAAAATACATAGCCAATGTCGTGATAAATCATAGCATGAGTTCCATTGCGAAGCATGGAGACTATGAGTGGGCTACTAAAAGTATCAATACCACTCAAAGAAAAATTATGTACTTCTCACATCATCTTGAAGACATTTAGAATTCAATACAAAATCATGAGAAGGTTCTTGAATAACTTCCATCGGGTAGAACACCCGATAAAGGAGTGAAGCACAAGGTCAAGTTGAAGATGGGTGCACCACCCAACACGATCTCATCTTAGAAGCATCCCATTGCTTTCGAAAGTAGAAGCTTTCAGCCACATGGATGTAGTGTCCCTTTTAATGAATTTGTAAAAACTAGGAAAAATTGCAAATTTTGGCCAATTCAACCCTTTAGACTAGTATTGACCCAAATGCCTCCAAATGCCTCCAAATGATTCCAAATTGGTTCTTAATGTGTTTGTAGGGTATTAAGACATAAAAATTGGACTTATGGATGCTTGGACACTCTCAAAATACTTCTGCAACATTCAATTACAATCAGTGAAAGATAGGGCAATTTACTAGTCAAATTGAGGTTCAAATCCCCCAAGGGCAGTGGTCAAAGATGGATCTCCAAATGCTGTACAAAATTCCCAAATTTAAGAAAAGAGACATTTTATTGTTAAAGGAATTCAATGGGATCCCAAATACATCATCAATTAGTTTCTAAAGGATTCTGCAACTCTCATAATTCGGTTGTTTGTGGGCATGTCTTCACATAGGGGGAATGCTAGTAAACTTCACCACTTGCTATGAAATTCAAGATTTATGTTCCAAAGGCTTATGCAATGTATATGAAAATTATTCTAGAAATGAATTACCATACATACATCATAAAAATCATAGAGATGAACTGATACAAGTCGAAATAGAGCAACTTCAAGTTTTCATAACAAGATGTAGGGAAAATGGCACAATTTATGCATTGTTTGGTATTTTTACATAGTTCCACTTGGTATTTCGACCTGAGGGTCTTCTGAGAATAAAATAGAGAGTATATATATCATAATACAAATAAATGGGGCCACAAGATCTCCCCAAAAGATAACAACATCTCACCAAGTGCACCCTTCCTCCAAGAGCCAAAATATGAAGAGAAAAGTGAGAAAGGCGTGGAAGCAAGTTGAGGATGAGAATGTCATGAGCTTCCCTGTAGATTCAACATGCAACAAATGAATCCATTGTATCTCCAAATTAAATGTCTGAATGGCCTCTCCAATTTCCAATTAGGATGGGAATCTTTCACCCTCGAAATCAGTACTAAGGAAAGTAGAGTAAACACTCCACAAGCATGGACAAGCTATGCTCTCCAATATGAAAAATATAAATGATCAAAAGCAACTCTCCTTATTTTTTCATGTCTTTTATAAAATTCTCAAGTCCTCCATGGGTCGAATTCCTTCCAAAATCCTCATGCCAACTCAAGTTGGGAAGAGATTCCAATGTGTGCCACTTGTCCAACAATTCCTAGTCTCCATCTTCCCTCAATTCAAATGGGTGTCTCTTTGGCTGCCCTAACTCCCTTGTGCGCATTCTTGGAGGCCAGTTTTATCCCTGACATGTCATATATGTCATATGTCAGCATTTAGGTCTGATTTGTGTCATAAGTGTCATAGCATCTTCATCATTGTTGTCATAGAAGCTAGGGAATCTATCCCAAGTGTCTCAATATCTCTCAAATGCCTCTTCCTCTTCCACGGAAGTTACTCTTCCACTACAATTCGACCTTCATTGAGTCATTCCAAGTATATTTACCTTCCAAATCCCCAAGAACATTAGACTCCACCTTGGATTCGAATGGGTGAGAATAGGATGCCATGTGGCATGGGGAATCTAGCTTTGTGTGGGTCCCAAACCACCAATTTGTCTCCACAACCAAGTGCCACCTTATTTTCCTATGATAAATATTTATTTAACCCCTTTTTATATATTTATGTCAATCTAATGTCCATTTGGGGTTTTATAGTCTCCTTATTCCAAATCTAATGTTTCCACCCCAACCTAGGAAACTAGTAGATTGGTGGAATTTTCTTATTTGAGATTTATTTGAATGGGGACATTACAGTCCTCCCCACCCAAGATTGTTTGTCCTCAAGCAATTTCGAACATGGATGTTGAAGAACTTGCTTTCTTTCCAAAAATTTGCTTCCAAACCTTTCTTTCCCCAAATTGTTTTGAAACCAATGAGACTAAAAATTATTCCAGGGTCCCATTGCTTATATTGCAGTCCAACAATTATGAGTGCTCTCCAACCCATACCATCAGGAAAGCGAATTCCCGGATCCCATTTCCTTGTATGAATTCTTCCAATCATCATAAGTACAAAATATAGATCATAAAAGTGAATAGCAACATAATAAAAATGTACATCAAGGAGGTGCCTCAACAAAGAATCATGAAAGTGATTATACCTCCAAGCAAGTAGACCACCATTTTCCAAGTGCATACAAGAATCAAGTGACCAATCAAATGTGCTCCGATGACATAGGTTAGGATCCCATGTCCTATAATGCTGCTCCAAAAAGATATAGGATGCATCAAAATAATTAGACATGTATTCTTTCATCCAAGAAGTGTATGAAGAATCTCCACTAAAATCTGAACTAAGTAGGGAGCAAAGAAAACGATGAGCCTTCAAGAGGCTCACATAAGTACCATTTATAAATCCATGGATATGTGTGTCATCAAAAAATAACAAGGGATGTTTCTGCCAATAAATTTTTTCTCCAATCATGTATCTCTTCACCCAAGTAGTTAATGAAGTTCCTCCAACATCAATTGAAATAAGCAAGGAGCAAGGAAAATCATGAGTCTTCAAGTGACTCAAGTGAACATCATAAGTGCATCCGTGAAGATATGTATCATCATAAGGTAAAAAAGGATGCTACTGCAAATGTAAAAAATGAGGTTCTCTATTCATGTCATCATCAAAAGGAGAGGTAGGAGTTTAAGACTCCTCATGTGGCACCATCAAAAAGAAACTTTTCACCCATACTTCATTAGGATGAATGTTGGGAAATAGGGAAGTGTAAGATGTAGGATAATGAACCAACTCACCCAAGTGATTATAATATGAAAAAGTGTCATCATTTGTAGGGCTCCATAAGGATAGGATCATGCACATCCCTCAAAAGGGCAAAAATTTCATCTTCCTGTACTGCTTCTTCTACTTCACCTATTTCAAAACTAGGTGGCTCATGGGTTTCCTCCTTTTGATCCTTCAATCAAGCTAATGCATTTTTACCCTTGGTTTCCTCAAGATCAATATATTTGGAATCTCAATTTGAAGAAAACCCAAAAACTCTCTTCAGGTAGGAAATACATGCATTCCTTGAAGCTTTAGATATTCCACTGCTCTTTTCACTCACACACATATGATTTTCTCTCCAAGGTCTTTTGCAAGAAAGGAATAGACCTTTCTTCACTAAATCCACATCTTCATTTTTTGGCCTATTTTCAAACACCCAATCAACAAAGTCTTCAAAAGGAATGGCCTTTTGTGTATCTCCCCCGTACACATCAAGATATCCTTGATATTGTTGGGGCAATGTTTTACATGTTTCTCTCAATATTTGTAATTCATTCATAGAATTATCTTTTGGTAGTGTGACACACTCATGTTCATTAGATTCAATGTCATAAGAATAACCCTCATTCCTTATAAAATTGTAAGGAGTGCTGCATGTTGGCACCTGTTCCTCATACCATTCACAATCTTCTTCATATTGCTCATAAGCATTGTACTCATAGGATTCATCATAATAGAAAGACATGGATGCAAGTTATTATTTAATGTATGATATTAATTCACAGGTGCAAGGACCATGCTCTGATACCACTTGTAGTGTCCCTTATAATGAATTTGTAAAAACTAGGAAAAATTGCAAATTTTGGCCAATTCGACCCTTTAGACTAGTATTGACACAAATGCCTCCAAATGCCTCCAAATGCTTCCAAATTGGTTTTGAATGTGTTTGGAAGGTATTAAGACATAAAAATTTGAATTATGGATTCTTGGAATCTCTCAAAATACTTCTGCAACATTCAATTACAATCAGTGAAAGATAGGGCAATTTACTAGTCAAATCGAGGTTCAAATCCCCCAAGGGTAGTGGTATAAGATGGATCTCAAAATGCTGTAGGAAAATCACAAATTTCAGAAAAGAGACATGTTACTATTAAAGGACTTAAATGGGCTCCCAAATACATCATCAATCATTTTCTAATGGCTTTTGCAACTCCCATAAATCAGATGTTTGTGGGCATGTCTTCACATAGGGGGAAATGCTAGTAAACTTCACCACTTGCTATGAAATTCGAGATTTATGTTCCAAAGGATTATGCAATGTATATTTAAATTCCTCTAGAAATCAATTACCATACATACATCATAAAAATCACAGAGATGAACTGATACAAGTCGAAATAGAGCACCTTCAAGTTTTCATAACAGGATGTAGGGAAAATGGCACAATTTATGCATTGTTTGGTATTTTTACATAGTTCCACTTGGTATTTACACTTGAGAGTATTCTAAGAATTAAATATAGAGTATATATATCAGAATACAAATAAATGGGGCCACAATATCTCCTCCAAAGAGAACAACATCTCACCAAGTGCGCCCTTCCTCTAAGAGCCAAAATATGAAGAGAAAAGTGAGAAAGGTGTGGAAGCAAGTTGAGGATGAGAATGTCACGAGCTTCCGTGTAGATTTAACATGAAACAAATGAATCCTTTGTATCTCCAAATTAAAGTTCTGAATGGCCTCTCCAATTTCCAAATAGGATGGGAATCTTTCACCCTCGAAATTGGTACTAAGGCAAGTAGAGTAAACACTCCACAAGCATGGACAAGCAATGCTCTCCAATATGAAAATTAATAAATGATCAAAATCCACTCTCGTTTGTTCTTTTATTTTATAAAATTCTCAAGTCCTCCATAGGTCGAATTCCTTCCAAAATCCTCATGCCAACTCAAGTTGGGAAGAGATTCCAATGTGTGCCACTTGTCCAACAATTCCTAGTCTCCATCTTCCCTCAATTCAAAAGGGTGTCTCTTTGGCTTCCCTAACTCCCTTGTGCACCTTATTGGAGGATATTTTTATCCCTGACGTGTCATATATGTCATATTTCATCATTCAGGTCTGATTTGTGTCATAAGTGTCATAGAATCTTCATCATTGTTGTCATAGAAGCTAGGGAATCTATCCCAAGTGTCTCAATATATCTCAAATGCCTCTTCCTCTTCCATGGAAGTTACTCTTCCACTACAATTCGACCTTCATTGAGTCATTCCAATTATATTTACCTTCCAAATCCCCAAGAACATTAGACTCCACCTTGGATTCGAATACGTGAGAATAGGATGCCATGTGGCATGAGGAATCTAGCTTTATGTGGGTCCCACACCACCAATGTGTCTCCACAACCAAGTGCCACCTTATTTTCATATCATCAATATTTATTTAACCCCTTTTATATATTTATGTCAATATAATGTCCATTTGGGGTTTTATAGTCTCCTTATTCCAAATCTAATGTTTCCACCCCAACCTAGGAAACTAGTAGATTGGTGGAGTTTTCTCATTTGAGATTTATTTGAATAGGGACATTACAGTCCTCCCCACCCAGGATTGCTTGTCCTCAAGCAATTTCGAACATGGATGTTGAAGAACCCGCTCTCTTTCCCCAAATTGTTTTGAAACCAATGAGACTAAAAATTATTCTAGGGTCCCATTGTTTGTATTGCACTCCAACAATTATGAGTGCTCTCCAACCCATACCATCAGGAAAGAGAATTCTCGGATCCCATTTGATTGTATGCATTCTTCCAATCATCGTAAGTACAAAATATAGATCATAAAAGTACATAGAAACATAATAAAAATGTATATCAAGGAGGTTCCTCATCAAAGAATCATGAAAGTGATTATACCTCCAAGCAAGTAGACCACCATTTTTCAAGTGCATACAAGAATCAAGTGACCAATCAAAGGTTCTCCAATGACATAGGTGGGGATCCCATGTCCTATAATGCTGCTCCAAAAAGATGTAGGATGCATCAAAATAATTAGACATGTATTCTTTCATCCAAGAAGTGAATGAAGAATCTCCACTAAAATATTAACCAATTAGGGAGCAAAGAAAACAATGAGCCTTCAAGAGGCTCACATAAGTACCATTTATGCATCCATGGATATGTGTATCATCAAGAAATAACAAGGGATGTTTCTGCCAATAAATTTTTTCTCCAATCATGGATTTCTTCACCCAAGTAGTTAATGAAGTTCCTCCAACATCAATTGAAATAAGCAAGGATCAAGGAAAATCATGAGTCTTCAAGTGACTCAAGTGAACATCATAAGTGCATCTGTGAAGATATGTATCATCATAAGGTAAAAAAGGATGCTGCTGCAAATGTAAAAAAGAGGTTCTCTATTCATGTCATCATCAAAAGGAGAGGTAGGAGTTTAAGACTCCTCATGTGGCACCATCAAAAAGAAACTTTTCACCCATACTTCATTAGGATGAATGTTGGGAAATAGGGAAGTGTAAGATGTAGGATAATGAAACAACTCACCCAAGTGATTATAATATGAAAAAGTGTCATCATTTGTAGGCTCCATAAGGGTAGGATCATGGACATCCCTCAAAAGGGAAAAACTTTCCTCTTCCTGTACTATTTCTTCTACTTCACCTATTTCAGAACTAGGTGGCTCATGGGTTTCCTCCTTTGACTCCTTCAAGCAAGCTGATGCATTTTTACCCTTGGTTTCCTTAATATCAATATATTTGGAATCTCATTTTGAAGAAAACCCAAAAACTCTCTTCAAGTAGGAAATATATGCATTCCCTGAAGCTTCAGATATTTCATTGCTCTTTTCACTCACACACATATGATTTTATCTCCAAGCTCTTTTGCAAGAAAGGCATAGACCTTTCTTCACTAAATCCACATCTTCATTTTTGAGCCTATTTTCAAACACCCAATCAACAAATTCTTCAAAAGGATTGGCCTTGTGTGTATCTCCCTTGTACACATCAAGATATGCCAGATATTGTTGAGGCAATGTTTTACATGCTGCTCTCAATATTTGTAATTCATTCATAAAATTATCTTTTGGTAGTGTGACACACTCATATTCATCAGATTCAAAGCCATAAGAATAACCCTCATTCCTTATAAATTTGTAAGAAGTGCTACATGTTGGCACCTCTTCCTCATACCATTCGCAATCTTCTTCATATTGCTCATAAGCATTGTACTCATAGGATTCATCATAATAGTAAGACATGGATGCAAGTTATTATTCAATGTATGATATTATTTCATGGGTGCAAGGACCATGGTCTGATACCACTTGTAGTGTCGCTTTGAATGGATTTGTATAAACTATGAAAAATTACAAATTTTGGCCAATTCGACCCTTTAGACTAGTATTGACCCAAATGCCTCCAAATCCTTCCAAATTGGTTCTGAATGTGTTTGTAGGTATTAAGACATAAAATTGGACTTATGGATGCTTGGACACTGTCAAAACACTTTTGTAACATTCAATTACAATCAGTGAAAGATAGGGCAATTTACTAGTCAAATCGAGGTTCAAATCCCCCAAGGGTAGTGGTCAAAGATGGATCTCCAAATGCTGTACAAACTTACCCAATTTTAGAAAAGAGACATGGTAATATTAAATAAATTCAATGGGCTCCCAAATACACCATCAATCAGTTTCTAAAGGATTCTACAACTCCCATAAATCAGAGGTTTGTGGGCATGTCTTCACATAGGGGGAAATGCTAGTATACTTCACCACTTGCTATGAAATTCATGATTTATGTTCCAAAGGCTTATGCAATGTATATGAAACTTCTTCCAGAAATTAATTTACATACATACATCATAAAAATCACAGAGATGAACCGAAACAAGTCGAAATAGAGCAACTTTTGGTTTTCATAACAAGATGTAGGGAAAATGGCACAATTTATGCCTTGTTTAGTATTTTTACGTAGTTCCACTTGGTATTTCCACCTGAGTGTCTTATGAGAATTAAATAGAGAGTATATATATATATCAGAATATAAATAAATGGGTCCACACGATCTCCCCCAAAGAGAACAACATCTCACCAAGTGCGCCCTTCCTCCAAGAGCCAAAATACAAAGAGAAAAGTGAGAAAGGTGTGGAAGCAAGTTGAGGATGAGACTGTCATGAGATTCCCTGTAGCTTCAACCTACAACAAATGAATCCATTGTATCTCCAAATTAAAGTTCTGAATGGCCTCTCCAATTTCCAATTAGTATGGGAATCTTTCACCCTCGAAATGGGTACTAAGGCAAGTAGAGTAAACACTCCACAAGCATGGACAAGCTATGCTCTCCAATATGAAAATGATAAATGATCAAAAGCCACTCTCCTTTGTTATTGTATTTTATAAATTTCTCAAGTCCTCCATGGGTTGAATTCCTTCCAAAATCCTCATGCCAACTCAAGTTGGGAAGAGATTCCAATGTGTGCCACTTGTCCAACAATTCCTAGTCTCCATCTTCCCTCAATTCAAATGGGTGTCTCTTTGGCTACCCTAACTCCGTTGTGCGCTTTCTTGGAGGCTAGTTTTATCCCTGACATGTCATATATGTCATATGTCAGCATTCAGGTCTGATTTGTGTCATAAGTGTCATAGCATCTTCATCATTGTTGTCATAGAAGCTAGGGAATCTATCCTGAGTGTCTCAATATCTCTCAAATGCCTCTTCCTCTTCAATGGAAGTTACTCTTCCACTACAATTCGACCTTCATTGAGTCATTCCAAGTATTTTTACCTTCCAAATCCCCAAGAACATTGGACTCCACCTTGGATTCAAATGGGTGAGAATAGGATGCCATGTGGCATGAGGAATTTTTGACACGAACCCAGTCGGCAGGGGTTACTCACGCTGTCGACACCCAATCGACTGGGATCTCCTTGAGCACCGGCCTAGACAGGTTTTATTCCATCCAGCAACACCTGCGGAGCAGATGAGGTCTCACCCGATATGTTCAAGGAAGAGTTGACGGAACCATGTTTCCGTTGAATGAAGGAGGATGTTGTGCATCAATTGATTAACTTATTGCAACATTCAGACATAGATCCAAGCATTCACTCAGGCATTAATCATAATCGCGACATCATTCAACACATCTTATCATTGACAGAACCATTATTGCAACAGATATAACAATAAATCATTAATTGCTGCAAGGAAACATCGCATCATTCATATATTCATATCGCAAGATGCATTTACCACAGATAAACAAAAAATACATAGGGATTCTGCTCAAAAACTCTATCACGTCATATTAATATTCGCAAAAACCCAGATACAACAAGATATTCAACTCAATCTTCAACTTCTTCAGATCAAGATCTCTAGATTTTCTCTTCTTAAGCTCTCCCCCGATTATCCTTAACACCTACAAACCTACATCTATTTATAGGCTTGCGCCTTTACATTTTCGGTCCACTTAGGCAACTAGCTAACTACTTCTTAACAAAATTTACAAAAACTAACCCATAATCCCACATAATGTGGTCAAAATGACCCAAACTACCTATGACGCGGTCCAAATGACCCAAAATACATATGACGCGGTCCAAATGACCCAAAAGTACACATGACACAGTTTAAATGACCCAAAACTGCAAAAAGTACTTGTCGCCTTGAGCGCTGCTTTCCTCCTTCCGTGGTACCTTTGGCCTTGCGCAACATCCGTGATGTTGACTCATCAAACCGCCTGCCAACAGGTCCCCAACACAATCTTGTGGCTCACCCTCGAGCCATGGCAGCTGGACGTTGTGTACTCGCACTCATCTATGGCTGGACTATGTCTCTGCAACTGTTCTTGCTGTCTGGATCTCACTGTTGGATCTGGCTCCCGCTACTACGATGATCATTGACTCACTGTCATGTACTTATCACCCGAAAACGGTCATCCTCTGGCTTACTGTCATGTACCTCTTAAACTTATCCTCCAGTATCTGGGAACCTGGTGTAGACTGAAGAGAGGTTGTCAAACAACGCTGAGGGGTGAAATAGGCTAGTTGCTCTAGCACATTTATTTCACGCTGGTGATCATGTATTATCAGGACCAGGGGGCTACCAACCCTGTCATCTCTGTGGTCACAGGGACCACGAAGCTTCGAACTAACACCTTGTGCCTAGACATCTCAGATGAGACTTCATCTCTGCAACGCTTGAGTGTCCGTGACGCTTCTTGCTCCAGGCGCTCATGTACACTCATCGTTTGGGCCCTCAGTGCACCTGGTGTGCTACCACATGAAATGCAATGGATCATTTCCACAACCTCCTAGGAATTCCTAACTTAGCTAGATTCCTGACCCTCTCACAGCATGAATACCTCTCATCTTGTAAGTACCTCTTTGCTCGGCTATCCTCTGGTTCCTATATTTATGCATCACCCACGTCCGGACATCTGCCTCGACAATCATTTGCAAAACCTGTTCACGTAAGGTGTCGATCATACCATTCTGCTGTTTCCTGCGTGTATAGACTAGAATTTTGACGTGCAAAGTGGCAACCATACTTCCGCTAGCTTCCATTCATGCCAAAGCATGCAAACCATCACCCTTGGTGCCATCGGCCATGCTGCCATGGTGTGTTCCATTTTCCAAATGTGCCTTACGCCGATGCCAATCTAGGCCAGCTAATGATCATACCTGCCAAAATGAAAAAGTCCCATTTGCTCATGATTCGGGATGATTGCTGATTTGACCTGGTCATGCCCCTGCCACTGTCGTGACCCGACGCCTAAGATGCGATACATGTGATCCAACCTGTGCATTCTGTTCCTGCAGGTGCGCCATCCTGCCACCGAGCATGCTGCACTTTTTTTTTTCGAAGGGACTCAGGCATCACGCTGCTCCAAGCCCGTCCTGTAGGGCTTCAATCTGCTGCCATTTACCAACTTTGGGAGCATCGCTCCATCTAACTGCTGCAGCTGTACTGCTCCACCTGAATTTATGCTACTGATGAAATATGGACCAAGCCAATGCATCTGCAATTTTCCTAAGTGCTTCATAAACTTGTTGTCGTACAACATCACCAAGTCACCCTACGATAAAACAGTCTTCCTCAAGTTGCACTAGCTGTGCCAAACGTTCTCCTAAGGCCGCTTCATCATCCATACATGTCGTTGCCACTATGCACAGACTCTGAACAATGTATTACATAGGCATAATCGCCTCTTTCCCATACACCAGTTTGAATGGTGTCTGTCCTGTCAATCTTTTACAAGTGGTGTGATATGACCACAAAACTGCTGGAATCTTCAAATGCCAGTTGTCACGATTCGCATTGCAAACATTTGTGAGCGCATGCTCCAAGACCTTGTTGAAAGATTATACTGTCCCATTTTGTTGCGGATGATATGGTGTGCTCTTCTTATGCTATATGTGCAGTTCCGTTGTCAATGCGCTGACGGTGCGATTGATAAAATGACTGCCCTAATCACTCATCAATACCTTTGGGCAGCCAAACCGAATGATGATGTTGTCGAACAAGAAACGCGCTACTGTTGCAACAGTGCAATCTATGACTAGTGCAGCTTTCACCTATCTTGTCAAATAATCTGTCGCCGTGATGATGTATCTTGCACTGGTGTGCTTCCCAGGTGGGTTGATAGTGTCCATGAAATCCACTGTCCATTAACAAATGGTTGTAGTGTCACTTGAGGTTTCAATGGCATCTCATCCCTCCTAGAAGGTTTCCCAGTTTGCTGACAGACATTGCAGGCCCACGCATAATATGTCGCATCATTGTGAAGCATCAGCCACCAAAGTCCTGCGCGAAGCACCTTCCGGGAAGTCACACAACTGCCATAGTTCCCACCAGCTACTCCTGCATGTGCTTCCGACAAGATCTGCCCTTGCTCATGAGGTAGAATGTAACGCCTCAAGATCTCGTCTGATCCCAGTTTGTACAACTTTCCTACAATTAGCTGGAAATCCGCAGCCTTGACCACAAGCTGCTTCTTCTACTTGGTGGTAAGTCCCTTCGGTGTAGTTCCTGTCGCTAGAAAATGAATGATTTCTTCATAGTAGTCATCAACTACTTCAACCATAAACAGTTGCACATCGGGTAACCCGTCTTCAATGTTGGTTGGTTCCTCTCCTGTCTCAATCCGTGACAGATGATATGGGCCTGTGTTCAAACGTCTTGTCTTCACAATCACCTCAAAATTGAACTCCTAAAAAATAAGTAGCCAACGACATATCTTCCCCCCCAACGCAGGCTTATTGACCAGATACTTCAGTGCAGAATGGTCTGTGAACATATTAAAGTGACCGCCTAATAGGTAGTGCCTGAACTTTTGCAGTGCATAAACCATCCCCAGACCTCCCCTCTCTGTAGTTGTATAGTTTCTCTCTGCAGACGACAACTTCCGACTCGCAAAAGCAATGGGGTGATCCATATCCCCTTCCCATGGTTGCATGAGCACTACTCCCAGTGCAATCGATGATGCATCTACGTGGACATGGAATTCCTTGCTCCAGTCTGGAAATACTAGGATAGGCGTGTAATATCCTGGGAAAGATCTGAACCATATATTAACTCCACTTTAAAACTTTTACAACTTTTACTAGTGAAATTTTGTGGCAAATCCTTCAAACTGGACGAGAGGTAAGTGAGGGGTACTGGTGTGTAGACTAAGGATGGTGGGATGAAAGTTTGATTCTGGAATTTATGTGGGATTTGGTGCAGCAGCAGAAAAATACGTTTTTAGCAGGAGTCCTTGGCACAAGGTACTAGAGCCATTCACTCTTCAGCAATAGAATGAATCTATTGCCTACTTCGAGGCTTCCTGGGCTTCTAGCATATGCCAACAAGATTGGGTAAGGGTTAAAGGTGTTTAGGACAGAGATATATTAGTCATACAACTCATAAGGAATGCTGGAATAAAGACTGGATTGACTTGGAAAGGTTTGGAACAATTTGGGGATTATTTGCAGATGGTGGACAGCTGAGCTAGTCAAAATACAAGCTTTCCAAAACAAAGTTAAAAGCATTCAAATTATTATTAAAGGGACTGATATGGATATTATATTGAACTAGAAACCTTCTCCAACTGACAGAATGCAAAATGGATCCTCAGAAAAGATTCAATAGCAAATATGGTGAAACTAGTCTAGATTAAGCACCAAACTAGCTAGTCTTGCATTTTAATCCTTTAAACTGCTCCAATAAATGATAAACTCTGCTATGACATTAAATAATGATCTGATATAACATACTGAACATATGCAGGTCAAAAATAATATATCAGAATCCTTCTTTTATTGATTTAACTGTCTCCCAACACAACAGTGCCTCACAGGCTAAATATTCATTACATTTGATGGAGAATGAAGAGAAGAAATAGAATATTACGGTGAATCTACTATGGTGATAGGATCAGGTCATATGACTGTAAATGGCTGTTTACTGAGCTTCTGAACTTGTCTGGAGCGCATTCACTAGGTCAACCCTCTCCTTCAGGGAAAACTCCTCTAGATTTAGTTGTGAATGGTGAACGAGTGAGAAGAGAAGTATGGATCTGATATGAAGCTGGTTACTGATCTTGAACACATATGATGTATGCAACAATGGATGCACCAACTCTCCTTCAGGACCTGGGCACACTCCCAAGTTCTATCTTCTTCAATGGATGGATCTTCACCAAAACTAGCTGGAGAATCACTGTTGGAGGAACCTGTTCTCCCGAATGACTGTAGATCTTCAATGGAGGCTGGAAGCATATGTTACTGGCTGCAATATCTTGACATAGACCTGCACAACACTCTATGGAAACTAAGGGCCTTGGGGCACATCACCCAAGAAGCATAGCTGAGGCACATCACTCAACTAGAGATGCATCAGAGCTCTCATGAGAAAACATAAATGATCAAAAGTTGTCAAATGGAGTTGGTTGGATTCTTTTATAAACTTCATGATGACCTGTTGAGCAAGTTCTTGGCTTGGTGACTTGTGAGAGTAGGTTACCCACTTTCCCATTCTAGTCCAAATCCATGAGGGTGCCTTTCTTGAGGAGAATAGAAACTTCTGAGCTTTCAAAACTTTCTTTCCTTCACCTCCTTCATTGAATTTGGGCAAGTGCGCTTTAGGTAGATTTTCTAGTTGTTTCTATTTTCTTTCAGAAAGATTTTCTGAATCTTTCCACTTTCTTTACTTTCCTCTTTCTTGCTTTTTTCTGATTTTGCTAGCTTTTGTCAGTTTCCTTTTTGGGTTCATCTTGCCAACTTGTCTCCACTAGATTCCTTAGATTTTTTGAGACTTTACCGCTTAGGAAAGTTTGTCTCACTTACCAATTCGAATTTCCTAGCCTTATTATCACCACTTGCCAATATTTATTAGCAATATTTATCAATAAAAATATTCCAACTCAGAATTAATTCCAAATTCAACATTTAAGCAATTAATTAATTCATGTGGTATAATTGCCTCAAAATTAACCCCTACTCCAATTTGGAAACATCTTCCACATGGGTGCCCTCTTGGCCCACTTGCTCATTATCCATTAATTTTATTTATCAAAATTACCTTTAATAAATAAATTTTCCAACTTGGGAGACTTAGGCCAAAATTAATTCTAAGCAAATAGAACTAATACCATTTAATTCCCTTAGGGGTTGATTTTGTCCCCTTTCACCCATGGTATTGGATGAGCCAAAATTGGGGACATGACATTTCTCCCTTCCCAAGATTTCTTGTCCTCAAGCAATGTTAGGATTCCACCGAGCTTCTGCTGCACCACTCTGATTTTATTTGTGCCGGTCCACTGAACAATCTGAAAATTAAACTTGGGGCCTTCAAATAAATCTAAGTAAAATGTAATATGACTAAACTGCACTGTAAACTCTATCTGCACTAAATCATGAACAAAAATCTTAACCCAGTTAATATAACTGAGTAGAATTCCCGAATCCCACTGTTTCCTCCGCAAGGACCCATAATTTTCTGTCACCTCTAGAAAGTTATCACTCCATGGAATTCCCAAATCCCAGAGTATCAATTGCATTTTTCCAATCTCCAAGCATGTTGATTCCCTCCACATAGGCCAACTTCTGCAAGTAATCATTAATTCATCTTGGCAACTTTCCTACTTAGCTTCCTTCCCTTGACCATAAGCAAAAACATTTTTGCAAGGAGATTTCATGTCTGTTAGGTAATCTTTCACCCAATCCATATGTGGATGAGTGACATCATATGACTGCAAATTATGCCTTTTCTTCTGCTTGCAAATTATATAAAAATCAGCAATTATGAAAACAATTTTCTTGCAACAAAACATAATATTCTTACCTTCCAGGTTTTCCCTTTCAGTGATGCCTCTATCCATCCAACCAATGGATGGAAAAAGACCTTTATTTGCTGAATCATATGGGATGTGATCAGCCATATGTCTGTCCTCTTTAGATAAAGAGAACTCATGATTTCCACGGAACTCCACATGTGTTTCCCTCTTCATCCAATGGCTCAACTCTCTGCCATTGATCCAAGGGTGCCAAACTCCATCACATGACCCACATGTTGAAAGTAAGTGTGGATCTAATGCCTCCTTGTCAAAAGTGGCTGTACACACATGCATGGGCTGCCTCCACTGCAGCAGGTTAAGGAACATGTCATCTGACTTAAATTTAGGATCTTTCTGCTCATCATGTGACACAAAAAAATAGAATCCTTTTACCCAATTTTCATTCCCAAGGTTTGTGGCTGAATGTAAAGTGGGGAATGAAGGGTGGTGAGCCATGCTTCTGAACATTTCATCTACTGAAGTTGTGGATGTATCCTCTCTATTGATGGATAAACCCTCTTTGGTGAAATCAACTGCACTGTCCTTGGAAGAAAGACCTTCTTCAATGATCCTCTCATGTTCATTCTGGAAAAAATCATGCACTTGCTTTTCACCCACTTTTTCTGCACATTCTTCAAGCACATACTGCATAGACTTATCCTCATGGTCCACCCACTCATGAGGTTCCTTCATGTAATATTTTATGTCATTGACCCAAAAGGGATGACTCTTAGGCAAAATTGAGGATTCAATCAATTCTTTCCACTCTTGCTGGAATTGTTCTATCTTCATTTGGGATTCTGAGAGAGCACTTTGAGTGTATCTCAAAGAATCTTGGGTGGCCAACAACTCGCTTTTGAGCTTGTAGTTCTCTTCTTCATATCTGCAAATATTTTCTTCATCATGCAATGATGCATCCCGCAACAATTCAACAAGCTCACACATGTAATTTTTATCTGAAAAAACTATGAGAAATTACCTTTGATTGTGGACATTACTTTTTGGATATTCTCCATGGCTGCAAAGAAATATTGATCTTCCCTTAAAGTAGCTTCCAAACACAACCTTGACATTGAAGAATGAGTGTCATGGAGAATTTTCAGGGCCTCTTGGATCTTCTGTTCATCCATCTTCAATGACCTTGCAAGAAGATGAGGTTCTTGCGGATGTTCCTCCTCTTCATTCCCCATCACCAGATCGATTTCAAGCAGTGCACTTGAGGTTTTGAAATCTGATCCATATGTTGCTGCTGCAATATATTCATCTTTTAGGTCCTCAAAAACATAATTTTGGCTGCAACATAAGTGCTCATTCATCCTTGGTGCAACATAAATATCTTCTCTCAAAGTTTCACCTTCACACGGCTTTCATTTTTTACACTAGAATTATGAACCTCATAACTAGGGGGCTCAAACATTTTGAAAATTTCAATGGACATGGCTGCCATATCAGTTTGACCTAATGACACATAGAAATAAGAAATTACTAATTCACCATGTGTCATGTTCTCCTCCTTATGTGGTGGAATTATGATGGCTTGTTCATCCACCCATTTCTCTGCTTCACACCCTACTGAGATGTGCTCAATTTATGCTTCTTGGTGAGGCTCAAGTTGTGTCTTTGGATATGATTTATGTTCTACTTTTAGATCTGATCCGAAATATGGTTCAACACCCCTAACAATACCAATCTCATCCGAGATGATCTTGAGATCCTCATCATAGAATCTTGCAGTAGATTCTTCTTCTATTTTGTCAACAATCTCATGATTGGGTTTTGGGTCATGTTTCTCCTGGGTTGTCTTGGGATGAATATTATTGGAGGATCTTCTTGAAGAGGATAAAAAAATTATTGTGAAGTCACATGCATCCAATGAAACTTTGATATCTTTTATTATATCTTCCATAGAAGGTTTACCTATGACTATGGAACATGCAACTTTTTACTGAATATGGCTATCAGAATAACCATAGTCTGTTCTGTCAATCATGATCTCATGGGAGATGCTTATGGAAGGTACTTCTTGGGAATTCTCTTCCTCATATTGTCTGCAATATTCTTCATACTTCTCATCATAATCTTCATCATATTCCTCATAAGAATAATCTTCTTCCTCATAAATCTCAAAGTCTAAATCTTCCATAACTGGAACTAATTCCACATCTGCAATCTTGAAGATAGTGCTGAGATATTTTTCCAATGAGAATTAATTTCCACAGGCTGAGCCAAGGAAAGTGCTCTGATACCACTGTAATATCTTGGGAAAGATCTAACCCAGATATTAACTCCACTTTAAAACTTTTACAACTTTTACTAGTGAAATTTTGTGGCAAATCCTTCGAACCGGATGGGAGGTAAGTGAGGGGTACTGGTGTGCAGACTGAGGATGGTGGGATGAAATTTTGATTCTGGAATTTATATGGGATTTGGTGTAGCAGCAGAAAAATACATTTTTAGCAGGATTCCTTGGCACAAGGTACTAGAACCATTCACTTTTCAGCAATAGAATGAATTTATTGCCTACTTCGAGGCTTCCTGGGCTTCTAGCATATGCCAACAAGACTGGGTAAGGATTAAAGGTGTTTAGGACAGAGATATATTAGTCATACAACTCATAAGGAATTCTGGAATAAATACTAGATTGACTTGGAAAGGTTTGGAACAATTTGGGGATTATTTGCAGATGGTGGACAGCTGAGCTAGTCACAATACAGGCTTTCCAAAAAAAAGTTAAAAGCATTCAAATTCTTATTACAGGGACTGATATGGATATTATACTGAACTAGCAACCTCCTCCGACTGACAGAATGAAAAATGGATCCTCAGAAAAGATTCAACAACAAATATGGTGAAACTAGTCTAGATTAAGCACCAAACTAGCTAGTCTTGCATTTTAATCCTTTAAACTGCTCCAATAAATGATAAAATTTGCTATGAAATTAAATAATGATCTGATATAACATACTGAACATATGCAGGTCAAAAATAATATATCATAATCCTTCTTTTATTGATTTAACTGTCTCCCAACACAACAGTGCCTCACAGGCTAAATATTCATTACATTTGATGGAGAATGAAGAGAAGAAACATAATATTACGGTGGATCTGCTATGGTGATAGGATCAGGTCATATAAAGGTCATATGACTGTAAATGGCTTCTTACTAAGCTTCTGAACTTGTCTGGAGCACATTCACTAGGTCAACCCTCTCCTTCAGGGAAAACTCCTCTAGATTTAGCTGTGAATGGTGAACGAGTGAGAAGAGAAGTATGGATCTGATCTGAAGCTGGTTACTGATCTTGAACACCTCTGATGTCTACAACAATGGCTGCACCGACTCTACTTCATCCCCTGGGCGCACTCCCAAGTTCTATCTTCTTCAATGGATGGATCTTCACCAAAACTAGCTGGAGAATCACTGTTGGAGGAATCTGTTCTATTGAATGACTGTAGATCTTCAATGGATGCTGGAAGCATATGTTACTGGTTGTAATATCTTGACATATACATGCACAACACTCTCTGGAAACTAAGGGCCTTGGGGCACATCACCCAAGAAGCATAGCTGAGGCACATCACTCAACTAGAGAAGCATCAGAGCTCTCATGAGAAAACATAAATGATCAAAAGTTGTCAAATGGAGTTGGTTGGATTCTTTTTTAAACTTCATGATGACCTATTGAGCAATTTCTTGGCTTGGTGACTTGTGAAAGTAGGTTACCCACTTGCCCATTCTACTCCAAAGCCATGAGGGTGCCTTTCTTGAGGAGAATAGAAACTTCTGAGCTTTCAAAACTTTCTTTCCTTCACCTCCTTCATTGAATTTGGGCAAGTGCACTTTAGGTAGCTTTTTTGGTTGTTTCTATTTTCTTTCCGAAAGCTTTTCTGAATCTTTTCACTTTCTTTACTTTCCTCTTTCCTGCTTTTTTCTGATTTTGCTAGCTTTTGTCAGTTTCCTTTCTGGGTTCATCTTGCCAACTTGTCTCCACTAGATTCTTTAGCTTTTCTGAGACTTTACCACTTAGGAAAGTTTTTCTCACTTACCAATTCGAATTTCTTAGCCATATTATCACCACTTGCCAATATTTATTACCAATATTTATCAATAAAAATATTCCAACTCAGAATTAATTCCAAATTCCACATTTAAGCAATTAATTAATTCATGTGGTATAATTGCCTCAAAATTAACCCCTACTCCAATTTGGCAACATCTTCCACATGGGTTCCCTCTTGGCCCACTTGCTCATTATCCATTAATTTTATTTATCAAAATTTCCTTTAATAAATAAATTTGCCAACTTGGGAGACTTAGGCCAAAATTAATTCTAAGCAAATAGAACTAATACCATTTAATTCCCTTAGGGGTTGATTTCTTCCCCTTTCACCCATGGTACTGGATGAACCAAAATTGGGGACATGACATGGCGTTGAAGCCATCTTAACCTTCAACGTCTCAAAATTAACTTGACATTCCGGACTTCACTAAAATACTACATATTTCTTTAACAACTTCTCCATAGGGGCCGTGATTGCTGCATAACCCTGGATGAACTTGCGATAATACCCAGTATGTCCCAATGTCACCTTTAGCTGCTTGACAATAGTCAACAGTGTTAAGCTTAGAATGAGAGAAATATTTGTTGGGTCGACCAACAATCCCTGCTTGCAAACAATGTGACCCAGTAATATCCCAAATGGTGCACAGAATATGCACTTCTTCAAGTTCAACGATATTTGATGCTGTCGACAACGCTCCAACATCAGTCGCAGATTTTACAGATGATCGCTGATTAATCCATAGACTGTCCAATCATCCATGTACACCTGTAAAACATTCTGAATGAAATCCCAGAAAGCAGCAACAACGACCCGAGAGAATATCGCCAGTGCATTCTTCAGCCCAAATGGCATCACCGTGTACTGAAAACAACCCCATTATGTCACAAAGGTTGTCTTGTGGCGGTCTTCTTTTGCGATTCTGATATGATGATAGCCAGAGAACCCATCCATGAAAGAATACATCTCTTGAACACCCACGCCCTCCAGGACCTCATCAGTGAATGGGGTTGGAAATGGATCATGCAGACATGTGTCATTTAGCTTCCACAAGTCGACACAAATGCACACTTCGCCGGTCTTCTTGTCCTGCACCACCATAGGACTAATCCAGTCTGATTCCTCAACCGGTTCAATAATGCCAGCATCCAACATGCAATCAAGTTCTACTTTGACCCTCTCCTTATGGCGCGGATTCAGTCGATATGGTCGTTGCCTTATTGCTTTTGCATCTGGTTTCAATGGGATATTCATCTCCCACAAATCCCCCAAGATTCCCTTCATCTCAGAAAAATTCATGGGGAATAAGTCTTGGAATTCGTGCAACAAGTCTGTGACCTTCCCCATCATCTCATCGTCCCAATAGTCCCCAACATTTGCAAACTTTGGACATTCCTCTCTCCCAATGTTGACCTGCCAGAGCTTCAGCGGTTGACTGATCAAGTCAATTGGTGCATCAAGTGCTACCATATCACGACTGCCTTCGGATTCCAAAATATTGACATTCCATGGATCATCACCATCCTTTGGTCCGCCAGTGATATTATAACATTCCATCATTGAATGCATCTTGCATTGCATATACGGATTTGCAAGATATGCCACTGGAACAACCTTCAGAACCACGTCACGGATGAGCTGCAAATCATTATGGACGTCTGGGTTGGAATCCGCGAAGCTGAAGGTATGAGTAAATTAAACTGTCAACTCTATCCAAGTGGTAATCTCCCCTCGCAATCCAGCTGCAATATACCATGAGCGTGGCATCTTGTCCAGAGTAAGGACAAAGGAATGGACCCACTCATCCCTTGGTCGCGATGCCCACAACATCTAACATTCCATCAAATGACTGCCAGGGTCATTCCGTCCATTGTACTTCCCTGTGTGGTAAAATTTGCTATCTCCAAAGCGAACTGTCATCAATCGTCGATACTGCGACCACCCAGCAATCGACTTCTTATGTGTCACCCACCAACGTGCTGGAGCAGCCTTCAGCGCTTCCTCCAATGCCAGCAATCGCTGTGGTTCTGAGACCTTTTCCTCGAATGCCACGAGAAAATCAGACAAGATGGGAAATGCTTCATATACTGGTAGTGCAACAGTTTCAGTCGTGACACGACGTAATGACCGCGTGACTAACCCACACTTACGGAGTGACACCTCATGCAAGCGATTCTGCCATTTCTATAAAACGTCGTCAGAGACGGAAGACGCAGAGCTGAAGCTGCGCCACCCAAGCTCACCATCGGCAGTCAGACGAATATAATCTTCTGAAATATTGTATGCATGGTCCCATCCGCTGGGAACTTCATCATTTACAGGATCAATATACCTGCGTCCTTCAGCCGGATCCAATAGAGCTATGACTCTGAGGTCACGGTTTTCAAAAGTCATCATCCACTTCTTAAAGTTAATTACTGCTCCATTGTCATTAGCCCATCCAATCCCCAACAACGCGGGATAGGAGCTTCCACCTTCAACAACCTCAATGACATCAAAATATGCATATGTCTTCATTCCCTCAATGTCCATGAAAAGGCATAGAACTCTCCCAATCGATGTCACCTTGGCCTGATTATCCAGTCGCAACTTTATAGGGGACCAACTCAACGTTGGGATCCCCATTTTCTGCCAGGCCCGCTTGGTCAGGATGTTAACATCCAAGCCAAGATCCAGAATAATTGAATCGACCTCGTAATCCCCGATCTAGACATTCATTCACATTTATTTTCCCGTCTTCTTCTGCTGCAGGGAGTTCACCGCAGATTCCTTCTATCCCGGAGTCGGTTGTTGCAACAGATTCTTGATCTCAGCCAGAGCATCGAGGTCTCTTGCCAACAATAAACAACTTTCCAAGAAGTGCTGCAGTGTGCCATACTGACGTGACGGTCCTGCTTCGGACGTTGAATAAAAAATAGGAGGCATATCACAAATAACCGCCTTACCAGGATTTATGCCCATCGTATGTCATGCTTGAAAGAAAGTATCACGCTCGGCATTGATATCAAACTGTATTGTCTTCTACCCAGCTAACTGGATCAGAGTATGCAAACCATCTTCATCGGTATTCACACCTCCTTGAGTAATAACTGCAACAACAACATCTTGTACCCTCAGCTCCGCAGAAATTTCCACGATAGTTGCACCCTGAGTCTGGTTCAATGGTGGATTCCCAAGTTGGTTCACATTCTGGTTGGAATTCTGATTCGGATGCTGGTTCTATTTCTTTGGCGGTTGCTGCACTTGATTCTGTATGGGTTGCTGCACCTGATTCTGGTTCTGCAATTGATGAACATTCCCCGCTTGCCATCGCGCAATCAACTGCGGACAGTTTTCAACAGTGTGATTAGTAACAAAACAAAACGTATACTGTGTCTGCAATTGTGGGAAATCTCACTGGTAGTGTCTCAACACTATGCAATTATTACATTGGACAGGTCCTTGACCTCCTTGTCCTCCTCTGTGAACAAAGCCTCCGCCGCGGCCTCCTCGTAATTCTCCATGGAATCCCCCTTGCTGCTGGTATTGCGGTTGATTGAACTGTTGTTGCATGGGATTCGGTTGCAGTTGCACACACTGCCCGGGCTGCACGTACTGTGGTTGCTGAATGTACTGTGGCTACTATGGAGCCATTTGCATTGGAGCCTATTGCTGTGGTTGTTTCTGCGGTACAAACTGCACCTGCGGTTGAGGTAGCGGCTAGGCTACCTATGGCTGTGGTTGCGGTTGTTGTACGGCACGCTAGTCGTCCTTCACATAGAATGCATTGTACGTTCTCTCATGAAGTAACCCATATGCCTAGGAGTCCTTGTCTTCATGTCCCATAGACTTGCAGAAGGTACAATAAAGATTCATCGATTTTGTGACCATCTTCTGCATGTATTGACTCTCTTCATGGCGGTGCCCATATACCTGACAGATGCAACACCATGGCATACCCCCGCCACTCAATGGATTCAGTGCTTCTGAAACCAGATAATTGCGGAAGTATGGGAAATTATCCTTAGCATGCCCCTCTTCGCGACATCGCATAGACCATACTTATTCTCGTTGTTCCTTATCCTTCTTAAGGTCTTGCAGCTGTATTGTCAAGTTGGCCAGCTATGTCTGAATCTGCGACATACCTGCGGCGTTTTCACCAATCGAAGAAGCTTTCAACCGCATCACAATTTCGAGAGATTCACTCGGTGGTGTAATGTTTTGTTGCATCAGCGGTAGTCGAATGTGAGGGAGAAATGCCGCGATGAACCATTGTTTGTGCTGGACATTGCTCATGTTGAAGCTGACCCTCGTCATTAGTGTTTTGAATCGCTAGTCAAAATCCCAAACAGTTTCATTGGGATACTGCTCAATCTCTTTTAGTTCTGTAATATACTGCGCTTCAGATTTGGGTTTTCTAAACTTTGCAATCAATCCAGCTCGAACTTCATCCAACATCTTTTCTGGAGTGCCTACAAGAACTTGCACAAATTTCATGAACCAGTCTAATGCATGACCCTGAATATTTGTCACCAATTGTCCTTTCTTGGCATTATCATCAGTAATTTGCTTTACAGTCCATACTGCTTCACATAAAAACCAGTATTGCTTAGGGTTATCTGTTCCATTTCCGTGGAACAACGGTAACTTTGCATCTTCGCCCACCATCCTAGGCTTCCTTCCTACGGTAACTGAGCTACTAGCAATTAAATTTTGTTGACTTAATGAACACGGTGGTTTCAAAGTTGTAGTTATTACTGGTTGAGAGATAGTGATCAAAGGTGTGGGTACGTTGCTGCAAGGGTTTGGTCCCGCCTCTATCCTGGGTGTAGACTGGTTGTCCTTGTCGGAACTGTGAGGTCTCTTCGTTCCATGTGGTCTTCCTTTGTGGACTTTCATTTCGATTGTAGCAGGACCTTCTCCTGTCCTCTGCCTCTTTTCCTGTCGAAACCCTGCTCCTCCCCTTGTAAGACCACTCTCTTCCTCGGCTTCCTTCAAAGTCTCGTCATGACCTGCACCCATCTACCCCTTATCATTCCATGTACTGCCCCCCATCCGTCGCGGTATCCACGACCTCCTCCCACCAGGGTTCTTACTGGTCTAGCTGCATCTTCAGTATGCATTTTTCACAAATGAGCATTGTAATGGACAACTATAGCGACAATAGAAACCTACCCCTTGGCCTGTTGAAGAATTCCCTTTCTGCCTCACTGTAAGAATTTATTGTTTAAACCACAAACTCAGTGATATAGCCTTCTAGTATACTGTCGACCCAAACCTCAACAGCCCTCAACGCTTTGTTGTCGACTTCTTGCAGCTCCTGGATCAGTTCTGGGGTCCAGGCTGTTGGTTCACCACCTTGGAAGTTCCTCTTCTGGAAGGTCAATTTTGCTAACCACTCATACAAGATGATTGGGAACTCGCTGAAAAAATATTCGTGTGGACCGACGTGAATGTACTTCGCCAACCACCAATCTATCGACAGCCCAGGTTTCTTATTTTCTTTTTTGGTGAACTCTTGCAACTTTAGGTCGAACCAATCTTGGATCTCCGGTCTTGTCGGATGCCATAACATATACTCCTTTCGCTTAACGCTTCGGTCCTGGAAACAAAACCATTTGTTGACATGAACCCAGTCGATAGGGGTTCCTCATGTCGTCGACACCAAATCCACTGCGATCTCCCTGAGCATCGGCCCAGACATGTTTTACCCTGTGCAGCAACACCTGCGGAGCAGATGAGGTCTCACCCGAGATGTTCAAGGGAGAGTTGACGGAACCATGTTTCTGCCGAATGAAGGAGGATGTTGTGCATCAATTGATTAACTTATTGCAACATTTAGAAATAGATCCAAGCATTCACTCAGGCATTAATCATAATCGTGACATCATTCAACAGATCTTATCATTGACATAACCATTATTGCAACATATATAATAGTAAAGCATTAATTGCAGCAAGGAAACATCGCATCATTGATATTATCATATCGCAAGATGCATTTACGACAGATAAACAGAAAAGAAACAGGGATTCTGCTCAAAAACTCTGTCACATCATATTAATCTTCGCAAAAACCCAGATACAACAAGATATTCAACTCAATCTTCAGCTTCTTCAGATCAAGATCTCTAGATGTTCTCTTCTTAAGCTCTCCCTCGATTATCCTTAACACCTACAAACCTACATCTATTTATAGGCTCGTGCCTTTACATTTATGATCAACTTAGGAAACCACCTAACTACTTCTTATCAAAATTTACAAAAACTAACCCACAATCCCACATAATACGGTCAAAATGACCCAAACTACCTATGACGCGGTCCAAATGACCCAAAATACATATGACACGGTCCAAATGACCCAAAACTACACATGACACGGTCCAAATGACCCAAAACTACAAAAAGTACTTGTCGCCTTGCGCGCTACTTTCCTCCTTCCACGGTACCTTTGGCCTTGTGCAACATCCGCGATGCTGACTCATCAAACTGCTCGCCAATAGGAATCTAGCTTTGTGTGGGTCCCACACCACCAATGTGTTTCCACAACCAAGTGCCACCTTATTTTCCTATCATAAATATTTATTTAACCCATTTTTATATATTTATGTCAATCTAGTGTCCATTTGGGGTTTTATAGTCTCCTTATTCCAAATCTAATTTTTCCACCCCAACCTAGGAAACTAGTAGATTGGTGGAATTTTCTCATTTGAGATTTATTTGAATGGGGACATTACAGTCCTCCCCACCCAAGATTGCTTGTCCTTAAGCAATTTCGAACATGGATGTTGAAGAACATGCTTTCTTTCCAAAAAATTTCTTCCAAAGCTTTCTTTCCCCAAATTTTTTTGAAACCAATGAGACTAAAAATTATTCCAAGGTCCCATTGCTTGTATTGCACTCCAACAATTATGAGTGCTCTCCAACCCATACCATCAAGCAAGAGAATTCTCGGATCCCATTTCCTTGTATGCATTCTTTCAATCATCATAAGTACAAAAGATAGATCATAAAAGTACATAGCAACATAATAAAAATGTACATCAAGGAGGTGCATCATCAAAGAATCATGAAAGTGATTATACCTCTAAGTAAGTAGACCACCATTTTCCAAGTGCATACAAGCATCAAGTGACCAATCAAATGTGCTCCAATGACATAGGTGAGGATCCCATGTCCTATAATGCTGCTCCAAAAAGATGTAGGATGCATCAAAATAATCAGACATGTATTCTTTCATCCAAGAAGTGAATGAAGAATCTCCACTAAAATCTGAACCAAGTAGGGAGCAAAGAAAACAATGAGCCTTCAAGGGGCTCACATAAGTACCATTTATGCATCCATGGATATGTGTATCATCAGAAAATAACAAGGGATGTTTCTGCCAATAAAATTTTCTCCAATCATATATCTCTTAACCCAAGTAGTTAATGTCGTTCCTCCAACATAAATTTAAATAAGCAAAGAGCAAGGAAAATCATGAGTCTTCAAATGACTCAAGTGAACATCATAAGTGAATCCATGAAGATATGTATCATAATAAGGTAAAAAAGTATGTTGCTGCAAATGCAAATAATGAGGTTCTCTATTCATGTCATCATTAAAAGGAGAGGTAGGAGTTTCACACTCCTCATGTGGGACCATCAAAAAGAAACTTTTCACCCACACTTCATTAGGATGAATGCTACAAAATAGGGAAGTGTAAGATATAGGAGAATGAACCAACTCACCCAAGTAATTATAATATGCAAAAGTATCATCATTTGTAGGCTCCATAAGGGTAGGATCATGCACATCCCTCAAAAGGGCAAAACTTTCCTCTTCCTGTACTGCTTCTTCTACTTCACCTATTTCAGAACTAGGTGGCTCATGGGTTTAATCCTTTCGCTCCTTAAAACAAGCTGATGCATTTTTCCCATTGGTTTCCTTAATATTAATACATTTGGAATCTTTTTTTGAAGAAAACCCAAAAACTCTCTTCAAGTAGGAAATACATGCATTCCTTGAAGCTTCAGATATTTCATTGCTCTTTTCACTCACACACCTATGATTTTCTCTCTGAGGTATTTTGCAAGAAAGGCATAGACCTTTCTTCACTAAATCCACATCTTCATTTTTGGGCCTATTTTCAAACACCCAATCAGCAAAGTATTCCAAAGGAATGGCCTTTTGTGTATCTCCCTTGTACACATCAAGATATGCCTGATATTTTTGGGGCAATGTTTTACATGGTGCTCTCAATATTTGTAATTCATTCATAGAATTACCTTTTGGTAGTGTGACACACTCATCTTAATCATATTCAAAGTCATAAGAATAACCCTCATTCCTTATAAAATGATAAGAAGTGCTGCATGTTGGCACCTCTTCCTCATACCATTCACAATCTTCTTCATATTGCTCATAAGCATTGTACTCATAGTATTCATCATAATAGTAAGACATGGATGCAAGTTATTATTCAATGTATTATATTAATTCACAGGTGCAAGGACTATTCTATGATACCACTTGTAGTGTCCCTTTTAATGAATTTGTAAAAACTAGGAAAAATTGCAAATTTTGGCCAGTTCGACCCTTAGTCTAGTATTGACCCAAA
This sequence comes from Larix kaempferi, assembly GCA_027924585.1. Lineage (NCBI taxonomy): Eukaryota > Viridiplantae > Streptophyta > Pinopsida > Pinales > Pinaceae > Larix > Larix kaempferi. The sequence goes on from BSBM01000114.1 coordinate 2,928,663, forward strand.
TGCCTTCAAATGCTTCCAAATTGGTTCTGAATTTGTTTGGAAGGTATTAATACATAAAATTAGACTTATGGATGCCCGGACACTCTCAAAATACTTTTGCAACATTCAATTACAATCAGTGAAAGATAGGGCAATTTACTAGTCAAACCGAGGTTCAAATCCCCCAAGGGTAGTGGTATAAGATGGATCTCAAAATGCTGTAGGAAATTCACAAATTTCAGAAAAGAGACATGTTACTATTAAAGGACTTCAATGGGCTCCCAAATACATCATCAATCAGTTTCTAAAGGCTTTTGCAACTCCCATAAATCAGATGTTTGTGGGCATGTCTTCACATAGGGGAAAATGCTAGTAAACTTCACCACTTGCTATGAAATTCGAGATTTATGTTCCAAAGGATTATGCAATGTATATTTAAATTCCTCCAGAAATCAATTACCATACATACATCATAAAAATCATAGAGATGAATTGATACAAGTCGAAATAGAGCACCTTCAAGTTTTCATAACAGGATGTAGGGAAAATGGTACAACTTATGCATTGTTTGGTATTTTTACATAGTTCCACTTGGTATTTCCACTTGAGAGTATTATAAGAATTAAATATAGAGTATATATATCAGAATACAAATAAATGGGGCCACAATATCTCCTCCAAAGAGAACAACATCTCACCAAGTGTGCTCTTCCTCCAAGAGCCAAAATATGAAGAGAAAAGTGAGAAAGGTGTGGAAGCAAGTTGAGGATGAGAATGTCACGAGCTTCCGTGTAGATTTAACATGAAACAAATGAATCCTTTGTATCTACAAATTAAAGTTCTGAATGGCCTCTCCAATTTCCAAATAGGATGGGAATCTTTCACCCTCGAAATTGGTACTAAGGCAAGTAGAGTAAACACTCCACAAGCATGGACAATCTATGCTCTCCAATATGCAAAATGATAAATGATCAAAAGCCACTCTCCTTCTTTGTTCTTGTATTTTATAAAATTCTCAATTCCTCCATGGGTCAAATTCCTTCCAAAATCCTCATGCCAACTCAAGTTGGGAAGAGATTCCAATGTGTGCCACTTGTCCAACAATTCCTAGTCTCCATCTTCCGTCAATTCAAATGGGTGTCTCTTTGGCTGCCCTAACTCCTTTGTGCGCCTTCTTGGAGGATATTTTTATCCCTCACATGTCATATTTCAGCATTCAGGTCTGATTTTTGTCATAAGTGTCATATCATCTTCATCATTGTTGTCATAGAAGATAGGGAATCTATCCCAAGTGTCTCAATATCTCTCAAATGCCTCTTCCTCTTCCACGGAAGTTACTCTTCCACTACAATTCGACCTTCATTGAGTCATTCCAAGTATATTTACCTTCCAAATCCCCAAGAAAATTAGACTCCACCTTGGATTTGAATGGGTGAGAATAGGATGCCATGTGACATGAGGAATCTAGCTTTGTGTGGGTCCCACACCACCAATGTGTCTCCACAACAAAGTGCCACCTTATTTTCCTATCATAAATATTTATTTAACCCCTTTTTATATATTTATGTCAATCTAATGTCCATTTGGGGTTTTATAGTCTCCTTATTCCAAATCTAATGTTTCCACCCCAACCTAGGAAACTAGTAGATTGGTGGAATTTTCTCATTTAAGATTTATTTGAATGGGGACATTATAGTCCTCCCCACCCAACATTGCTTGTCCTCAAGCAATTTCGAACATGGATGTTGAAGAAACTTCTTTCTTTCCAAAAATTTGCTTCCAAACCTTTCTTTCCCCAAAATGTTTTGAAACCAATGAGACTAAAAATTAATCCAGGGTCCCATTGCTTGTATTGCACTCCAACAGTTATGAGTGCTCTCCAACCAATACCATCAGGCAAGCGAATTCCCGGATCCCATTTCCTTGTATGCATGCTTTCAATGATCACAAGTACAAAAGATAGATCATAAAAGTACACAGCAACATAATAAAAATGTACATGAAGGAGGTGACTCATCAAAGAATCATGAAAGTGATTATACCTCCAAGCAAGTAGACCACCATTTTCCAAGTGCATACAAGCATGAAGTGACCAATCAAATTTGCTCCAATGACATAGGTGAGGATCCCATGTCCTAATGCTTCTCCAAAAAGATGTACGATGCATCAAAATAATCATACATGTATTCTTTCATCCAATAAGTGAGTGAAGAATCTCCACTAAAATCTGAACCAAGTAGGGAGCAAAGAAAACAATGAGCCTTCAAGGGGCTCACATAAGTACCATTTATGCATCCGTGGATAAGTGTATCATCAGGAAATAACAAGGGATGTTTCTTCCAATAAAATTTTTCTCCAATCATATATCTCTTCACCCAAGTAGTTAATGAAGTTCCTCCAACATCAATTGAAATAAGCAAGGAGCAAGGAAATTCACGAGTCTTCAAGTGACTCAAGTGAACATCATAAGTGCATCCATGAAGATATGTATCATCATAAGGTAAAAAAGGATGCTGCTACAAATGTAAATAATGAGGTTCTCTATTCATGTCATCTTCAAAAGGAGAGGTAGGAGTTTCACACTTCTCATGTGGCACCCATACTTCATTAGGATGAATGCTGCAAAATAGGGAAGTGTAAGATGTAAGAGAATGAACCAACTCACCTAAGTGATTATAATATGCAAAAGTGTCAACATTTGTAGACTCCATAAGGGTAGGATCATGCACATCCCTCAAAAGGGAAAAACTTTCCTCTTTCTGTACTGCTTCTTCTACTTCACCTATTTCAGAACTAGGTGGCTCATGGGTTTCCTCCTTTCGCTCCTTCAAGCAAGCTGATGCATTCCCCCCTCCCCGGTTTCCTTAAGATCAATATATTTAGAATCTCGTCTTGAAGAAAACCCAAAAAATCTCTTCAAGTAGGAAATACAGGCATTCCTTGAAGCTTCAAATATTTCACTTCTCTTTTCACTCACATACATATGATTTTCTCTCCAAGGTCTTTTGCAAGAAAGGCATAGGCCTTTCTTCACTAAATCCACATCTTCATTTTTGGGCCTATTTTCAAACACCCAATCGGAAAAGTCTTTAAAAGGAACGGCCTTTTGTGTATCTCCCTTGTACACATCAAGATATGCCTGATATTGTTGGGGCAATGTTTTACATGTTGCTCTCAATATTTGTAATTCATTCATAGAATTATATTTTGGTAGTGTGACACACTCATCTTCATCAGATTCAAAGTCATAAGAATAACCCTCATTCGTTATAAAATTGTAAGAAGTGCTGCATCTTGGCACCTCTTCCTCATACCATTCACAATCTTCTTCATATTGCTCATAAGCATTATACTCATAGTATTCATCATAATAGTAAGACATGGATGCAAGTTATTATTCAATGTATGATATTAATTCACAGGTGCAAGGACCCTTCGACCCTTTAGAATAGTATTGACCCAAATGCCTCCAAATGCTTCCAAATTGGTTCTGAATTTGTTTGGAAGGTATTAAGACATAAAAATTGGACTTATGGATTCTTGGACACTCTCAAAATACTTCTGCAACATTCAATTACAATCAGTGAAAGATAGGGCAATTTACTAGTCAAATCGAGGTTCAAATCCTCCAAGGGTAGCTATCAAAGATAGATCTCCAAATGCTGTACGAACTTCCCAAATTTCAGAAAAGAGACATGGTACTATTAAAGGACTTCAATGGGCTCCCAAATACATCATTAATAAGTTTCTAAAGGCTTTTTCAACTCCCATAAATCAAAGGTTTGTGGGCATGTCTTCAGATAGGGGGAAATGCTAGTAAACTTCACCACTTGCTATGAAATTTGAGATTTATGTTCCAAAGGATTATGCAATGTATATGAAACTTCTTACAGAAATTAATTAACATACATACATCATAAAAATCACATAGATGAACTGATACAAGTTGAACTAGAGAAACTTCAAGTTTTCATAACAAGATGTAGGGAAAATGGCACAATTTATGCATTGTTTGGTATTTTTACATAGTTCCACTTGGTATTTAGACCTGAGAGTATTCTGAGAATTAAATACAGAGTATATATATCAGAATAAAAATAAATGCGGTCATAAGATCTCCCCCAAAGAGAACAACATCTCACCAAGTGCGCCCTTCCTCCAAGAGTCAAAATATGAAGAGAAAAGTGAGAAAAGTGTGGAAGCAAGTTGAGGATGAGAATGTCACGAGCTTCCCTATAGATTCAAATTGAAACAACTGACTCCATTGTAGCTCCAAATGAAAGTTCTGAATGGCCTCTCCAATTTCTAATTAGGATGGGAATATTTCACCTTCGAAATTGGTACTAAGGCAAGTAGCGTAAACACTCCACAAGCATGGACAAGCTATGCTCTCCAATATGCAAAATGATAAATGATCAAAATTCACTCTCCTTCTTTGTTCTTTTATTTTATAAAATTCTCAAGTCCTCCATGGGTCGAATTCCTTGCAAAATACTCACTCCAACTCAAGTTGGGAAGACATTCCAATGTGTGCCACTTGTCCAACAATTCCTAGTCTCCATCTTCCCTAAATTCAAATGGGTGTCTCTTTGGCTGCCCTAACTCCCTTGTGTGCCTTCTTAAAGGATAGTTTTATCCCTGACATGTCATATATGTCATAGGTCAGCATTCAGGTCTGAGTTGTGTCATAAGTGTCATAACATCTTCATCATTGTTGTCATAGATGATAGGGAATCTATCCCAAGTATCTCAATATCTCCAAATACCATGTACACTAATTAGATCTAAATCACATTAGAAACACTTCATGTAGATGATTGGAACATGAAACACTAAGTGGGAAAATAAGACAAGTTATTATTAATTGGAAACTTAATGAATCTTACAACCTGATTCCTTGATTCCCAAGCAACCTCCAGCTCCAAATCTTCCTCCCTTTCACTATCTCTGCAAATCTTATATGATCATAGGTTTGATACCGCAAATTGTCCTCCCTTTGGCTCATGGATGTCCTCTCCTTTATAGAATTTAGGAAGCCAACCATATGGAGAGGAAGGTGAATCTAGGTGAGAGTTTAGTGGATCAACCAGGCTAAACAAGGAGGATAGGTTAATTCTCCAAATACCATGTACACTAATTAGATCTAAATCACATTAGAAACACTTCATGTAGATGATTGGAACATGACACACAAAGTGGGAAAATAAGACAAGTTATTATTAATTGGAAACTTAATGAAACTTACAACCTGATTCCTTCATGCCCAAGCAACCTCCAGCTCCAAATATTCCTCCCTTTCGCTATCTCTGCAAACCTTCGAGGATCATAGGTTTGATACCCCAAATTGTCCTCCCTTTGGCTCATGGATGGCCTCTCCTTTATAGCATCTAGGAAGCCAACCATATGGAGAGGAAGGTGTATCTAGGTGAGAGTTTAGTGGATCAACCAGGATATACAAGGAGGATAGGTTAGGATCGAATCAAAGGTGGAAATCCCAAGGAAATATCCCAGAAGGTAAGATCCAAAATCCATGCAAAGGGTTGTTGTTGATATTTTCGCGCCCCTCATTTGAGCATAGCGCGAACTTATGGATATTTTCACACCCCTGCAGGTATGCAAGACGCGAAAATAGGGAATTTTTGCGAAAATAGGGAATTTTTGCGAAAATAGGGAATTTTCGCGTCTTGCTATACTAGCAGGGCGCGAAAATAATGCCAAGAAGTGTTTGGGTGAGGTGGAATTTGGCTGACTGTGGTTGGATTTGCCTCCTAAGTCTCCATATGAGGCTAAGAAGGGGACCAACAAGGTCAAACACCTATTAGGAGGAATTTTCACTAGGTCATATGACATGAGGATGTGACACTAAAGTTCAAAGTGTAAATATGATGTATAACAGATGCCCCCTAAAGTGTGAGTTCAGAAGGAACTGATGGCCAAAATTACCAATAAGTTGTGCTAGATAACATCAAGGGAGTCAGAGCGAAGTTGCAAGAACACAGAATGTCAAATACCACCGAGGTGGGCATACCCATGCTCGGAACAATTGACTCAAAGCATGGCTACCGACCAATACACTATAGATCCATGTGAGAACGGAGATGATATAGACTGTGGAAGAATCATGGATACTATGAACAATCATAGATCCATGAGATGAAAATAACACAACCACGACCAATACAATAGTGGATCTGTGTGACAATACAGCACTGAGGTCATCAACACGATGTCTGTGTGGAGACCTACTCAATAATCACCATCGCAGCCCAGACGTAAGGATACTATCAAGAACATGTGGGGTTTTCTACCCGATCCCAAATTGATACGAATCTAGCCATGAGATTACAAGGTGTCGAAGTCGAGCATGGTAGAAACCGCTTGATTACTGATCAATGGTGTAAACCGTTAACAAGCACGAGGGAAATAACCAATAATGACAATGATCCCCAAGGTACCCCTGGTACAGTCCATCGAATGTGAATAGATGCCTTGATGTTGAACATTCATGGAATTATTCGATCAGAGGTCAATGGTAAAAACCTTCTTTCGAATATGAGGAAACCTGCCATTGAGGCATGCAGGTGCCAAGGTACTAAAGTTGGTCCCTAAGTCTAATTCCTGGATGATGAGTTGAAGTTGACGGGAATAGAATCGTCGAAGGAGGGCCATAATGAATCCCACATCAATGACATGAAACCGATCTAGGAAAGAGGTGTGGAACAATGGACTAAAAGAGAGCATACTGACACAATACTGGAAGGTTGACAAACTGGCAGAAGAGTGGATTCAAGGTAACGGTAATCCTTTGAACATGCAATGATGTGAGATAGGACTTGGAAGTTGGGATTAACTGGCATAAATAACCATGGGTTGGTAGACGCAAAGTGAAGAAGAAAACACATGACCTTAGTTATGACTCATCGGAGAGACTGACTACCCAAAGAAGATAAGATATACACGCATGCCATGTTCAAAGGTGATGACTCATAAGCTTCCAAAAAAGGTGAACTTGACTTATTTCCCCATTTCCCCCCATCATAACTGATGGGTACCTCTGTGTAGTTTAATGAGCTTGAAGAGGATAATAGATGCTCGATATAACTCATCTTATGGATGAGTCCAATCTCACATGTTTTACAAACCTGAGAAAGGAGGGGTTCATCCCAATGCAGGCCCTTCTATGTTAAGTTTTAACGAGTCCAAAGAAGGAAAACTCGACAGTTTTTCATGTTTAGAGAGTCTGAAAGAACTTAAAGAAGACTCCAAGGTTGACTTTTTAGTAATAAGTTAGTCCCCAAACCCAAAGAAGTATAAAATGATATATGGAAGAACTCTCCCAGTCAAAGGTTGACTAAGGTATACCTTTCTCATAAATAGTCTAGATGGCCCGAAAAAGGGATAACCTACCACCTAATAGACATCCTTTCAAATACTTTTACAAGTGTGAAAGGGACATGTGCACTTGGTGATCTTTTCATAACTAGGGAGTCTAAAAAGAGCTTAAAGAGAACTCCTAGGGTCCGTTTTAGTGAGTTAATCATCTTAGCCCGAAAAATGAATAAAATAATACCAAGATGACACTTTCCCCATCGTTTTAGGAACACGAGTAAAGCTGACTAAGCTCGAAACCGTTTTACTTAGGTTTAACAAGCACGACTTAGGTGTGAAAAGCGCTTGGAATATTTTTTAGGTTTAAATCCAGAGCATGGAAAAGATAAAGTAAGCTCAAAGTGAAGGTCAAAATGTATCACAATGCCAATGTGAACAACGCATGAGAACCTACGAAAGCTGGTAAAAATTCCTAGAAACAAGGCATTAGTAATCGAAATATATGAAGAATTGACTCCAACAAGGTTTCTAGAATAAAATAATAGGTTAAAATAACCAATTATTATATATAAAAGGAAGTAAGAAGAAGAAATTACCCATTTTGGTTTGGTTATTTTCATCTATAGAAGCGTTTTTACCTTGTGGAGGGAAAATCTTCAAACGAAGATATCAAGAGATCCAAGGCACCATTTCAACCTCCTTTCGGACTAGGTATATCCTCTCAAGCTCATATTTCATTCTATCCTTTCATTTTGTCATTTCATGCCATTTTTTCTAATTTAGGAGAGGCTCTAGGGCACAAATTTTCACCCCTGAGATTTTCGTGCCCTCTCTATGTCGAGAGGCGCGAAAATATCATAATTTTCGCTTTATGGCTTTAAAGGGGGGCACGAAAATACTCAGTTTTCGCGTTCTTCAACAGGACCCAGGCACAAAAATAAGCAGAGCAAGAAAAAATAGAATCTTGTTTATCTTATGGGGTATGAAATCAGGTTTTCATCTTCTCATAAATGATTTGTTTTATGATTTGCAGGTGATTGCAACTCACATAAGTGAAAATGGTAGATTGGAAAGAGAGAGATCGTGAAGGAGATGAGAGGGAATCCCTAAATGATGGTTTCCCATGCTACTCACTGAAGGTGTAAAATGTATAAAAAAAAATCCATTGATGCAAGCAGGAGTATTACTCATGTGTCCTTTCTCCCCAATTGGAAAAGAAGAGACACTCCAACCTAATGCTCCAAATGGAAAGCAATATGCTTCCCCATGTGAAAATTTCCAATGGCTCAACTCTCTGCCATTGGTCAAAGGATGCTTGCAACCATCTTGTGTCCCACTTAATGAAGTCAAATGGGAACCACCTACATCTTTATGTGATGTGGCATAAAATATAGGCATGAGATTCCTCTAAAACTACGGGCTAGGGAATGGCACTTCCATTAAATCAGCTGAAGTGAATGTGAGAGCCTTCTACTCCTTTTCAGGAACCATCAAAAATAAATTATGGACCCAAAATTCATCCTCAAATGTCATGGAAGAAGTAGGAGGGTATGATATGAGATCATGGACCAAAATTTCCTCTCTGAAAACCTCATCCACCAACTAATGGATGCATCAAATCCCTCGCAGGATGGTCCATCAAACACGAGCTCTTGTGATTCCTCAATGGAGGAATGGCTCACTCCAGGAAGAAGCTCAGTTTCATTCTGGGAAACTGTATGTGCTTGGAACTCTTCATCTGCATCTAAAATTTCCTCAAGCACATGTATGTCATCATGTACTTGATGAACCACCATCTCATGAGGTTACTCCATAGAAATCCAAATACAACCAACCATAAGAGACTGGCTAATTGGTATGAGTGATCTTTGCAACTTTTGATGAAGTTTCTCTATCGGGATCTTGGATTCTAAGAGGGCACTTTGAGTGCTTCTCAAAGAATATTGGGTGGCCATCAGTTCATCATTGAGCTTGCATATCTCTTCATCATCCTTCAAGGATTCTTTATGTAACATATGTACAAGATCATGCAAATAATTTTTGTCGTAAAGCATATCTGAAGAATTACCTTTAATTGTAGACATTGCTCTCTAAATCTTCTCCATGGCTTCAAGGAAAGATGAATATTTCAATGAAGCAGTTCTCCAACAATATTGTGACACTGAGGGATGTGTGTCATGGATAGTGTGTAAGGCCTTCTTGATATTTCTTTCATTAATCTTGAGTGGCCTTTCAAAAGGGGAAGGTTGATAATAAACCTCCTCATCCTCTACCAATGGATCAACCTCTTGAAGCTCATGTGGTGATATTGAGACCGATCCTATGACTTATTCCTCGATTGCAAGGTTTTCATATTCTTTAGTATTAGGTTAAATTTTACTTGCATCAACCTCATCAAGAGTTATCTATATGTCATGCACATAGAGAGATGGAAATCCATCAAAAGATGTCTCCTCAAAACTTAGGCGCCCATCAGTAGATGCTTCTTCATAATTTGAGCAACTGTTAGTAGATGCCTCTTCTTGGAACCCATTAGTAGCTACTCTCTGATCCATACTTTTCTGATCCTTAGTAGAAATGGTGATGGATTCTTCATGCTTATCCCCTTTAGAATATCTTCTTGAAGAAAATCCAAACAATCTCATGATGCTAGGAGATGTAGTTGGATGATTTTTTTAGCTTTCTTCTTTACTCAAAGAGGTAGAAAAACTTGGTTCCTCCATGGGCGGTTTGATGCTCTCTATTGAATCCAAATATTAATTCTTTATCTCAAATCAAATATTTAATAAAAGTAATATTTGAAATAAATGGCCTTACCAATTTGTTCTCCTAAGGTCAGATACTCGTGGTAGTGGTAGGGAATTTTTTAACTTGCAGATACCATTTTTGTGAAATATTTCTTAGGTTTGGCCATCGATGGTTCATCCCATTGGTATCTATACATATGGTCACAAATATAACCATCCTCATCTCTTGGTAATCCTCCGTCAATGTAAATAATTTCTTCTTCCTCCTACAACTCAAAACCTTCATCTTCCATGTCTGCCATTGGTTCCACAATTGCAACTTGAAAACAATTATGAGATATATTCCACTGAGTGTTAATTTCCACAGGATGAGCCAGGGAAATTTCTCTGATAGCACTGTAATATCCATGATCTAATATCATCTGATATTATCTCAAATTTTAAAACTTGTAGTACACTTTTTCACTGGCAAAGACTAGTTAACAAAACTAGTAGAAAAGGGGCTAGTTTAGGGCACAAGGAGATTCCTTCCGGGTTATGAATTTGAAACATTTAGGATATGAAAAAGGTATGGGTGAATGTGCAGCATCAAGGTATCAGGTTCAGGGCCAACTTATGAGTCCTATGCAAAAATTACTGGGGCCATTTACATTTCAACAACAACAGTGTCTGATGTCTACTTTGAGGCTTCCCGGACACTCCAACATATGCATACTAGGCTCAGTGCTTACACTTGAATGTAACCAATGGAATATATCATACATTAAAATCCTAATTAGGTGTTTTAAATAATCTTACGATAATTTGGGAGGTTCGGGTTGAGTTTGGGATCAAAAGAAGGAAGGGCTCTATGTTGGGATTCTCAACTAGTAGTTTTCCAAGTTCTTCCAAACAGGATGAGATTCCTTTGAATCCTCAGGTAAATGGTTGGAGATGCTTCATTAAGTTCTCAGGAACCTAACACAACTGACGTAATCAAATTTGGGAATACATATACTTATTAATGGATCAAACTGCAAAACTAATAAAATTCAGGTGCCCAATGAACTAGTCTTGAATTTTGTGGAATCAAGCAGCTAGAGAGGGTCCTGAATATCTGATTTTTGGATTGGGATGGATAATAAAGTGAGTTAAAAAACTACAGAACCATTCATAAATATAAATATCTAATCTGAGCTCTGTATAATGCTTAAACTGTAAAACTAGTCAATTGAAAGTGTACATTGAACTAGTCTTGAAAGATATGGCTCAAACTGCCAAAGAAGGATATCTAATTCCTATTATGATATTTAATGTGAGTATGATATGTAATGTACAGAAGAAGAAAATAATAAATGAGTTCATTAAGATAATCATTAAATGGCATGGCCTTAGACATCATATATAATCTCTATTCTTGAATTTTTACAATGGTAGAAGAAGGAGAGTACATAAATAAGTAAGAAGAGAAGGTGTGGTCACTGTATCATATCTGTAGGATGACTTATAGCTTCTGGATTCTCATGGGATGCACAATGGCCTTCTGTATCTTCTTGCAAGATCTCCAACTGATTACTCTTTCTCTTTGAACTCTACAGAACCACCTCAAGACATCTGGAACTTTGCATCAACTTGTGAAGGATGGATATTCACATGACATAGATGGATCAGATATGCAATTTGGAATCAAGGGATGCACTTGATCATGTGCAAAAAAGTGGAACTGGAACTATGGGGCACATATCCTATAGGTTACGAAGGGTGCATAACCAAAGCCTAGAGAAGCTTAAGCTTTCTCACATACAATCAACAAACTGTCAAAATATGTGAATGTGGTGCGCCCTCCTCATTTTATAGACTAGGTGAATTGTTGAGAAAGTCACCCTCCATGGCCTCACCTAATGCGCCCTCCTTGACTGAGTAAGGAAACTTCCCTCTTTTCCAAACTTGCTTGCTTTCTCCCTTTTGGAAACTGCGCCTTCCTGGCTTTCCAAATGTTTCCTTCTTTTCATACTGTCTGCGTTTTATCCCTCTTTGGAAACTATGCCTTCCCCGATTTTCATGAGGTATCCTAATTTCCACACTTACTTGGATTTTGTCCTTTTAAGAAACTACGTCTTCCTTTTCTTTTTGGAAGTTTATATTTTCCTCACTTGCCTGCTTTTGTCAGTGTCTTTCTTTTTTGCTTGACACCTTGCTTTGTGCTACTTTTCTCCACTTTCTCCTTTGGTATGAAAACTCATCATGCTAGCCTTATCTCTCCATGTGCCCTCATGGGGTCCTCATCATCATCCAACTCATCAAAATATATGATTAATAATTAAAATATAAAAATAATCATTACTTCACTTCTAAATTTAATTAATTAAACAACCATAGGATAAATTATTCCTAGTTAATAAATGCTTGGGCTAATGTTATCTCCCCTTTTATTAAATAATTCACTGGTCTTTAGTAGGAGCCACGGGGGTTTCGTGGATTCTTTGCTTCTCTTGGTACTGGAAAATTGGGGACATGACATGCATGAGGCCATTTGAAGCTTTGTATTGTAGGGGTTGCAAAACACTAGTTACTCGGGATAATCCAGTGAACATAATTTTATTTGGGCTAGAACACGGGAGGTTGCAAAACTTAGGAAAAATTTAAAGGCAACCCAAGATATATAGAAAAACTATGTAGATAATAACATAGTGCATAGGGAATTTAGTGTTGGGGATCATGTTTAGCTTAGAGTGAGGCCAAGGAAAATTTTCTTGAATATTTAAATTTGTGCTAAGATATCACCAAGATATTCTGGGCCATTTGAAGTGCTTGAGAGGATAGGGCTAGTTGCATATAGAAATGCATTTCGTGCTAACACTAGAGCTCATAATATTTTTCAAGTTTATTTTCTTAAGACATGTGTACATGATCCTAACCATGTGATTGATTGGGATTGATATAGGTGGAACCTGAGGAAGAGTTCCAAACTGAGCCGCTATGCATCCTAGATAAGAAGGTAACATTGCTCCAATATTGAGCCATCAGACAGGTAAAGGTGCAGTGGAAGAACTTTGGTCCCGATGAGGCTATGTGGGAATTGTAGGATTCTATGAGAGAGGCATATTGTTCGGGTACACAGGGTACTCCCAAAAGACCGAACACCTAGAGCAACCACTTCACACAAACAGATCACAGATCGATACACCAAAGTTTTGACGTGGTTTAAACCCTCAAGAGGGAAACTTTCCACGGCCTCGGTCAAATAACTTCTATGGAGCAATTTATTATGCAAAGAAAGAAAGTTACAAATGAGCTTCTCATAATCAATCAACTAGATAATGACCCTCCATGCTCTTTAAATAGAGATCATGGACCAATCGGGTGTTAAGCCACGAATCAAGGTTAGGTATGATCTAAGAGAAGTTGAGCCGTCAGATCACTCTATTTCTAAAACATATCGTGACCGTCGGATTAAATATTTACAAATGCATACTAAAGAAACACACTTTTCCTAATGGATATATTACACAAGTTGATCTTAACTAACTCATAAGTGTCTAAATATCCTAACATCCCCCCTTAAGAACAACTTGGGATAGGATTGAAGGATTTACAAAAGTGACACTATTAGGAGAAGGAAGGAGGCATTAGAGCCTATCCCCCCTTAATGAAAAATTCCTGAACTCCAAACATATATCGAAGTTTAGAAAACTTCGCTTCTGTAAGAGACTTGGTGAAGATGTCTGCAACTTGATCATCTGTAGGACAAAAGAGCACTTCAAGAACACGATCATGAACAAGATTTCTGATGAAGTGCATATGTAGCTCAATGTGTTTGCTGCGTTGATGTAGGATTGGATCTTTGGCAAGCTTGATGGCACTTTGATTGTCGCACCAAAGTGGAGTAGGCTGCTGCTGCTCGAATCCAAACTCTGAAAGGATCTGCCGAAGCCATAAAGCTTCTTGACTGGCATTAACTTCGGCTCGATATTCTACCTTTGCTGAAGAAAGAGCAAGAGATTTTTGTTTCTTACAATCCCAAGTGATAGGTCCAGATCCCAGACTGAAAACATAACCTGTTGTAGACTTGCGATCATCAGGATCGCTGACCCAATCTGAGTCAGTGAAACCAACCAATAAAGGTTTCCCCCCTGTACTGTAATGAATCCCAAACTGAATTGTACCTCGAGTATATCAAAGTATTCTCTTAGCTTCTTTCCAGTGACTTTCATGAGGTGTTTGCATATAACAGGCAACGCGACCAATGACAAAGGAAAGGTCAGGACGAGAATGAGTCAAGTATAAGAGACTACCAACAAGATGATGATACAAGGTGGCATCTACTTCAGGTGAAGTACAAGTGGTAGAAAGTTTGACTCCAGACTAGAAGGGAGAAGGGGTTGGTGTACAATCTTCCATGTGAAAGCGACGAAGAAGGTCACAAGCATACTTAGACTGAGAAAGAAAGATTCCTTCTTTGGTTTGGAGGACTTGGAGACCAAGAAAATAATGCAAATGTCCTAAGTCTGACATTTCAAAATTTTGCTTAAGACTGGATTTCACATGGGTTATAAGCTTAGGATCACTACCAGTAAGAATAAGGTCATCAACATATAGAACAAATATGACGAGATGGTTTCCTACTTTCTTGGTATAGACATTGGGGTCAGAATGGCATCTAGAAAAACCAGTGTCAAGGAGAAAGCTATCCATTTTGGCATACCAAGATCTAGGAGCTTGCTTAAGGTCATATAAGGATTTCTTAAGGTGGCAGACAAGGATAGATTTATTCTGAACATATCAAGGAGGTTGTTCCATGTAAATTTCCTCCTGTAAATCACCATGTAAGAAGGTAGACTTGACATCCATTTGATGGAATTCCCAGTTATGTAAGGCTGCAAGGGAAAGAACAAGGCGGATGGAGTTCATTTCTGCGACAGGAGAAAAGGTTTCATTGTAGTCAATCCCTTCAACTTGGGAAAAACCTTTGGCAACTAACCTTTCCTTAAGTCTTTTAATACTTCCATCTGATGCATACTTAGTTCTGTAGACCCATTTACATCTGACAAGTTTTCTTCCTTTTGGAAGAGGTACAATATCCCAAGTATCGTTCACCATTAAGGAACGATATTCTTCATCCATAGCTGCATCCCAATATAGATTTCCTGAATCTTCTGCAAAGGTTTCTGGATCATGATTCTCAAAAAATTGAGCCAAAAGAGAAGAGACTCGCTGAAACTAAGAACGTGTTCGACGTTGATCTCTAGGATCACCGGCAAAATCACCAGTTGCTTCACATGTTGATCGGACCCATCGAGGAAGCACTTGTGCTGCTGCAACTAGAGGAACATGAGTAGGCGTAGGTGGATTTTCATCCTCACTGTCATCATCAGAAACTAGAGTTGGAAACCTGTCAAGGAAGTTGGAAGAAGAAGAAGAAGGCACAATCGCCGAATCAGGCTCATAGGCCAAAGATGGCACAATCGCCGAGTTAGGCTCGCAGGCCAAAATATTTTCATCAAATTTAACATCTCTTCTAATGATTACATCATTAGAATGTGGTTGAATAAGTTTATGACCTTTTACATCTTCAGAATATCCAACAAATATGCACTTTTCACTTTTAGGCTGCAATGCTTTCTGTTTTTCATCTGGAATGTGAGCCCATGCTTCACTACCAAACACACGGAAGTGACTTACGTTTGGTTTAATTTTACTCCATGCTTCTTCTGGTGTGATACCTTGTAAGGATTTAGTGGGGGTGCAATTAACTATGTAATTTGCACAATTTATGGCTTCAGGCCAAAATTGAAGACTTAGTCCGTTAGATTCGATCATACAATTTGCCATTTCTTTTAAAGTGTGGTTCTTCCGTTCAGCTACACCATTTTGTTGTGGTGTATATGGAACATTGTGTTGTTGTTGGATTCCTTGTTTAGTGCAGAAAGTAGTGAACATTTTGTTAACATATTCTCCTCCATTGTCAGGTCTTAACTTAATAATTTGATGACCAGATTGTTTTTCAACAAGGGCCTTGTAGGCCAAGAACATGTTAAATATTTCGCTCTTAATTTTTAGGAAATAAACCCAAGTGCGTCTGGTGTAATCATCAATGAAAGTTAATAAATATTTGAAACCAGAAAATGAAGTAGATGGAAGAGGACCACACAAGTCACTATGCACAAGCTCCAAGGGAACTGAGGCGTGCCAAGAGGCACGTTTGTCAAAACTATCCCGATGATGTTTTTCGAGTACACAACCGGAACAGACACCATCCCTGCAAGATACCATCGGAATACCTGTCACCATATTGTCTTTACATAGTTGTTGCAATGAGCGATAATTTAAGTGACCAGATTGCTCATGCCAAAGTTTTCTCAAGTTATCACTATGAGAAACAAAAACTAAAGGAAAAGGTGATGACCCAAAGTTGTTAAATTTGTACAACCCGGTAATATCATCAACAATTCTGGTAGCTAGGACCTGTTGAGGATCTTTAAAATCCTTGATTACAACTTGGTGAGGTGTAAACATCACAGTTTTACCTTCACCAGAATGAGTGATTTGATAGACTGATAAAAAATTGCAGGAAATTTTTGGAACACATAGTACATCACTGAAATGACCATTATCTACTGGAACTGTTCCAGCTTCTACAACACTTAGAGATCTATCATCACCAACAAATATTTGTTTGGTGTTACATTCATGCATAGTAGAAAAGATGGCTTGATCATTAGCCATATGATAAGATTCTCCAGAATCAATGAGCCATTCATTTGAAGTAGAAGAAGAAGATGCATTATAAGAATAACTAGAAGCACAAAGTGCATGTCCATGAGGCAGATTCTGAAGGCGAGTCTAGGATGATGTGGTGCTTCTTCATTGCTGCTTCCAAGGCTGCCATCTTCTTGAAACACTTAGATTCATCATGATTATCTTTCCCGCAATGGTTGCAATGACGCTCAGTCTTCTTGCCTTTTGGCTTGGATCCTTTGTCATTTTTTAAAGAAGGAGCTGACTGAGAGGCTTTGGGACCCTTGTTTGACTTATTATTGCAAAAATTGTGTTTCTTGGGAGGCTTGGACTTTTCTTTCTGTTGGGATAATTAGGCTTTCCCAGATGTATCTGCATTGTTAATTATTCCAAGATGGATGAGATTATCTTGCTCTCTAATCAAGGAATCACAAAAGGATTCAAGATTAGGCTCTTGATAGCTAGCTGCATTCAAGGATTCTTTCATGGAGTAAAATGTAGATACAAAAACAGAATATGCAGGTGCAACTTTGGAAAGAATATGATAAATGCATTGTTTTTCTTCCCTCTTAATCTTGCATTTTTTACATAAGAGTTTAAGAGTTTTGTACTTAGATAAATAATCTTGTATGCATGAAAAATCACTTGGATTTAAAGAAATCAACTCATTTTCGAGTTGGTGACCTCGAATTTCATTGTATTTACCAAACACAGATTCCAATTTGTCCCAAGCAACACCAGGTTCATCAATTCCATATATGTGGAATCGCAAATCAGTAGAGATTGACATCCCAATCAATCCACGAGCTTCGTCATATCTATTTGCCCATTTGATTTTCTTATCATCATTAGTGGGTTCTGTTTCTTTCCTTGAGGTAATTCTGAAAAGTCCTCTACTTCGTAGAACATCCTCCATACAATATTTCCATGAGAAATAGTTGGAATTGGTAAGTAGAATATCACAAGGGGCAGCCATATTTGTAAATTAATGGCTATAAAAGCAGAAACCAATAGTCTGGATGCGAAAAGCTCAAAAAAATAGGCGGTTTAAAAAAACGGCACTGAAAACTAACTCCGTATGATGAAGTTATGCTTGATCAAGAAAATGTTGAAGATGTCCCCAATAATGACGTGACAAATAGAGAATGACCAGCTAAAAAATAGGACCCCCCTTTTCCCAAGATAAACCTTTGACAATCACTTTACAAGAAAATTTCTTTTAGTGAATCACTTTTGTAAAATAAGTGATTTCACTTTTACAATGATGTTACTTTAAATAGTAAAGCAATAAAAATGAACTTAAGTGACTCACTTTTTATTTTTATTTTTTATTATTTAAGTGAGATGCACTTTACAATAAAGTAACTTGAAAATAGAAATTGCATGCACTTTTTCTTTTAAAAGTAACTTTCTAAGACTTTTTTTTTTTACTCTTCTTGCTCGGTTTTCGTGCTTGCCTTTTTTTTTTTTGCAAATCACACCATAAACCAAAACAAAAAAAAATTCTACACTTGTGGGGTTAGATATCGTTAGCTTGCCCGGAAAGTCTATGTTTTCTCTTTGTTTCTGATTTTCCGAGATCGCACAAGGTGCACGGCAAAGAGCATACACCGCTGAGAAAAACCCTTTCCCTTTCTATTTCTGATTCGCCGAGATCGCACAAGGTGCACGACAAAGAGCATACGCAGAGAGGGAAAGCAACAATCCGAAACTAAAAAAATCTAATAATAAAAACAGATAAAAACTGATATATATATATATATATATATATATATATATATATATATATATATATATATATATATATATATATATTTAAACAGAAATAAAAAAACGTCACTGTAACATTATACCTTCAAATCTGATGAAATACGTGTTTTTGAAGCAACTGAGAACCGTTTTCGATCAAAAAAAAACTTTTTCTCAATGGAAAAAACACTCCGAACGCAATGGAACACCTTTGACAGCCCAGAAATGCACAGAAACACCAAAACTAGAAACCCTTTCAAGTTTCGACAACAACAGTTCAAGATCTAGATCATAACCGGAAGCGGCTCTTCATAAAAGCGCTGATACCATGTTCGGGTACACAGGGTACTCCCAAAAGACCAAACACCTAGAGAAAGCACTTCACACAAACAGATCAAAGATCGATACACCGATGTTTTGACGTGGTTTAAACCCTTGAGAGGGAAACATTCCATGGCCCCAACCAAATAACTTCTACAGAGCAATTTATTATGCAAAGAAAGAAAGTTGCAAATGAGCTTCTCATAATCGATCAACTAGACAATGACCCTCCATGCTCTTTAAATAGAGATCATGGACCAATCGGGTGTTAAGCCACGGATCAAGGTTAGGTATGATCGAAGAGAAGTTGAGCCGTCGGATCACTCTATGTCTAAAACATATCGTGACCGTCGGATTAAATATTTACAAATGCATACTAAAGAAACACACTTTTCCTAATGGATACATTACACAAGTTGATCTTAACGAACTCCTAAGTGTCTAAATATCCTAACACATATCCATTTTTGTTCTAATTTTGAGCAAACACGGATGACTGTTTTATTCCAAGGGGGAGGGGATTGTAATACCACAAATTTTGACTTGGAATGTATTTAACCAAAATTATGTAAATAAGCTATTTTGGATTCCCAACACAGAGCTCAAGACCAAGGCCCAACTAAAGAACGGCTAGGCATGTATGATGTATATATTTTTATTTGGACCATATGGTTGGCTTGCCATGATGACTTGAAATATATGTAAATATTATGTTGTATAAATAATAAAATGGTCCAACATGGCTATGTAAAGAGCACTAGAGGGGCTATGATTCCACTAGAGGGAAGATGAAAGGGGGCCTATCGGAGACTAAATCCTTTGCTTCCAATTGTCAACCTTAGAACTCATCCAAATTATACCTTGTGATTTAAGAGAGATAATTACCTCCTTTTGACTATTTCCAATCATTGAATGCATGTGTGAATTTGGTGGGAAAAGTCACCTCATGCAATTATTAAAGCATGGGGATGAAAGCACTTTTATTTTAGTTTTGTCATATGTTAGAAATCAGTCTGCAACTGCCAAGATTTATTTATTCTAAGGTTATAATTCATGTCAAACCATTATCTCATATCCCTTGGAGTCAACACTCATTATTCTATCATTTTCTCATGCAGGTCTACACTACGTAGAGTTCCTTGTGGCCAGGGATGACCATTATCCTAATGTGTATAACCAGAAAATTCAAATTTAGAGACAAAACTAGAAATTTGAATGTAAAATAGATGGTTGTAGGTGAGCAAAAAGGTTGGGAAACCTATGAACACTTATCCATTGAGTTATTATAATCACGAATGCTTAAGAAGTCACGAATTAGGGCCAGAGGTGGTTTTCCAACAACACATATCATATTGGAATCCTTCTATGCACATGATAAACACCTCGAAAGATGGATCACCCAAGAGAACTGTGGATTTGTGAAGAGGATGCTCGAGCCTAGAAGGGTCTTATGTGGGGAATTTATTGTTGGGTCCAAGGTTGTGATGGCTAAGTGAGATCCCTGCAAGGCTATGCATGAGCATTTGGATAAACATATAGAGCAGAATGTGTTGGGGTATGAGAGATAATAGCTTGTATGTGTTTCCTTCTCCCTGGTGGCCTCATAACCCATCTTGGGGGTGTCCTCTTAGCAAAGAGAGTATATTCCTACGATTGGGTGGAAAATCGCTCTTACACATCCAATTTCTTGGATATTCTTTGTTTAAAGATAAGTGTTCTTTTTTATTTGCGCATGCAATGTTTTTATTTAATGCATGTTATGATTATACTGGTATATGCATGCTAGATGTGTGTGAATACAATTTATTTCTGCTAGGTATTATTATTTATGCATTTGCACACATATATTCAATGTTATGAATTCATATTATGGCTATGGGGTGAAATTTAGAATCATGTAGTTCATTCATGTGCTTATCTGTTGGTTGGATTGACAGAAGGGGACATGACACTTTACCAAGTTGGATCTCCATTTTGAATATCATCAAATTAGAATGAGACAATAATACATATAAATACAAACTTTAGAAGACATGAATTCCATTACGAGTTAATGGTGATTCTATTTGGTTGTACCAATTCAACTTTCACATTTCAAATCTCAATAAATTCTATTTTTAAACCCTTCCTTAGAAAATTTGTGATAGTATTTTGTTGATGATATACTAATATAGAAAAAATATTAGGAAAATATTGTACAACATGTCGACATGATCTTGAAAGTATTGGAGGAGCAACAGCTATATCGAAATCCTTTTGAGTGTGACTTTGGGGATTAAGAAGTGAAATATTTGGGTCATATTGCATCTCATGAAGTGTTAAAGTGAACCAAAAAAATTAAATCTATAATGGAATGGGAAATTCCTAAAACCTTGAATAATATTAGAAGATTATTAGGATTGACATGATATTAATGCAATATTGTGAGGAGTTATGGTAAAAAGGAAAACCTCTAGCAACATTATTGAAAAAGGAGGCATTTTATTGGACTCAAGAAGCAACCAAATATTTTGGAAAACTTAAGGAGGCTATGTGTACCACTCCTGCCCTAGCAATGACTAAATTTACAAAACTTTATTGTGGAGTATGATACCTCAAGGAATTCCATCAGTGTGGTTTGAATGAAATAAGGAAGGCCCCTTTACTTTCAAAGCTTCCAACATAAAGAAAAAAAATTACTCCAACCAATTTATGAAAATAAAATGTTGGCCATTCTGCATGCCATTAAGAAATGGTTCCCTTACCTAATAGGTATACATTTCAAGGTAAAAAGATCCTGATAGTCTTAATTACTTATTGGAACATTGATTATCTTCAAAAAAAAAAAAAATGGGTGACAAAGATGCTATGGTATGAATTTGATATTATCTACACAAAATGAAAATAAAATGTGGTAGCATATCATGCACTTTCAAGGAAAGAAGAAGACATGAAAGGATTACTTTGTTCTATTTCCATTCCACATTCTGATTGGGTGGAAGAACCGATGATATAAAAGATATTTTATAAGGCATGTATTCAACAAATACAAGAAACGTTAGTGCATCACATAAATTTGCATGGAAGAATGGTTCAATACGGTATAAATATCACCTATACCTATGTAACAAACCCAACTCAAATAGAGGGTCCTTTTGGAATTTTACACTTTCCTATAGGATAACATTTAGGGTTATTTTCCTGAGGGCAGAGGAGCTGATTGTGAGATGGATTGACCGATTATGAGTTTGTGACTTCCGGGATAGCATTGCCTCGATATTTGAGGAAGGTTAGGGACGATCGGAGCTCAGATCTGTTGAGATCCAGAGCAGCACGAGCATTTGACACCCAGAGGGGAGGGCGCACTTGTGCATGCAGAGAGGGATGATTTCATCAGTGGGAAGTCTTCAGAGCGAGCAGATCAAAGTAGAGAGATCTAGAGAGGGTAGATCTATCAGAGGCACCGTTAGAGCACTCAGGTCCAGATTGGCAGTTAGGGCATACTTCGTTAGTGCATGCAAATTAGAGTTTGTCTTGGTCAGAGGGATTGAGTTACCGGCTAAGGCAATTCTATATTGAACTGTCTTTTATACTTCTATATGATCTGGGATTGAGAGAGAAGATAGCCCCATAGTTAGTTGGTTTTTCCCGCAAGGGTTCCAGGGTATATCTCTTGTCTATGTGGTTGATTGCATTTATATGTTAGTTGGTAGATGCAGATCTAGTGGTTTGAGTCTATATTTTTATGAGTATGTAATGACATTGGGATTCATACAACTTGAGGTATCATACTGATCCAGAGGGAGTAGTGATCTCTGGATCAAATATTTACATGGTATCAAACCCCTGTTGAGGGTCAGGGTGAGCAGTCACACATAGATATGCAGTGTTGGTGACTAGATCTGAGATAGATATAGTAGATATGTGGAGATAGAGACCATATATACCAGATCTGAACATCCCAGTTCAGATTTGAGGTCATATCTATCAGATCTGTGGTATTGGAGACTAGATGTGAGATAGATCTAGTAGATCAGTGAAGATAGAGACCAGATCTACCAGATCTGAAGAGCACAACTTAGATATGAGGTTGTAGAGGTCAGAACTATTAGACCTGTGAGTTTGGAGGTGAGATATGAGATAAATCTTTCAGATATGGCATGAGAAGAGTTCATATCTGTGGCAGATATATCAGATCTGAAGCATAGTGTTTAGATTTGTGAGAGCAAATTCCAGATCTGAAGAGTAGAGTTCATATCTGTGAGTGCAGACATTAGATTTGTTAGGATAGATATCAAGGAGGCTATGTGTACCACTCCTACCCTAGCAACAACTAAATTTACAAAACTTTATTGTGGAGTCTGATACCTCAAGGAATTCCATCAGTGTGGTTTGAATGAAATAAGTAAGGCCCCTTTAATTTCAAAGCTTCCAACATAAAGAAAAAAATTACTCCAACCAATTTATGCAAATAAAATGTTGGCCATTTTGCATGCCATTAAGAAATGGTTCCCTTACCTAATAGGTATACATTTCAAGGTAAAAAGATCCTGATAGTCTTAATTACTTATTGGAACATTGATTATCTTCAAAAAAAAAAAAGGTGACAAAAATGCTATGGTATGAATTTGATATTATCTACACAAAATGAAAATAAAATGTGGTAGCATATCATGCACTTTCAAGGAAAGAAGAAGACACGAAAGGATTACTTTGTTCTATTTCCATTCCACATTTTGATTGGGTGGAAGAACTGATGATATAAAAGATATTTTATAAGGCATGCATTCAACAAATACAAGAAACGTTAGTGCATCAGATAAATTTGTGTGGAAGAATGGTTCACTACGGTATAAATATCACCTATACCTATGTAACAAACCCAACTCAAATAGAGTGTCCTTTTGGAATTTTACACTTCCCTATAGGATAACATTTAGGGTTCTTTTCCTGAGGGCAGAGGAGCTGATTGTGAGCTGGATTAACTGATTATGAGTCTGTGACTTCCAGGATAGCGTTGCCTTGATCTTTGAGGAAGGTTAGGGACGATCGGAGCTCATATCTGTTGAGATCTAGAGCAACATGAGCATTTGACACCTAGAGGGGAGGGCGCACTTGTGCATGCAGAGAGACATGATTTCATCAGTGGGAAGTCTTCAGAGCGAGCAGATCAGAGCAGAGAGATCTAGAGAGGGTATATCTATCAGAGGCACCGTCAGAGCACTCAGATCCAGATTGGCAGTTAGGGCATACTTCGTTAGTGCATGGAAATTAGAGTTTTTCTTGGTCAGAGGGATTGAGTTACCGGCTAAGGTAATTTTGTATTGAACTATATTTTATACTTCTATATGCTTTGGGATCGAGAGAGAAGATAGCCCCATAGTTAGCTGGTTTTTCCCGCAAGGGTTCCAGGGTATATCTCTTGTCTATGTGGTTGATTGCATTTATATGTTAGTTGGTAGATGCAGATCTAGTGGTTTGAGTCTATATTTTTATGAGTATGTAATGACATTGAGATTCATACAACTTGAGGTATCAGACTGATCCAGAGGGAGTAGTGATCTCTAGATCAAATATTTACATGGTATCAATGCCCTGTTGAGGGTCAGGGTGAGCAGTCACACATAGATCTGCAGTGTTGGTGACTAGATCTGAGATAGATCTAGTAGATCTGTGGAGATAGAGACCATATATACCAGATCTGAACATCCCAGTTCAGATTTGAGGTCATATCTATCAGATCTGTGGTATTGGAGACTAGATGTGAGATAGATCTAGTAGATAAGTGAAGATAGAGACCAGATCTACTAGATCTGAAGAGCACAACTTAGATCTGAGGTTGTAGAGGTCAGATCTATCAGACCCGTGAGTTTGGAGGTGAGATATGAGATAGATCTTTCAGATATGGTATGAGAAGAGTTCATATCTGTGGCAGATATATCAGATCTGAAGCATAGTGTTTAGATTTGTGAGAGCAGAGTCCAAATCTGAAGAGCAGAGTTCAGATCTTTGAGTGCAGACATTAGATTTGTTAGGATAGATATCATATTTATCATATCTGTGAGTTCAGTGGTTAGATCTGTGATAGATCTACCAGATCTATGATCAAGAGAGATTCTTGTTCACTGTGGGTTACAGTATTTCAATTTTGCAGAGTTATGGCCACTAGTTTGAGAGTAGAGTACACGTTGATGTGAAAGCCTGTATGTGGGTCCAGGGAGACCTTGGATACCTTTTCAGTATTAGTGACAGAGGGCGAGCATGATGCTTCTCTCAAGATGAAATTTATAGAGGAGTGTAGATATGCATATCAAAGTGCAGCAGATGCAGGCAGAAAGTCTTCCAGTTCAGAGGGAGTAGCTGCATTAGCATATGATGTGTTTGTTCCTGGTGGATGCTTCTCCAGTAGTACCTTCCTCGCTGAGAGGAAGTGTCAGTACAGAGATGTGCATGAGATATGCATGTGCATGAGGTCTTGCATGATGCATGTGCATGACATATGCATGAGATATACATGTTGCATGTGCATGAGATATGCATGCACATGAAGACTGAGAGATGGTTGATTATGGATGAGCAGGTGGTAGTAGCAGAGGAGGTTGATGAGTTCTCTTCTCGGTTTGAGAAGGAATTCTCTTTGACCACAGTTCAGTCAGGATATGATAGTATCTTACTAGAGGCTCAAGTTGATTAGAGGTGGAGAGTGGACAACACTCTCAGCAGTCATATGACAGGAGTGCGAGATGCATTCCTAATCCTAAAGCATACTTTAGTACAGTTGACTAGGGATGGTCAGGAGATTGATCATTTAGTTACTGGTGTGGGCAGAGTGAGATTTCTGCTTGACCATGGGGAGCTCCTGGAGGTTTCAGGAGTGTTCTTTGTTCCAGGACTAAGAGGGAGTGTTCTCTCAGTGGCAGCATTGGAAGCTGCAGGATAACCTGTAGTGTTTCACAGGGATAAATTATTCACCTATCCTAGAGGAGTAGACCCAGTGTTGTTTGGTCACAGGATTGATGGTGACTACTTGGTTCATGGAAAACCTACTTCGGGCACATCAGGATGGATGAGTACATCCTCTTCAGATGCAGAGGATGATGATGAGCAGGATTCTCATAGTATATATGAGGCCAGGAGGAGTGAGCCTGTTCAGCGGATGGGTGGGCGAGATGCTCACCATGATGAGGATCAGGGTAGTGATTCTAGAGTTCAGTTGGATGAGCGAGATGCTCTTGATAGTGATGGAGATGTGGAGATTGAGCGCTTGGGATCATACCAGTGGGATGAGCATGCTACTCATGCAGGTACCAGTCAGAGAGTGAGCTGGTATGACATGGTTGAGATGGACTTGGCTCAGGAGAGAGCTCAGTCAGTCCACTCAGTGTAGAGACAGAGGGAGTTGACTTATAGAGATGAGTCAACTCAGGGTCATAAGTACATGATCTACTGAGTAGTGGACCCACTTGAAAAAGGTCTTCAGAGTTGGTTACAGCAGCAGATACCCAGAGGGAGTCTGAGTCAAAGTGCAGTGACAGAGTTAGTAGTGGTTGACAGAGGGGCTTCTTCCGAAGGTACACAGATGGAGATTGATCAGGGTGGTTTAGTTCAGAGTGCAGCAGTGACAGGAAGATCAGTTAGATCAGTGTCAGCTACAGAGGACTTGTTGGATCCAGGTATCCATTGTAGGACTTCCCTCGTTAAGAGGGAGTGTTAGATTATGGTAACTTTAGGATGTCCTCCATGGTTCAGATGCCTTACATGGAGGTACATTAGTGGCATAGGCATTAGGATGGAGTAGAGAGTGAGGCATTGACCTTTGCATGCATGAGTATTGCATGACCTTCCAACATTCAATGACTGCATGCAAAAGTGACCTTTTGCATGCATGCACTTAAAAGTGACTTTTTGCATGCACTGAGAATTAGGGTTTTCGTAAACCTAATTCATCGATGAGATTATTTATAGAGGCAGGGGGTCCCCAGATGGGGTTACTCAGCTGTATCATAGGAGAGAGATACTGCCAGAGTGAGGAGGATGAATCTATCTAGGTGGGGTGACTTTCTGAGATAGAGAGGAGTTGCTACAGGAGCTAGGAAGGTCAGATCTGAGCTAGATCAGTGACCTTCAGTTCCAGAGAGGCTAGATACCCGTTCCTGTTAGCTGAGAGAGGTCAACAGTGAGATTACTGTGGAGATTGGAGGAGACTGAGTTCTCTTGGAGGAGGATGTTTTTCCTGAGGACAGAGGAGCTCACTGTGAGCTGGATTGACCGATTAGGAGTCTGTTACTTCTAGGATAGCCTTGCCTCGATATTTGAGGAAGGTTAGGGACGATCGGAGCTCAGATATGTTGAGATCTAGAGCAGTACAAGCATTTGAAACCCAGAGGGGAAGGCGCACTTGTGCATGCAGAGAGGGACTATTTCATCAGTGGGAAGTATTCAGAGCGAACATATCGGAGCAAAGAGATATAGAGAGGGAAGATCTCTCAGAGGCACTGTCAGAGAACTTAGATCCAGATTGGCAGTTAGGGCATACTTCGTCAGAGCATGCATCAGCTGGATGCATGCAAATTAGAGTTTGTCCTGGTCAGAGGGATTGAGTTACCAGTTGAGGTAATTCTGTATTGAACTGTCTTTTATACTTCTATATGCTCTCGGATCGAGAGAGAAGATAGCCCCATAGTTAGCTGGTTTTTCCCGCAAGGGTTCCAGGGTATATCTGTTGTCTATGTGGTTGATTGCATTTATACATTAGTTGGTAGATGTAGATCTAGTGGTTTGAGTCTATGTTTCTATGAGTATGTACTGACATTGAGATTCATACCACTTGAGGTCTCAGACTGATCCAGAGGGAGTAGTGATCTTTGGATCAAATATTTACATACCATAGGATCAAGAAGGATTTTTTTTTGTAATGTCTTAAAATTGATATTCAAAATATTGTTGTAGAATGTTTGGTTTACCAATATAAAAGACCACATTTATTCTATAACCATTATACATACCAAGCCAACATTGGTAAGAGGTATCAATGCATTTTATCATAGGTATACCAAATTATAAAGGAAATAATGGATCATTATAGTGGTAGATTGAATCATAAAGTATTCTAATTTATTCTCTCTTTATCATCCTTTTAAAGGAATAAAAACAACTACAACATTCATGGAAACTACTTAGAAGCTACATGGAATACCCTAGATTATTGAAGGTGTTAGATATCCAATTTTCACTGGAAAACTTTGGATTGAATTATTTTCTTTTTTGGGTGCTCAATTGGTTCACATATCCTTTTACCATCATCAAATTTATGGCTAAATCGATATTGTGAATAAATGTCTAGAAGGGTATCTTCGTTGCTTTGCATCTAATAAATAAACAAAATGATCAAGTGGTTTCCCTTTGGTGGTACATCATGTCCTTCCATACCTCATTGTTAATTTTTTAGAATTTATTTCAATCTGATCTAGGATCTTAACTGAGAGAACAACATGTACAACACATGTACAACATATCAATCATGAACACAATAATGCAAGCACACAAGAGACACAGAGTTTACTTGGGAAAACCATAAAGGTGAAAAACCCCAATAACTTCCTCAGAGATAGATAGATCAATGATACAACCCAAGCATAAGAGATAGACATCTCCTAGCAGCAGCTTCTCCTCCTCCACAAGTGTGCCACTTTCCCGAGAGTGTGAGAGAGAATAGAATGATGAAATAGAGTGCCTCCCACACTCTATTTATACTTGAATTGACTTGCCTAATAACCTTTACTAGGTTAGCCTTAACTTAACCACATAACATAATGCTAACTGGGCTGACACCCAATAGGGTGGTCTAATAACCCTTTGACCCACATGACCGACCCCCAATAGGGTGGTCTAATAACCCTTCGACCCACATGACTTATACAGGGCCGACCCCAAGAAGGTGGTCTAATAACCCATCAAGTATAAGTTACGACACTTACAATATAAATGACGACACTTCCGTATAGAGGAATAATACCATCTCTATAGGAGTACAATATACATATATGAAATACATTCCGAAGTTACATATACATCAACACTCCCTCTTAACTATGAAGGTATTTCTCGTCACAGGTATTCTAGCACAAGTCTTCTTCTCTGGATCATCGTCATTGGATAATCATCATCAAGTCATCGTCATCGTCACTGCTGCTGCTATCTCAATCAATCTCTGAATCTACTCATCATAGGAAGTTCTACAGAACCAGTCCTTTTTCATACTGGATGTAGGCCCACCACCTGTAGGTCTTCATCATCAATGGCCATACTATGGATCCCACGACTGATTACGTGTGTCAACGAAACCTAGCGCAGACTATAGGTTCTTTTACATGTTGAACTTCATAAAACCTACTAAGAGCATCCCAAGATGTTATGAGCAAACCGCTCTACCTGTCTGGATCTTGATAGAGCATCCCAGGATGTTACGAGCACACCGCTCTACCTGTCCGGATTTTAAAGGATCTTTTCTATGTGAACTTCCGCAAAACCTACTTAGAGCATCCCAGGATGTTACGAGCAAACCGCTCTACCTGTCTGGATCTTGATAGAGCATCCCAGGATGTTACGAGCACACCGCTCTACTGGTCTAGATCTCGATAGAGCAACCAAGGATGTTACAAGCACATTGCTCTACCTGTCTAGTTTTTAAAGGGTCTTTTCTATGCTACCTGTAGAAAAACATAATCAGAGAATCCCAAGATGTTACGAGCACACCGCTCTACCTATCTAGATCTCAATAGAGAAACCTAGGATGTTACGAGCACAACGCTCCACCTATCCGGTTTTTAAAGGGTCTTTTCTATGCTACCTGCACAACCTGTCCATGGCCATAGAGTATCAAACCGATACTCACCATACATCATCTGGAGAAACATATTGAAGCTCGTCATCTGTGATCATCCTGATCATACAATGCATCTGCCTGATGCATACATAGTATCTTCCTGATACATATCATCATACATGGTCTACCTGATCATACAATGTATCTACCTGATACACATACAAATACATGATCCACCTGATCATACCTGATACGTATCAATGCACATGATCCACCTGATCATACAATGTATCCACCTGATACATATACAAATACATATACATGATCCAACTGATCATATCCAGCATCAACATGATGCATACATACATAAATGATCCAACTGATCATATCCAACATCAACATGATGCACACATACATAAATGATCCAACTGATCATATCCAACATCAACATGATGCACACATACATAAATGATCCAACTGATCATATCCAGCATCAACATGATGCATACAAATACATAAATGATCCAACTGATCATATCCAGCATTAACATGATGCATACAAATATAGATCCGTAACTGGAGCATCGCCCTGATGCTCATCATCTAGCGCTTACATTCATAGCCATGTGAAGGATCCTTCTTCCAACATGCTTGGAATGGCTTTAGCAAATGTGTCCATCACTTCTTCCTCGAAGTGTTGTCGATCTGAAGAATGCCAAGCCTCTCTGTGAAGTACTCGAACTTCACTCTGGCTAGTGGCTTCGTCAGCACATCTGCAAGCTGCTCATCCGTCACAATATATAGGAGCTTCACTGCTCCTCTCTGCACCATATCCCTAATATAGTGATATTTGATCTCAATGTGCTTCGACCTGTCGTGGAACACCGGGTTCTCAGACAGCTTCACACAACTCTGGTTATCACAAAAGATACCAGTAGTCTCTAGCGGGAGATCAAATAACTATGACAGTAGCTTCCGAAGCCATACTGGATCACAACTAGCCGAACAGGCTGCAACATACTCTGCCTTGGCTATACTCAGTGCTACGCAGGACTGCTTCCTGCTAAACCAAGAGATCACACCTGATCCCATACTGAAGCAGCACCCGGAAGTGCTCTTCCTATCTGCAACACTGCCTGCCCAATCTGAATCAACATCACACTGTAGGTTAAAATTTTGATTCGCATCATACTTGATCCCATAATCAACTATACCCGTCATGTACCTCAGAATATGCTTTACAGCAACCAGGTGAACACTCCTCGGATCCGTCAGGAACTGGCTCAATGCGTTCACTGCAAAGCAAATATCTGGTCTCGTGTTCGTCAGGTACATCAAGGACCCAATCATCTGACGATACATAGTGATATCAACTGGCTCAAATGAAGCATCACACAAAAGCTTCAGGTTTGATGCCATAGTTGTGGCCATGGCCTTGCATTCCATCATCTCGATCCTTTTCAAGATCTCTACTGCATACTTCCCTTGTCTAAGGAAGATTCCATTTGCACTCTGCCACACCTCCATACGTAGAAAATAGTGCATCATCCACAAGTTCTTCATCTCGAACTCGGCAGCAAGCTTCTGCTGCGTGTCGGCAATCAATCTATCTTCACCTGTAATAAACAGATCATCTATATACAAAAGTAGTATCAATAGATTGCCTTCCTCAACCTTGTAGTAAAGGTTGGAATCCGCTTTACTCTTGGTAAGGCCCAAATTGGATAGAAAGTTGTCTATCCTACCATACCAAGTTTTGCACATATATGACTCCCTGTCATATGTCTCAGAACCAAGTGGCTGCTCCAGATACACTTCTTCTTTAATTACACCATTCAAGAAAGCTGTTTTGAAATCCATCTGGTGTATCTTCCCTTTCATCACTGCAGCCAGAGCGAGTATGGATCTAATGGAAGTGTATCTGGCTATGGGAGCAAAAGTCTCTATGATACCACCTGCAGCATGCTTTATCTTGTAGATCCTCTTGGAAGTCACTGCAGACTCCCCTTCAGGTCTTGGGACTGCATCCCAAACATCTTCATGATCGACTGGTACTCCTCAATCATGGCATTCTTCCCAGATCCTGGAAACTTCAATATCTTCAATATTTTGAATAGATAAATTTATTGCTGAACAAATGTTGTAGTCCTTCTTTTGTAGGTGATGGTATACGATCTTTCCTACACAACAAGTTAAATTGCATGATTAGAAAACATCTCATAGTTTTCAGAACAAATTCTTACACATAAAGAAATATGTCATACAGTCATGCAATTATCTTAGCCAATGCTTCAATACAACATTTATCCATATCCCGTAACTTTCTAGATGCCTTCCAATCTCTACCAGAACATTGTTAAGAGTGTGCACAACTCCCAACATGTCAGCAAAGAGGTTTCATTCTAGATAAGTAGCAATGGAATGTTGTACATTGCGATAGGCCACTTACCCATGTATATTAGTAGTGTACTGTTTATCAATGCAAATATTATAATATGCATAATACACAACCTAATTCTAGGAACATGAGTAATTACATTATTGAACAATATTATTTAAACAATAAAATATGCAAGGAATGATAATTCAAATACTTATATTTGTTTGTTTGTTGGGTTGACTCCCTCTCAGTCTTTGCTTCTTTTTTGCAACTCCATTCTAATGTGAGAAGTGGTCAACTCCCTCTGAATATCTGCATCCTTGCAGAAACTACTGAAGTGTGCTCCTTCTTGATCTTTGCTTCGTTGCAGGAACAACTGGAGTGTGCTCCCTCTTGATCTTTGCTTCCTTGCAGGAACAACTGGAGTGTGCTCCCTGTTGATATTTGCTTCCTGTATTACCTATCCTTGAACTTATATCCATCCTTAATCACTATGCATGCTTATTAGTATCATCATTGTGTTATCCTCGAGGTCTCATACATAATCACACATTCATTAGTATAATCTTAATACTATCAAAACACAATAATCTTAAACATGTATAGTCATGATCAATTCAAACATAGATAATAAACATTAGTATTCAAGATTTCAGGGAAGTCTTCTTTTACTCATGCATATTCTTATTTGATCATAGGACTCTTCTGGTTAGTTAAATCATCAATCAAGATAAGAGACATAAAATGCATCAACCCTTAATTACTTACATTTCTAACTTTATGAATAAACATAACCAATCATACCAAGTATACTTATATAAGGGATCCTAACACAAGGTAGGATTCTAACTTGATATAGGAAAAGCATACCTAGATTGGTATGTTAGCTAGTTATGTCTAACATACCCACATGATGTCTTCTTGTTCTCTTCAATGAGTTGTGCTAGTAACTTGTATATCTCATAGGTTAACCATTATAGAACCAAGTTATACATACCTCACAAATAGATTTTCTAAGTGATTCATGACAATGGATGAATCTTTGTCCTCATGTCATTATGATCATGATTTGTCTTTCTTGGTGTACCTTTCATGTTAGCGGACAACATAAACCTCATACAACACCATAATGCATTAGTACAATCATAAGTGTCAACACCCTAATCAATGAATATCTTCTATCATGCATTCATAATTTTATTAAGGTGATACGACAAGTCTAAATTTAATCAAGATTATACTAACCGTAATAACATGAAGACGAACATACCATAAACTTAATCATGAACAAATCTCGAAACATACCTGGATGAGTCATACCTATCAAGATTGCTTGTAATCTTCTTATGTAAGGCCTTAGCCTCATCTCCCTCTGAAACAGGAACTTCTTCACTTATGTAGGTGACCAATCCATTCTCTTCTAGGATTAACCCAATCCACTTGATTTGCAGGAACTGGATTTGGAGTTGGATTGGGGTTTGTCAGAGAAACCCTAAAAATTCAAACTTTGAATTTCAAACTTCCGAAAGGATAGAAATATGCACCTTGATGAGCTGATCAAGTTGGTATACTCATAATTTGAAAACTGCAAAGTTTCACCCCTCAAATTTGCCTTTGAAACTTCTGGATTCACTGGACATGACCCCGAACTAGGGTTTGATAAAGCCCACCCTTCTGCCCAATCAAAAGGTTTGATCCAAAGCTCTAAGATTCTACTTTTCTGATGAGCTTCCAGCCGTGGTCACAGATTTCAAAAATTTTCATTTTTGCAGAAGCCATAATTTTCCACTTTTCCGATCAAAGTCCCGAACTAGGGTCTGATCAAGCCCGACCTTCTTCCCAACCAAAAATTCTGATATTGGACTCTAAATTTTGATTTTGATGAGCATCATTCAGCCATAGTCAGACGTAGTCTCCGATTACAAAAATTTCAACTTTCTCTAAAACCCTAAATTCTGGAAGCCATGAATGAAGGTGCTAAAAAATAATTCTGTTTTGAAAGAAATATGTACCCAATTGTTTCTAGTGTAACTCCGAACTTTTCAATCCACAGGGTCTGAATTTTTTTTCTCTGATATCCCGACCTATCATATTTCCAACCCCATAGTTCTGACCTCAAATGGATTCTCTAAGAGAGAGTTATTCCAAGTGTCGCAACGTGAACTGTTTATGGGATAAAACAGGAGAGCGAACTTGTATGGAATACCACATGTCACTGGTTCAGTTTCGGCCTCTGCAAAAGGTACCTGAGAAAGTACAGTCCGTTCCCTACGTGTCACTTTTTACAAAATTTCATTTGGAGCTTCCTAGCCCAAGTTATGACCTTTTTTCCAAGGTCACTTATTTATGACTGAGATCTGGAAGAGGCAGAAACCCTATATTGTACAGATCATAAATCACAAAGTACAACGAATTAGAGGTTTTCCTTTGGACAAAAGGTACATGGGGATCTTATCTTCTCCATGTACAATTTTCAGACCCTGAAACCTCATCGAAATGTATTTATAGCGAAAGTTCTACGATGATGGGTTTTTGCTATATCAAGCCCTAGCATCGTAAGTGCAACAAGTGTCATACATGCCATACCATGCCTTCTTTAAGGCTAGCTATGATACCATGTTAATTTTTCAGAATTTATTTCAATATGATCTAGGATCTTAGCTGAGAGAACAACATGTACAACATATCTACAACATATCAATCATGAAAACAATAATGCAAGCACACAAGAGACATAGAGTTTACTTGGGAAAAACCATAAAGGTGAAAAACCCCAATAACTTCCTCAGAGATAGATAGAGCAATGATACAACCCAAGCATAAGAGATAGACATCTCCTAGCAGTAGCTTCTCCTCCTCCACAAGTGCGCCACTCTCTCGAGAGTGTGAGAGAGAATAGAATGATGAAATAGAGTGCCTCCCGCACTCTATTTATACTTGACTTGACTTGCCTAATAACCTTTACTAGGTTAGCCCTAACTTAACCACATAACATAATGCTGACTAGGCCGACACCCAATAGGGTGGTCTAATAACCCTTCGACCCACATGACTTATACAGGGCCGACCCCAAGAAGGTGGTCTAATAACCCATCAAGTATAAGTTACGACACTTACAATATAAATGACGACACTTCCGTATAGAGGAATAATACCATCTCTATAGGAGTACAATATACATATATGAAATACATTTCGAAGTTACATATACATCAATATTCATCAAAAGTGTCCCCATTTATGGCACTTTATGAATATCATCCCCCATCCATCACATTACCATTGATATGTAAGGCTAATGTTAGAGTAGTGGATTATCACATAGAGAACCAAGAAGAGATTTTGCAACTTTTGAAAGACAACTTGGCTATAGAATAAAATAGGATGAAACACCAAGAAAGACATATCCACTAAGCCCCAAAAGAAAGAGAACTCTCAAAATAACTAAACATGACAAATGAAGGAGAGATAAAAGACATATATTCAAGATTCTCTTTCTCCTATAATATTTTATTGTATTTTTTGGAGAACCAAAGAATCTAGGAAAACAATTACTTGTTTATTGTAAGGGAATTTGAGCCAGAATCTATATAAAGAGTATCCCTTTTGCTGAAATTTGTACCAAGGAATTGTTCCCCTAACAATTTTTCCTAACTCATTAAGAGAGGGAAAAGTGACATGACACTTGTATTAATTGCTTGAGATGAGAAATTAATTCACTTTAGAGTTATAAAGCGACTTTTAATATATTTAAGTGGTGGTTGAGTGAAATTAATTTATGGAGAGAAATAAAGTGCATTTATTCTCATCCATTGATCTAAACCGACGTGGGCCCTTGAATTAGATGACCATTCATTTACCCTAGTGGTGAAAACCAAAAGACAAGGAACATGAATTAAAAGGGCACTCCCTCTTCCATTGTTGATCAACCAGGAGAGTTGGAGAAAGTCGACCTTCCTTCAGAAGAAGAGAAGTCGAGGAATGAAAGAGAGATAGTAACACAATACCCAGACCATACAACAAAGTACATTGGAATGATTTTCTAGAGTGAATATGAAACAAAATTTGAGGCTATTACAACAGTGTGTGAGTGGCAATAAAATCAAGAAAGGGGCATAGTGTTCGAGGAGGAACCTGGGCATGATTTTCTAGGTGTTTGACTACTCATTTATTGTTGTCCGTACAATCTTTTTGTACAGTGAGTTTCTGTATCAGACTTAGGACAAATTTCAAGGTGAGGAGGCACAAATTTTGTGGAAGACCTTTACTGAGTCTACATACACAAAAATTTTAGACCTTGCAGCAACACACAATTCAAGGAAGTGACTGTCATTTCTAGATAGTTCGTATTGTGAGTTTTCAGTACACTTTTTGAAAAGGATTTGCACAGATTTAGAGACTGTATTGCACATAAATCGAGGGATGAATAATTGTTTTCTGGTTGATATAAGTAGTGTTTGTACTTGTATTGTTGTACTATTTTTAAGATAAATAAAATTTCACTCTCATGGGTTATCCCTTTGGGGTTTTTCCTAGGCCAAATTGGCTAAAAGTACGAGTCTACAATTTTCATGTGTATGGATGTTGTATTAATTCTGCTCTCAATATTTTGTTAAAATTCTCATGTGCTTCTAGTTCAAACATGTTTATGAGTTAAATTTCATTTGCAGCTATCAAAAGTTTGAATGATATTGTTTATTAAACATTGATAATATGAGTATAACTTGAAGCTTGTTTGAGAAGTAAAAATATGCATGGTATTAGAGCAAGGTTGAGAAGAGAAGGGAATATTTACAATCAATGATTTTCAAACTTCAAAGGGAGTTTTCTTTTTTTCATCAGAGGAAAATTTGGACTTCCATTTTCAGTGATATGTTCATAGGGTTGAGGTTGGAGGACAGGATGGATGGGGAAACCAACTTCGTTCCTTGGAAAGCAAGGATAATATTAATACTGCAGGAGAATGAGTTGTGGGATGATGTGGTGAACAACACTTAAGAAAATCTTGTCCAAGTTACTGCAGCCAGTGATGCAACAACATTGGAAGCCTTCAATAAGAGGATCATCCTTGATGCAGTGAAGGATCATGTGATCTCACACCTTACCTCTAAGACCCGTTCTTATCTGATGTGGGATGCCTTAACCAAGTTGTACCAGAGTTCAAATGAAAATAGAAATATGGTACTGAGAGAGAAGTTTAAAAGCATACGGATGGAATAATTTGAGAATGTGACCTCTTAACTTACTGAGATTACCCAGGTGAGAGATGAGATTGCAGCAATTGCAAAGGTTGTCCAGGCCAACGACCCAATGAGGACGACACTAAATGGAGCATCCAAGCAGTTGGAAGTATTTGTGGAGGTGGTTGTTGCAGGAGAGAACACACCTTGTTGGGATAGTCTTTGGGATGACTTTGTGCAGGAGGATACCCAGAGAGGATTTTTACAAGAGATCTCTTCAAATAGTTAGGAGGATGAGGAGAATGTTTTCTTATAATCCAAGGGCAAGAATTCCAAGAAGGGCCCTATGGGAGGGTCCAAGCAATAGAGAGGTGAGAAGACGAAGGACCTAAGCATAGTCAGGTTTTATGCATGCAATTATTTTGGCCACTATGCTGGCTAATGTCCTAAGAAGAAGAGGGGAAAGAAGGAGAAGGAGGAATAGGTTTTAGCTCCAATTGAGATAGAGAGGTACATTGCACAGTTCAAGAAATAATTCTCTCTTTCCATAGTTGTTTCGAGTCGTCGTAGTAGCAGACCAGTGGATGTTGGGAAGTGGATTGTGGATAGTGCATATTGCAATCACATGATTGGGAAGTGAGATTCCTTCCTCACTATTGAGACTATTCCAGAGCAGCTCATATAGGACAGAGATGGAAAAGCGCATGCAGTCAGAGGATTTGGATGAGTATGGTTCCAACTAGAGTTTGGAGAGATTCTAGATATTTTAGGATTACTCTATGTTGTAGGGATGCATGATAACATACTTTTAATTCTAGCCTTGGAGGATGTAGGATATGAAATATTTTTCAAGGTTGAACACATCTTCATTTATGTATTGGGAGTGGATTTGGTTGATCCTTTGTTGATAGTGTTGATGTATATGTAACTTCGGAATGTATTTCATATATATTTATTGTACTCTTATAAGAGATGTGTTATTCCTCTATAAGGAAGTGTCGTCATGTGAATTGATAAGTGTCGCAAGTGTGTGTACTTGCCGATGGTTTATTAGACCACCATGTGTGGGGTCGGCCCTAAAATATATATTATATTGTGGATGTATCTAGATAGACAAGTCGGCCCCATAAGGTCACTGGGAAAACAGGTTAAGTATAAATAGAGATCAGGAGATCTCTATTTGCATCATTCGGAAAGTCATATCTCTCTAGCTCAAAAAGTGGCGCACTAGTGAGGAGGAGGATCATCTGCTCTAGGAGACTATCTCAAGTGTATTTTGGTTGTACTTTGGTTGAGCCATTGCTCTCTATCTCTGAAACTCTGTGTCTCTTATCTCTCATGCTTTTGATTCTTGTGATGCTTGTCATGCTTATTGTGATTGTTATGCATTGATATACTGTATATGTTATTATCTTAGTAAAGATCCAAGAGTATTGTGAACTAATGCTCAAAATTTAACATGGTATCAGAGCTAACCTGAGAAGAAGACATTTTGCAGTGACGAAAACTTGAGTTTCTTGTTTATTGGGTTTCTCTCCACAGTTTTTGGAAAAGCAGTATAGTATATTGACTCTACTCATCAAGGAGAATCTATTTGTCCAATCAGAATTCCATTATGAGCATTTTTAGATTTGGCCCTAAAAATTAGGGTTTCCACAAAAATAGGAATTTATGAAATATGAAGACATAGCTGGAAGCTCCTTGCAAAAATCGAAGTTTAGAGCTTTGGATCGAGATTTTTGGCTAGGTAGATCTCTGGGAAACTCAAACCCTAATTCAGGGCTCTCCCTAGTGAACCCAGGAGGACAAAAAGGCAAGTCTGAAGGGTAAAGCTTTGCTGATCTCAAATTATGAATACACCGGGCTAATCAGCTCATCAAGGCGCATCTCTCTATCTTTTCAGAAAGTTGAAATTCACATTTTGAATTTTTAGGGTTTTTTCGACAAACCCTAATTCGGGACCAGATCCAGTTTTCAGCGTTTCAAGTGATAAGACCTAAATCTTTTCTATTTCCATTTGAAGTACTCTCTAAGATGTCTCACCACACCAAGCTTGAGGATAAGCTTGAAGGGGCTGATAACTTTCGAGCTTGGAAGTATAGGATTGGGTTAATCCTGGAAGAGAATGAGTTGGACTCATATATAAAAGAAGACATCCCTATCCCAGAGGATGAAGAGGCTAAGGTTTTGCATAAGAAGAACTTGGTCAAGGCAAAGAGAATCATTGCTGATTCTATCAAAGACCATCTCATACCCCATGTGTCTTTTCTAAAGACACCCAAGGCTATGTTTGACTCTTTGACCAAGCTATTTGAAGGAAAGAACATAAATCGAAAGATGACGTTGCGGAATCAATTGAAATGGGTCAAGATGTCGAATGGAGAAACCATTCAATCGTATTTCTCCAAGGTATCTCAGATCAAGGAACAACTTGAAGCTGTAGATGAAATGGTGGAGAATGGTGAAATTTTTATGACTACTTTGAATGGCCTACCTAGGTCATGGGACTCTTTTATCCAAGGGATCTGTGCCAGAAAGAAGTTAAGCTCCTTCAGTAGATTATGGGAGGAATGTTCTCAAGAAGAAGCAAGGCTTGTGGCAAGAGAAGAGAAGATGGGAAATGAAGATCAAGCTCTCACAACTCACACTAAGAAGGGCAAGTTCAAGAGGGATCCATCCCATCACAAGAAGAAATCTTCTCATCATTTTCACAAAGACAAGAAAGATCTAAGGTGGTTCACTTGTAATGAGAAGGGTCACTTTGCTTCAGAATGTCCCAAGAACAAAAGGGACAACCACAACAACAACAAATCCAGCAAGAAGAAGAAGGGTAACAAAAGAAGGTACCATGCTCATGCCGCCGAAGATGATGAACCTCCAAAGAAGAAGGCTAGGGAAGAAAGTGATGATAGTAATGATGGCTCATCAAGTGAAGAAGAGTATGTTCTAATCTATGCTCTCACACGTACTATCTCCCATGGTTGTAATGATTAGTTAATTGATAGTGGGGCTTCCAAATATATGACTGGGTTTAAGGAATCTTTTGTGAACCTATCTAAACATGAATCACCCTATAAGGTGAAACTTGGGGATGATTATCAATACCTAATCAAAGGAAGTGGTGAAGCCTCCTACAACCTAGATTCTGGTAAATCTTTGAAGATGAAAGAAGCCATTTATGTACCTGGGCTCAAGAAGAACTTACTCTCCATCTCTGCATTGGATGCAAAAGGTATGAGGGTTGCATTTGTGGATGGCCAAGTCCTAATGTGGCCAAAGGGAAAGACCATAGATGATGCAGTTGTGATTGGAGAGCAAGAGGGAGGTTTGTATAAATTAAAAGGACAACCTGAACATGCCATGGTGCATGAATCCATGGAGCCAAGTGAACTTTGGCATAGAATACTGGCTCATATGCACTATAGGGCACTTCCAATTGCAAGCAAGGTTGTAGAGGGTCTTCCTGAAATCAAGACCAAACATGAAGGTGTTTGCAAAGGATGTGCAAAAGGTAAGAATATGAAGAAGGATTTCCCAAGCAGTGAAAGCAAGGCAAAAGATATCCTGGAAATCATCCACTCAGATGTATGTGGTCCTATGTCATCCAGTTCTCTAAGTGGGTATGTTTACTATTTCTCATTTATTGATGACTTCTCTGGGAAGACTTGGGTATACTTCTTGAAGAACAAAGATGAGGTGTTTGATAAGTTCAAGGAATTCAAAACCTTGGTGGAGAATCAAACTGACAAGAAGATTAAAACATTCAGATCCGACAATGGTGGAGAATTCACCTCAGGTGACTTCAAGAAGCTTTGTAGTGATTCAGGTATTAAGAGGGAGTTGACTGCTCCTTATAATCCTCAACAAAATGGAGTTATAGAAAGGAAGAACAGAACAATCATGGAAGCAGCAAGGGAAATGCTGCATGACCAGGATCTACCTATGCATCTATGGGAAGAAGCAGCTAGAACAACTGTATATGTGTAGAACAGAACGCCCCACAAGATATTGGACAACAAGACATCAGAAGAGGTCTTTTTTGGTAAGAAAACTTAAGTCAGCCATCTCAAAATATTTGCTTGTCCAATATACACTCATGTCCCAAAGGAAAAGAGGACCAAAATAGATCCTTCAGGAAAGAAGGGTATCTTTGTGGGTTACAGTGACAGCACGAAGGCTTACAGAATATACTTTCCAGGGTTCAAGAAGTTTGATGGCAACAAGGATGAATATAAGTTCAAGGACAGGTAATCCAGGAAGCAAAGATCAAGAGGGAGCACACTCCAACAACTCCTGCAAGGATGCATATTTTTAGAGGGAGTTGACCATCTTCCTACTGTTAAATTTTGAGCAATAATTCACAATACTCTAGGATCTTCACTGAGAGAATAACATATACAGTATATCAATGCATGACAATCAAAATAAGCATGACAAGCATCACAAGAATAAAAAACATGAGAGACAAGAGACACAGAGTTTCCGTGGGGAAAACCCTAAGGTGAAAAAACCCACAACTTCCTCAGAGATAGAGAGAGAAATGGCTCAACCAAAGTACAACCAAAATACACTGAGATAGTCTCCTAGTAGCAGATGATCCTCCTCCTCACTAGTGCGCCACTTTCTGCGTGAGAGAGATGTACTTTTCTGAATGATCTAAATAGAGATCACCTGATCTCTATTTATACTAACCTGTTTTCCCAGTGACCTTATGGGGCCGACTTGTCTAGCTAGGTACATCCACATTATAATATATATATATTTCGGGGCCGACCCCACACATGGTGGTCTAATAACCCATCGGCAAGTACACACACTTGCGACACTTGTCAATCCACATGACGACACTTCCTTATACATGAATGACACATCTCTTATAAGGGTACAATAAATATATATAAAATAAATAGATGAAATACATTCCGAAGTTACATATACATCAACACCTACATTCCACAACAGAAAGGTGTAGAAGAAGCTACTTCAGTAGCTCCTGCCAGGAAGCAAAGACTCAAAGGGAGTCCACCCAAAAAACAAACAAAGGTAAGTATTTCAATTATCATTTCTTGCCTATTTTTTTAAATAATATTATGCTTATGTTCACAGACTTAGGAGATGTATTGTGCATATTAGAATGATTGCATTAATGAATAGTATACTACTAATATGCATGTGATGGGTAAGTGGCCTATGGAACTGTACAACATTCCAGTGCTACTTATCTAGAATGAAACCTCTTTGCTGACGTGTTGGGAGTAGTGCAAACTCTTAACAATGTTATGGTAGAGACTGGAAGGCATCTAGAAAGTTGTGGAACATGGATAAATGTTGTATTGAAGCATTGGCTAAGATAACTGCATGAATGCATAACATATTTCTTTATGTGTAAAAGAATTTGTTCTGAAAATTATGAGATGTTTCTAATCATGCAATTTAACTGGTTTTGTAGGAAAGACCGTATATCTTCACCTACAAAAGGACTACAACATTTGTTCCAGCAACAAAGATATCTATTGAAGATATTGAAGATATTAAAGTTCCCAGGATCTGGGATGAAGAAATGGAATGCCATGATCCGTTGATCATGAAGAAGATGTTTGGGATGCAGTCCCAAGACCTGACAGGGAGTCACATGTGTGCAGATTGAAGAAAGCCTTGTATGGCTTGTAGAAAGCTCCCAGAACTTGGTGTGATACAAAGAGGAAGCTTGCCGCCGAATTCGATATGAAAAACTTTGGGAATGATGCATTATCTCCTAGGTATGGAGGTGTGGAAGAATTTAGGTGGGATCTTCCTTGGTCAAGGGAAGTACACAATAGATATCCTGAAGAGATTCGGGATGATGGATTGCAAGGCCATGGCCACACCCATGGCATCGAATCTGGAGCTTCTATGTGATGCTTCATCTGAGCCGATTGATGTCTCTATGTATCGTCAGATGATTGGGTCCTTGATGTACTTGACGAACACGAGACCAGATATTTGCTTTGTGGTGAACACATTGAGCCAGTTCCTGATGGATCCGAGGAGTGTTCACCTGGTTGCTGTAAAGCATGTTCTGAGGTACCTGAAGGGTACAGTGGATTATGGGCTCAAGTATGAAGCGAATCAAAAGTTTAGCCTGCAGGGTTATGTTGATTCAGATTGGGCTGGCAGTGCTGTAGATAGGAAGAGCACATCTGGGTGTTGCTTCAGTATGGGATCAGGTGTGATCTCTTGGTTCAGCAGGAAGCAGTCCTGCGTGGAACTGAGTACAACTGAGGCAGAGTATGTTGTATCCTGTTTAGCTAATTGTGAGGCAGTATGGCTACGGAAGCTATTGTCTGATTTATTTGATCTCCCATTGGATGCTACTGGTATATTCTGCGATAACCAGAGTTGTGTGAAGCTGTTTGAGAACCTAGTGTTTCATGACAGGTCGAAACACATAGAGATCAAATATCACTATATCAGGGATATGGTGCAGAGAGGAGCCATGAAGATCCTGTATGTTGCGATGGATGAGCAGATTGCAGATGTGCTGACGAAGCCACTAGCTAGGGTGAAGTTCGAGTACTTCAGGGAGAGGCTTGGTGTTCTTCAGATCGAGGAAACTTCGAGGAAGAAGTGATAGACACATTTGCTGAAGACATTCCAATTATGTTGGAAGGAGGATCCTTCACATGGCTGTGGATGTAAGCGCTGGATGATGAGCATCAGGATGATGTTCTGGTTTCTGCTTTGTATGATCAGTTGGATCATTTATATATGTATGTACGCATCATGTTGGATGCTCGATATGATCAGTTGGATCATTTATATGTATATGTATGTATGCATCATGTTGGATGTTGGATATGATCAGTTGGGATCATTTATATGTATATCGCATCATGTTGGATGCTGGATATGATCAATTGGATCATTTGTATGTATTTTGTATATGCATCATGTTGGATGCTTAGACCATGTATCTGTACATGTATCAGGTGGATACATTGTATGATCAGGTAGATCATGTATGTTGATATGTATCAGGTATGATCAGGTAGAT
Source organism: Larix kaempferi (assembly GCA_027924585.1). Lineage (NCBI taxonomy): Eukaryota > Viridiplantae > Streptophyta > Pinopsida > Pinales > Pinaceae > Larix > Larix kaempferi. Next base: position 2,972,902 of record BSBM01000114.1, read on the forward strand.
CATGTATGGATACATTGTGTGGATCATGTATCTATGTATCAGGTGGATACACTGTGTATGGTGATATGTATCAGGTAGATACTTGGTATGCATCAGGTGGATGCATTGTATGATCAAGTTGATCATGATGATGAGCTTCAGGATGTTGCTCCAGATGATATGTACCAGGATGGTACAGTGATGATGATCAGTATGATCATGGGAATCAGGATGATGCCTCATGCGATGATGATCCGTTGGATCATGAGTATCAGGTTGATACTTGGAGGTCAGAGATGATATGTGGCAAGTTGTGCAAATAGCATGTAATCAGTCCTGGGAGATCTTGCCGGTCATGCTACGGCACATAAATGTTCCTGGGGTACTCTTTCCGGTATTGCTATGTAGTATGTAATCAGTCCTCAGATATCCGATTGGTTGAGCTGTGTGCTCGTAATCAGTCCTGGGATGAGGTATTACTACGGAGACATGTAATCAATCCTGGAGATCCGAGAGATTGAGCTGTGTGCTCGTAATTAGTCCTGGGATGCTCTTTAGAGATCTTGCCGGTCGTGCTGCGGCACATAAATGTTCTTGGGATGCTCTTTAAAGGTTTTGTCTATCCACATGTAATCAGTCCTAGAGATCTGAGAGGTTGAGCTGTGTGCTCGTAATAAGTCCCGGGATGCTCTTTAGAGATCTTGTCGGTCGTGCTGCAGCACATAAATGTTCCTGGGATGCTCTTTAAAGGTATTGTGGAGGAGATGCATGTAATCAATCCTGGGAGATCTTTCCGGTCATGCTTAGGCACATAAATGTTCTTGGGATACTCTTTCCGGTATTTCATCCTCCCATAAAATTAGTCCTGAGAGGCCACCTCTATTAGACCGTTCGCACAGATGATGAAGACCTGCAGGTGGTGGGCCTACATCCAGTATGAAAAAGGACTGGCTCTGTAGAACTTCCTATGACAAGTAGAGTTAGAGATTGGTTGAGATAGCAGTAGCAGTGACGATGATGATGACGATGCTTCGATGGCGATAATCCCGAGAAGAAGACTTGTCTAACAGAACTGTGTCGATAAATACCTTCCTAGTTAAGAGGGAGTGTTGATGTATATGTAACTTCGGAATGTATTTCATATATATTTATTGTACTCTTATAATAGATGTGTTATTCCTCTATAAGGAAGTGTCGTCATGTGGATTGACAAGTGTTCCAAGTGTGTGTACTTGCCGATGGGTTATTAGACCACCATGTGTGGGGTTGGCCCTCAAATATATATTATATTGTGGATGTATCTAGATAGACAAGTCAGCCCCATAAGGTCACTGGGAAAATAGGTTAAGTATAAATAGAGATCAGGAGATCTCTATTTGCATCATTCAGAAAGTCATATCTCTCTCACTCAAAAAGTGGCGCACTAGTGAGGAGGAGGATCATGTGCTCTAGGAGACTATCTCAAGTGTATTTTGGTTGTACTTTGGTTGAGTCATTTCTCTCTCTATCTCTGAGGAAGTTGTGGGGTTTTTCACCTTAGGGGTTTCCCCACGGAAACTCTGTGTCTCTTGTCTCTCATGCTTTTGATTCTTGTGATGCTTGTCATTCTTATTGTGATTGCTATGCATTGATATACTGTATATGTTATTCTCTCAGTAAAGATCCAAGAGTATTGTGAATTAATGCTCAAAATTTAACAGATAGGCCATCAGATAGATTGTGAGTATGTAGTGTGTGGACAACCTATAGTCGGGCGATCTAGGTGGATAACAGGTCTTGAGTATGAGACAGACGGTGAATGATATGATTCTAGGACTGATGTGGCTCCGAGTATTCAATCCGTAGTTCAGAGGAGAGAATGATATGCTCTAGATATTATTGTGGTACCGAGTAGTTCGTCTTCTATTCAGGGGAGTTAGCGAGAGGCTACTTCCTCCAGTAAGGGAAAGAGGGTTAGTTGGCATGGATTGTCAGTAATGGTTGAGCGAGATGAGATGTGCGGACATGTTTCATCAGTACATGATACATACATTGTATAGGTATGGATTCCATATACAAAGGGAGATTTTGACGAGCATGATTGCCATTGATGACAGTACATTAATGACAAAGGTTAAATTGGTGAAATGAAAGACATGATGACAAATGACAAGCATTGATGACAAGTGGCAAGCATGGATAAGCATTAGATTGATGACATGGCAAGCAAGGTTGAAGACAAGGACATGGAAAGGCCTGTGGGAATCCCTTGGAGGACAAGTTTTTGTGCCTTTGTGGGCATTTGAAAGTACCCCTAACAGAAGGCTTATGTGGGCATTTTTATTGGCCCATGCGGGCATCTTCAAAGGACATCCTGCGGGAATTTTATGAGGGCATCCAAAGACACCTGCAGGCATATTAAGCAGCTCTTGTGGGAAGCTCTAAAGCCCACCCCCCTTCCGGGCATTTTCAAGACAGTCCTGCGGGAATTTTAAAAATGGATGCGTGGCATAATTAAGCCCCCCCCTGCGGGCATATTTTTGGAGCTTGTGGACATATGAGAAGAAACCCTTGTGAACATCTTCTATACCCTTGTGCGGGCATTTTTTCTCAAATATCTGTGGGAATTTCAAAGAGGAGAAGCAATGGGGTCATGAAACCCTTGGAGAAGGTTATAATGCCCAAAAGGTTTAGCACCCACGTTCATGGTGGTATGATAGCACTTGGACACACTTGTTGTTGAAGTTGATGATGATACATGGTCCATCTTGTGGCTAGTTGGATGTCCATCAACCCGCTAAAAGAAACACTTGTTAATAAATAAATCTAATGACAAGTCTGCTCCTCAAAGAAATCTAAAAAGAAATGAAAATAAGTTAAGAATAAAAATGGAATTTGTTGGAATGTCGGCGTAAGCAGAATTTATGAAGAAGGGTATATAAATAAGAGCCAAAACTATAATTCGGTGAGGATTTGGGGGGGGGATATAGAAAGGATAAGCTCTGATTTTCGAGTATATGAATGAGGCAACTGCAGATCCGAGGTTGCAGGATGATGTAGCATATTGAGATAATGTGATGGTTATGAACATGAAGTCAGTGAAGGATTGTTTTTGGATTGTTAAGAGATGATATTGTGACAGTTAAAGAGTTGAGTTTTGAAGGACTGTTTAAAATTTGTGTGGACAGATCTTATCCATTATTTAGGGTGGATATGAAGTAAAGTGGAGAATACTTAATGATTTTCGGGAGGATGCCCAAAATTGAAGATCAAGAAGTCCTTCAAGGTTCTGAGATAAAAAAAAATTGAAGATAAAGTGAAGCAGTGAACAACTAAGTAAATAGAGAACTTGCTGATAGTAATGAAGTAGTCATTGGACTATTGGTTCTAACATATTTTGTAAATTTGTATTGTTGGGGTGTTGGTGCATCCCAGTTAGTTGTAGCTGATAGAATCATCTGGTGGTTGGTGCCACCTTTGGGTTGTAGCCCATTTTGGAGATTGAAGTCTCCAATGACAATATAAAAAGTTTACAAAGCTTATCTCATGTCTCTAATGATATGGATTGATGATATAAATGACTAGTTTATTTATTATTGATGTGTAGCTTAGTGTGAATGATGATCTATGCCTAAGTGTTAAAGTGAAATTCTTAAATGATATATGTTTAAGGTTTGAAAAAGTTGAAATTGGAATTAAGTGCTGTCTCACTGATTCACCCCCCCTCTCATTGAGCCATTGTGTTCATCAGCTTCTACAATAGATAGTGTGAGACTGGAGTGATTCTGGAAGAGGACATGCCAGAAGGTCTTCTCATGCGAAGTGGAATCACTGGTATTTGCAGCTCAGGATTTCTTCATGTGATGATGCCTAATATGAAGGGACATTTGATTTTAACTTTCTAGAGAAGAGTTTAGAAAGGGTGGGAATATTCCATATTGTGTGCGAAGCACATGAGTAGATTATCATATTGTGCGAGAAGCACATGAGAAAATTACCAGCTCTGGTGGGGAAGCAGTTTATCTTCATCAGAGATAAGTTGGGAGTGAGGGATAACACTTTCCTTGGTAAGAGGGAGTTTTGAAATTTGTACCAAGGAAGTGTTCCCCTAGAAAATTTTCCTAAGTCATTAGGAGAGGGAAAAGTGACACGACCCTTGTATTAATTGCTTTAGATGAGCAATTAATTCACTTTAGAGTTATAAAGTGACTTTTAATATATTTAAGTGGTGGTTGAGTGAAATTAATTTATGGATATAAATAAAGTGCATTTATTCTCATCCATTAATCTAAACCAATGTGGGCCCTTAGATTAGATGACCATTCAGCTACCCTAGTGAGGAAAACCCAAAGACAAGGAACATGAATTAAAAGGGAACTCCATCTTCCATTGTTCAACATTCAAGAGAGTTGGAGCAAGTTGACCTTCCTTGAGAAGAAGAGAAGTCGAGGCATGAGATATAGATAGAACCACAATACAAAGACTGTACAACAAAGTGCATTGACATGATTTTCTAGAGTGAATTTGGAATAGAATTTGAGGCTGTTATAATAGTGATGAGTGGCACAAAAATTGTGAAAGGGGAATAGTGTTCGAGGAGGAACCTAGGCACAATTTTCCAGGTGTTTGGAACAATGTTTTAGGTGTTTTACTAATCATTTATTGATGTCCGTACAGTATGTTCATACAATGAGTTTCTGTAGCATACTTAGTACAAATTTCGAGGTGAGGAGGCATGAATTTTGTGGCATAAATTTACTGAGTCTACAGGAATGAAAATTTCAGACCTCACAATAACACATAGTTCGAGGAAGTGATTGCCATTTCCAGACAATCCATACTATGAGTTTTTAGCACACTTTTCGAGAAGGATTTGCATATATTTCGAGACTGTATTGCACATAAATCGAGGGCTAAATAATTGTTTGCTAGTTGAGATAAGTAGTGTTTGTACTTGTACTAATGGACTATTTTTTAGATAAATAAAATTTCTCCCACAGGTTTTCCCTTCGGGGTTTTCTCGGTATTTTGGTAGAATTCTCATGTGCTTCTAGTTCAGACATGTTTATGAGTTAAATTTCATTTGCATCTATCAAAAGTTTGAATGAGATTTTTTATTAAACATTGATAATCTGAATATAACTTGAAGCCCATTTGAGAAGAAAAAATCTACACCTTCCTCTCTGATTTTTCATGGCTAGATTGTGGCAGAAATCCCTTGGATCCTAGTTGAATATTTAGTGAAGATTTGGAGTATGAATAAGGTATTTTGTAGGTAAGATAATCTTTCATATCTTTATGTTATTTCCCTTTCTTTCTTTACTTTCTTATAATATATATATATATATATATATATATATATATATATATATATAATAATGAGAACTATGTATAATGTTTCCTCTCTTGACTATGTTATCATTGTAATGTTTTTCTTGATGCATTTTTCCTCTAAACTTGGTTAAATGCAAATTAACTTCATTCCGTATAATCATAATACTTATACACATCGGGTTTTACCTACTTTAGTAATGCCATTAATAATCTTTATGTAATTTAGGACAACAAGGAGGTGGGCCATAGGATATTGCACATCTCATATTGATTGGACACTCTTCCTCATTAGGATAGTCTCCCATCAAGTCATGAGTTGAAACCATATGGAAAATGGAAAGACACTAGTGTCTGGTCCACCCATCCACTTTTGATTATTGTATCTTAATAAACTATTTTGTTGGAATTAATAAAATATTTTGTTGGAAGCGAGGGTTTGAGAGGTAACTCCACCTCTTTAAAAATAAAGGAGGGCCCTCTCCAATTCCCACACTTCCTTCATCATTGATTAATTTTCTTCTTTGAGAATCGATATCAACAAATATGTATTCAATGCACATTGTCCAAGTCCCATCCTCATTTTTCACCAAAATGGCCAAGAAATTGCATGGTCAAGTAATCAGTCTTATGAATCCTTGCTAAAAAAATTCATGCAACTACTTCTTCTCTTCATCTAACTCTACTATGTAGTTTCTTTAAAATCCTATATTTGGTAAAGGAGAGGCTAGCACTAATTTTATCTCATGTTCCACTTTCCTCTTGGGTGATATTCATTTTGGTTCTTGGAACAAATTTCTATATGCCTGCAAAATTTCTTCTAATTGGGATTTTTTTGTTCATATGTCATTCTTAAGATTACTTCACACATATAATATTGCATGGTCAAGTAATCAGTCTTATGAATCCTTGCTAAAAAAATTCATGCAACTACTTCTTCTCTTCATCTAACTCTACTATGTAGTTTCTTTAAAATCCTATATTTGGTAAAGGAGAGGCTAGCACTAATTTTATCTCATGTTCCACTTTCCTCTTGGGTGATATTCATTTTGGTTCTTGGAACAATTTCTATATGCCTGCAAAATTTCTTCTAATTGGGATTTTTTTGTTCATATGTCATTCTTAAGATTACTTCACACATATAATATTGGTATCATTTTGGTATTGTCTCAAGAAAATAAGTAGACAGTTCTTGGTCAAACTAATCAATATCTTGTCTTGGTGTGTACTCAATATAGAAATTTTAGAATTTCCCTTGTGTGCATTGATGGTAATTGGTTTGACATTATTTATTAGGTGACATTGGTTGTCCCTTATCATGAAGATAGCATCACTCATATGCATAAAGGGTATGCCAAACACTAGACTGCATGTGTCAGTAGGAGCTACACCAAGTTCTATTTCATCAATAAAGTTTTTACCAATAACAAATATAAGCTTAGACTTCTTGGGAAAATTTAACTCTACGTCCTTATTCACCCAAGCTAAAATGTATGGATGAGTTTTATTTTGAATTTATCAACCAAGCTTACTTATGAGGTCCTTTTCAATGAGGTTTTCCTATAAATAAAAATCAAATAAAGTATTTAACTTGTTCTTGTTGATTTGAATATTGATATGGGATAACTTTTTTGTCTCCTTGTCCTCTTTGTGATGGATGATACTCAATTTTACCTCCTTTTACACAATTGCATGGGCAATGCTTTAATCCACATCGAAGCTAATTTACATCTCCCTTTCTTTTGAAGCTAAAATATTATTCTTCTTAGGTTTCTCTTGCATGCAATTTCCATAAAGGTTATTAAGGTTCTTTTACACATGTGCAATAGTGAGAGTTTTATTTTTTATTCATTTTTCCTTTTTATTTCTCTTGTTGGAAGCTTCATGCTAGTATGACTACTTATAACTATTTGGTTTCTCTTTTTGTTATTAGATTTAATCTACTATATTTGTACATTGGTATCATTGTTGGCCTTGTGTCTGAATACAATAACTTACCTCCTTATGTTACTATGAAAATTATCCCTCTTGTAGAATTCTATAGAATTGAATGTGGGGATAGAGAATTCTATAGAGGCATAGTGTAGGTTGTCCAGAGGAAATAGAGTATCCTATAGAGATCCAAGCGCACATACTCCTATAGAATCTAGGCAAATACACTCATGTGGGTTCCTATATAAATTTGGGTGGACACACTCTTGCAGAAAAATGGGCAGAGGGATTATGGATTCCTATAGAAATCTAATCAAATAGACTCATATAGGTTCTTGTAGATGTATAAGCATGGTTGGGTTGTATTATTTAATGGGTATATGCAAGAGGGTGTGGTATGAAAATTGAGTAAAGCATGGATTGAAATGAATGGTAATATGATGTGAATGATGATTGATGAGTCAAATCATAGATGGGTGAATCAAAATGTGAATGATTGAGTGTATTATTTTTTATGGAACTCCTTTGGCAGTTGAAATATCAATGAAGAGATGAATGATAGATTGATAAATTTGTCTATCAATTCTTTTCTTCTGATACTCTTTGAATTAGTACTTTCTTGAAGTTTCCTTGAAATAATGGTTGAGTGCATATTCTTTGCTTGGATGCAGGTTGTTCTTGGAGCCAATATGCATCTATGGTAATTGCTTTGGAGATATGTAGAGAAAACATGGAAGTTTGAAGTACTCTATTTTTTTGTATGATCAATATACTGTTATGCTCAATTTTTATTTTCTTTTGAACATTGTTGGTTTGTGACCTTTAAATAAGGGGGAAAATCTAGTTTATACTATTTATACACTATTAAGACTTTAGAAAATTATTTGATTGAAATAAAGTATGGTTTTTGTGATCCATTAAGGTTGATTCCTTGATAATATTTGAATTGGAAGTTGACTATTCATTCTCAGTAATGTAGAAACTCTAATATATGTTTTCTAAACTTGAAATTGTGTGAAACCTTATGATTGGATATCGATGTGGCCTCCCCTTTTGTAGCTTGAAGTCCATACTTTATCTCCTCAGAGTTTGATCTTGGTAGGCATGCTGGAAGGTATATGTATGAATAATAACCTTTGAAGTTGAGCTCAAGTATAAAAAGTTTCATGTGCAAGAAGGTACAATGGGCTTTGCATTGGATCCTTGAGAACTTTTTGAAAGACTCTTGGTTTCCATAGATTTATTTCTACAAAAGTAAGGAATATTGCAAGTTGTTAATCATTTTGTTCTAAAAATAGTTGTAGTGGTTCTCATTACATGCCTGCACATAAATATTTTTTACTATCCATGAAATCCTTTGGAGAGGTACTTGCTTAGGTATGAGCTTGATATTCATATAATTGTCTTATTTTATTTGATTTTTTGTGGATAGAAAATCATTATTCTCATTGCTTGTTGTCTATAGAAAAGTATTTTCATAGTTATTATGTAGATTTGAACATTATCTCTTGAAAGTGATCTATTTTGTAGGTTGATATTGCATACTTTCACTCTAGAATGACTTTCAACATATTCCTCAAAACCTTTTATTGATTTCTTACCTTTATGGACCTGAATTCACTTTTGGAATACTCTTGAACAAAACATGATAAGCACTTAAAGATGTATGACATAGTTGGAACGCAATATATGTTGATAGGATTTACGTTTTTTTTTGTATTCCTTATCAACAAGACTCCTTGATCTTTATTTGGATTGTTGGAGTTGAACTTGAGATTGAATGAAAATTATAAAGAGGTAGGATTTTTTTTTCTTTTCTCAGAGCAAAAACACCATTGCTAGTTTTCATCAGTGCTTTGTCTCATGGTTCCTAGACAAGGTTGTTTTCGCCATGAGGAATGTTTTTATTCAACCGAACTAGATTTTCCTCCAAGGATTTTTTCAAACAAAGGCATGTCCTAGATTCATCCAACAAGTTTTCATCATGGGAATTTTTCTTCTCTTTTATTTTTGGGATGCTCTTAATTTTTATTCCAATGGAAGGAGGGGTTTCCTTCATTCACTTCTCAATACATGGCAAGATTATGAAATAAGAGAGATATGAGGACTTTGTTTTTCCAATAAACATCAAAATGATTGAAAATGATGCATATAAAATATATCTAAAAAAGAGTCATTTAGTACTTTTTGTTTTTTAAATGTTAAGGAGTGGTAGCTAGCCTAGACTACCAAACAATGTTTGCAGATGTTGGATTGAATTAGTGATTAAAAATCTAGGTTGAAGTAGATTTTTATGGAAATACCCAATAAAAATAAGTTTTAAAAGTGCATCAATTTGGTATGTCAAGTCTACTGTTAAGAACCCATGTCAATCCTTCTATTTAATTTGTTAGTATATTATTGTTGGACGCATATGATTTGTAATTCATCCTGTAGTATTTGTTGATCCATAGTTTGCATTATTGTTGTTGGACGCATATGCTTTGTAAGTCGTCCCATAGTAGTTGTTGAACCATAGTTTGTATTGGCCCATGGTTTGTATTGGCACATGGTATTGACCCATAGTATTGGCGCCTAGACTTAGTATATAAGTTTGTGTTGAGACCAATGAAGGTACGGTGAAGTTATTTGTATTGAGCTTGCTCAAAGGAGGTTACCCCCTCGAAGTGGTATGCGATCAATAAAAATATTCTGTGATCTCATTTATTGTGCATTTTATCAATTAATTGTTGCAGGTTCCTCACATATGGTATCAGAGCACTTTCTTGGGCTCGCTGGGTGAAATTTCTGTCAATTTTTTTTTTCGCATCTGTTGTAGGTTCGGATTTGGGAATAATCCCTCTCCATTTAACTGTGGGAAGTACTTGGGCATAAGCCCTAAAACTCATTGTGAGGAGTGCCACAGGTACCCTGAAGTAGCTGGCACATTGAGAGGACCTTCCAGTGAAAAGGGAAACAACCCCTACTTGATTGACTAGTTCCCACCCGTGAGGTAAACCAAGAGCTGTCGTTTGTAGCAAAGCGGTTATCAGTTTTACTTGAGCTGTGGAGTGAGGGGTACTATCCCAATACGCAAGCCGTCAGACAACATTGGTGGCCAATTGAATCCCCTGAACCATTAGGAATCCAAGAATACTTGGGGTCCATATCTATTTTCAGCTGCTAAATCAAAGATTTCCTCTATCCAGAACTGTTGCTGATCACTTCCGCACCGTTGCTGATCCATCTGTTGCTGATCACTTTTGCACCATTGTTGATCCCTTTCGCGTCGTTGCAGATCCATCTGTTACCGATCCCTTCCATACCGTTGCAAATTCATTTTAGAACAAAAAAATAAATAAATTCTGTTTCCCTTGTTTTCGCCATATCTCCTTTGATTCCACTCTGTTTCCCTTGAAACTTCACTAACATCCCTACAATCCCATTCTGCATATTTCATTCATGAGGACCCTATCCCAAATTCCACTTCCCCAAACCAGAAATCCCACATTTGTCCATTTTTAGGGTTTTCCATAACTTCAATTTTTACCCAATCTTCAAATTTTGTCACCGTGTTCATTCCCTATTTCTGCTTCTTTGTCCATCTCTGACAAATTATCCCATTCTTTCACCCCGCTTCTGAAATCCTCATTTTCTGCTTCCCTATCTATTCAAAAGTGTCCAAAACCTAATCAAACCCAAATCACCCACTAGATTTTTTCCAAAATCCAAATTTTCCTTTACTAAAATAGTCTCTGTTTTTGTTTTTCTACCCACTAAAACAAAAAAAGAAAGAAAAAAAGCTCTTGGCTATGGTTGTCACCTGCGCCGGAGAAAAAACCATGGAGGAAGAACTTGCAACTCTCAAAACAAAACTCCAGGATCTAGGAGCAAACAATAAATGACAGTCAGAGTCTTCTTCAGACAATGGGTTCTCTTCTTCCAGCAATTTCCGTGGTCCAAAGCTTGATTTTCCCCGCTTTAATTGTACTAATATGACTGGATGGATCTATAAGGCAGAACAATATTTCAGTCTGCATAATACTTTTGATGTCAACAAAGTGCCACTTGCATCCTTTCATTTGGAACAAGAAGCTCTTCAATGGTACCATTGGTACACCAAGGCTCATGAAGAGCCAAAATGGCCATATTTTTTTCAGCTCCATTTGTAGCGATTTGGTCCTAGTGCTTTTGATGAATTCACAGGAGCCCTCACTAAACTTTGCCAAATTGGCACTGTGAGAGAGTATCAAACATAATTTGAGAAACTAGCTAACCACACAGAAGGATTGCCTGATGAATTCTACAGGAGTTGTTTTATCAGTGGTCTGAAGGATGCAATCCGATCTGAGGTCAAAATGTTCTGTCTCAACACAATGATGGAATCCCTGGGGTCAGCTAATTTGGTAGAAGACAATATTGCATCCCAACAGTGTTCCAAACCCAATTTTGTTCCCTTCAGAAATTTGGGTTCTCAACGACCTCCCATCCCGCCATCTCCTTGACCAACTCCTATCAAGCATTTGTTTGAAACAAAGATGCGGGAACGCAGAGAAAAAGGGCTTTGTTATAATTGTGATGAGAAATTCACTCGGGGACATAGATGTGTTCAACAAAAGCTCTATCTCTTGGATGTGGATTCTCCTCCTGCCTCTAAAATTGGTGAAGAAGATCCAAATACAATAGATGATCAGGTTGACATTCAGGAGCCTCCTATTGACCCTCCGTCTCAGGACAACCACCCAGAGATATCTCTCCATTCTTTAGCCGGAGTCACCACCCCCCAAACAATGTGGGTCAGGGGTTACTTCAAGAAGCTTCCTCTTACAATACTCCTTGATTCTAGTAGCACTCATAACTTCATTGACCCTCGGATCGCCAAACATGATGATTGTTTTATCCATCCTTGCTCCAACTTTGAAGTCATGGTTGCCAATGGGGGCACCTTACCTTGCAAAGAAAGTGTCAGAGTGTGCGTAACTCTATGGGAGATTATAACCTACTCTCTGACATGTTTGCCTTGACCTTAGGAAGATGTGATGTGGTTTTGGGTGCTCAATGGCTACGCACACTTGGCCCCATCTTATGGGATTTTGCTGAACTTTGGATGCAGTTTTCACCCAATGGAAAAAAACACACATTGACCAGCTTACAACCAAGGTCTCTCAGCATCATCAGTTCACATCGCAGGGAGAAACTCCTTAAGAAGAATTCTCATGGTGTCATCGCTAAACTGCATTCCATTTAGATGCAACCATCAGCGGGATCCACTACTCCTTTGGATCTACAACAAATTCTAGATCGATATACAGGTGTCTTGGCTGAGCCAGTGGGCTTGCCAACTTCAAGGCCAGAGGACCATCATATTCAACTCCTTACTGGAATCATTCCTCCCAACATCAGGCCCTATCGCTACCCATTTCACCACAAAACATAGATTGAAATGCTCATTCGGGACTTACTGAAGCAAGGTATTATTCACCTAAGCACTAGTTCATTTTCTTCACCAGTTCTTATTGTCCGAAAAAAATGGGTCATGGCACCTCTGCATTGACTTCTGAGCACTTAATTACCTCAAAATCAAGGATAAGTTTCCAATTCCTGTTGTTGATGAGCTTCACCGTGCTCAATGTTTCTCCAAGTTGGATCTTCGTTCTGGGTATCATCAAATTCGGGTTCATGAGGATGATATCCCTAAAACATCTTTCTACACACATGATGACCACTATGAGTTTTTGGTCATGCCATTTGGCCTCACTAATTCTCCTTCCACATTCCACGCATTGATGAATAAAATATTCCGACCCTACTTGCGGAAATTCATTTTGGTCTTCTTTGATGATATCCTCATCTACAGTAAAACACGGGATGAACATCTCCAACATCTGGATCTGGTAATGCAACTTTTCTCTGATCATCATCTCCACGCCAAATAGTCTAAATGTGTTTTTGGACAGAAGGAAGTAGAGTATATTGGGCACATTATTTCAGCACAAGGTGTTCATGTGGATCCTACCAAAATAGCTTCCATGAACAATTGGCCGCATCCTCAGACACTGAAGAGCCTTCATGGTTTTTTAGGGTTGACTGGATACTACCGCAAATTTGTCAAGGATTATGGGAAGATTGCAGCTCCGTTAACTGCTCTATTGAGAAAGGATGCTTTTACATGGACACCTGCTACTGAGTGTGCATTTGAACAACTGAAACAAGCTATGTGTACTACACCTATTCTAGCTATGCCCGATTTCTCCAAGCCCTTCACTATTGAGAGTGATACTTGCGGCAATGGAATTGGTGTTGTTCTCCTTCAAGATGAACATCCCATTGAGTCCTCTAGAAAATCCCTTTCAGGTAAGAATTTGGCTGCCTCTACATATGAGAGGCAATGGTGGCTATTTTGCATGCAGTATAGAAGCGGTGACCATGCCTATTAGGGAATCATTTCTGCATCAAGACTGATCACCAGAGTCTGAAATATTTCCTGGAACAACATGTATCCTCCCCAACATAACATAAATGGGTTAGCAAAATTAGGGGTTATGACTATGAGATCACTTACAAGCAGGGTAAGGACAATATTGTGGTGGATCCTCTTTCTCGCACATTTGATGACTAAGCTTCTCTTTTCGCTATTTCTATGCTAGTTCCAAATTGGTTGCAATCTGTTCAATAGGGATATGTCAATGACTCTTCATTATCTCAAATAATCCAATGCTTGGCCAACAACCCTTCTGTTGTACCACATTACTCTTGGGATGGTGCTTCCCTGAGATACAAGGGTCGTCTGGTGCTTCCCTAGAGCACAGATCTTCACCAGGTTGTCTTCTATGAACTCCATGCTTCTCCCTCGGCAGGGAACTCTGGGTTCCTCAAAACGTATGAGCGGGTACGACGTAACTTCTTTTGGGAGGGAATGAAAAGGACAATTCAACAGATGGTGGCCGAATGTGATACCTGCCAGCGCAATAAGGGTGAAACGACACTCCTTCCAGGATTGCTCAAACCCTTTCCCATCCCTACAAAAATTTGGACATATATTTCTATGGATTTCATTGAAGGGATCGCTAAATCTGGAGGGAAGACAATGATTTTGGTTGTGGTGGATCTCCTATCCAAATATAGTCATTTTTGTGCTCTCAACCATCCCTATACAACCTCCTCAATCGCACAAATTTTCGTGGACCAGATCTTTTGTCTTCATGGAATCGCTTCTCCCATTGTCTCGGATCATGATGCGAATTTCACCAGTCATTTTTGGAGAGAACTATTTCGCCACACTGGAACCAAACTGAATATGAGTTCAGGGTATCACCCACAAATAGATGGTCAGATTGAAATTCTCAATAAATGCTTGGAAACTTATCTTCGTTGCTTCACCTCTGAACAACAACACCAGTGGGAAAAGTGGGTCCCTCTTGCTGAATGGTGGTACAATACCTCTTACCAAACTAGCTCTACAATGACTCCATATAAAGCAGTCTATGGTCAAGCATCGCTAGTTCTTCTTCTATACACCCCTAGAAGTTCACCAATTTAGGCAGTTGACACGGTCCTTCGAAACCACGATCAGATTCTTTGCATTTTGCGGGGCAATCTTCACATGGCCAGAAATCGAATGAAGCAACAAGCCGATCAACACCATTATGAGCACACTTTTCAAGCAAGTGATATGGTTTTTCTTCGTTTACATCCTTACAAGCAATCCTCCTTGAAAATCAAAGGGAGTCATAAGCTTGCTCCAAAGTTCTATGGGCCATATAAGAGTCTTCAGAAGATTGGGTCTGTTGCTTATAAATTGGAACTTCCTCCTGTGAAAATCCTCACAGTGGATCCAAAGAGATGATGTAAACCTCACAATGAAAGAATTTAGGAAAATAGAAGAGAATAGAGCAGCAGAACATAGATCGAATGGAAATCAGATAGGAACAGAATATTCACACATGTTTCATTAATCAGAATAGTAAAACAATAATGATGCAATGTACATGATTCGAATACCAAGGGTGTAATTCGAATATGCGTGCATGGAGAGATCAAAATATCACTGGAGTGTCATCAAAGCACAACTAGAATTCTTCATCATCATCAGTGGAGTCATCAATGCACAAGTAACTATCAACCATCAGTCAAACTGAGTCAAACTGAGTGTGGTAGGTGTAACTGGCACATGGAGGCACTAACTAAATGAAGGAGGCTCAGTGGAGGGTGCATGAGGATCTAATTGGAGTCAAAATGGGAAGTCTAGTCTCACTAGAGGTCCATCGGAGTGATACAGTCAGTAGAGAGTCAGTCTAGCCTTAAATCAAGGAAAGAACTAAAGATAACTCAACTAATTGAAGTACAACTAAATGGTAGGTGAGAGAGGGCGCCTAGGATGCATGCAATTGCATGCAGGGCGCACTAAGAACTAGGAGGGCTAAAAATGATCAGTGAGAAGCTCCCGGGGCTAGCTAACTGAGGGCTAGGTGTTGGGACTGATGATTGGGATGCATGCAATTGCATGCATGCATGAATGAAAATGAAAAAATGGACAATGATGGTAGGACTAGGATGGAGTATAGGAAAATCCCAACACCCCCCCTTAATCCATCCTGGGCCCTGGTAACTAGGACCAAAGGTCACCCATCCAATCAAATAAATGATAAAAAATAAGAACTGTCCATAAACTAAGGAAATGGGGAAAACCTCATGGGAAAAATACCCCCCCTCAAAAGAACAGTAAAATAACTCAAAGAACCATCATACTAATCAAAAAAGGAAGAATCTTTCCTCAGCGAAAGCTTTTGCAAAAAACTTGGCAAGCTGATCCTCTGTAGGATGCCAATGCAGGTGCTAGATCTGGATCTAGTCTTCTGATGTGCCTCCCATTGTGTAGAGAATGTATTGGACGAATCAAGTCTTTCAGGAAACCTTTCTGCCACTGGAACGAATGGATCATGATGAGTCTTCCCAAGGGATGAAAGAGTGAACCCCACCATCATGCTGCATCTCTCGTGGAGAGGTAGATGGCATAATGCAAGGTTGGCATGATGTTGAAATCTGGTAGTTCTGTGAGCAGATGAATCCTCAACTGTGTTCTCAGTAGATGCAAGGACTGTGTGAGCCCATGTTGGCCATGGCTCTGGATTGAGAACATGTGTTGGTTCTGGATCTGAATTTGAATGTTGTTGAACTTTGATCGCAACATCAATATCTTCATCTTCGTCTTCATTAGAAGAAGAGTCACTCAGATCTTCATCAGATTCTGAAGGAGTAGGAAGAGAGAAGGGCAGAAAATGTGAGAACTCTTATGCCTTGGAGGCATGATTTGCAAACCCTTTCGCTACAGTCTTCCCAGTAGAGATATTTGTAATCTCAACTGTGTCGGGACCAAAAGTCACCTTCTTTGGTCTGATGCGAGTCATCTGATATACAGACAAAAAATTTGTTGTCAAGGAGGGAACGAATATAACATTATTGAAATTTCCATGCTCCATATGTACTGTACCCAACCCTTTGGCAGAGATCTGAGAGTTGTCTCCCATGTGAATAGTAGGCCCATCTTTGAGATCTAAAGAAGAAAATGATTCTTCAGAGGCAACCATGTGGTTGGAGGCTCCAGAATCTATGAGGAGGGCCTTTGATTTTGAAAAACTAGCCATCAATGCATGGAAATCCTCATGACCATCAGATCCACTTCTAGAATCAGACAGTCTTGCACATTTTGGAATAGCAATTTTTTTATGTTCAAGAAGCTTGGTTAGTTGATCTATTTTCTTGTGCATGCAAGATCTCTCTGGGTGGTATCCTCTCTTGCAGTAGGGACACTCAGATCTTTTCTGTTTGTCTTTCTTGGAGATGGAGGCTCCTTTTGATGGACTTGAATTGTCATTCATCTTGGATTTAGATGGCTTCTTGTCCTTTCCTTTTTTCCTCCTTTTATCATTCGTACCATTTGCTTCCCCAGCTAGAAGAGCTAGATCTTTGGAGGCCTTGATGGTGCCCATTTGAATCAGTTTGTCTTCTTCTTGAATGAGAGCCGCAGTAAAAACTTCTAAGGTTGGCATCTTCCATCCAAAGATTGACATTTTCCCAGAGTGGAAGGTAGATACAAAGATAGAAAATGGAGATCCTAGCTTAATCAGAATGGAGAGCACCAATTGCTCATCCTTTTTCTCAAAGCCACAATTCTTGCATTGCATAACCAAGTTTTTACATTTCAGGAAGAATTGTTGAATGGTCTCAAAATCACTTGGTTGTAGGGAAATCAATTCATTTTCCAGAGCATGGCCTCTTAACTCATCTTGTTTGCCAAAGAGGCCCTCTAATTTCTGACATACCTCTCTGTTGAAATACTGAGAGGGGGGTGAATCAGTATTTTCCAATTATTAAAATTTTAATCGAGAGCAAGTTGCTAATAACCAATCATAGCAGTATATCATCAACAATCATAATAAAAACAAGATGCACAATACACAAGATTTTTTTTACGTGGAAACCCAAGTCCTGGGGGTAAAACCACGGAAGCCTTTTATGATAAAATTTGACCCAGCAACAACTGGGGTAACAAATTTAATACAACTTCTGCAGCTACAACTGGAAGGGGCTACAACCCCTAGGCTTTGTCAGCTGCAACTGACGAGCTGCTACAATAGCTCAGCTCACAAAATTGTGAGCCCTAGCACCACCCTGCCACCCTTAAAGAGAAAGATTGCTGAACCTGTGGACCTGTCAAACCCTGTACTCTCTGCTGCTGAAAACCTCTGCTCTGTGATCACTGCCAAAATACCACTGCTTCTCAACCATCAAACTATTTCATCAATCCTGTATGTGTCTATACTTCCAACTTGTGATAACCTGTATGTCAGACTGTTCATCAATACTGCTGCTCATCATCAACCAAATACATTGCTGCAACATATCAAAGTCTGCTCAATACACTGCTGCAACACAACGAAGTCATCAAGGTCTGCTCAACACTGCTGCTGAATCAGTCAACTCAATCCACTGTCGAAATTATCAAGTCAATCTGATATTGATTACTCCTGTTATCTTCTGCTCAACTTTATCACTGTCATGAAGTCTGCCCAAGCATCAATTCTTTAAAAGATCTGTCTATAACCAACACCTTCAATCTTTCAAACTGCATACTCTGGTTCCAGAATTGCATACACAGGGTTTGAATAGCGCTACCGGAATATATTTGTGCTACAGGAACATTGAAGTGTTACAGAAACCTTCAACCATACCTCTGGGTCTCCACTCTGATCTCTTTTGAAACCTATAATCTCATGGTCACACAATCACTTTTCTCCTAATCTCAAAACTCTGCATTCCTGCCCTTGAAAATCTCAGAGATCGAGTCTCATTCCAACGATTTGCTGGTTTAATGGGCTTTGTCTCTTAGTGGAAGTTTGCAACGTGAATCTCTTGTTCATAATCTCATTCTTTCCGGTTGTCTCCTCGATGGTGTATTTATTTGCTTCTTCCAGGTGCGCCTTAGATCTCCCTTGCTTCCAGAAAGGAAATAGCGAAGCGATGACTGTCATTACTTACTGGATTTTGGTACAAATCAATATCCCATCATTCAGTTAACACTCAGTTGGATACATCCTTCAGCGAGTTGTCATTTCAAGAAATTAATGACAAAATTTCCTTCTCAAGCCTCCTCAACGATCTCGAGCACAAATTGCAAATCGCCGCTTAGTTAGAAAACAACCACGTTTTTCTTCATCCTACCATAGGAACTGCAACCTCTATCTATGCATACTTGATTTCCACATGGCACATACCTTGCTCATTCAAAGATCGATTCCCATGTACTTTCAATACCAACCAGATAGCCAAATAATATCAAAAACAATTAATGAAAGGATTGATTTGACAAACACGAAACAGATTTCTATGTTATCCTTGGAATCAAAATAACCAGATCTCACTTCACACAGAACTCTCATATTCACGATTCCTATTGAATTAGTAATTTTCCAAACCATCAATTAGCATAGTGAGGCATACACGATAACAAAGGCATAAATATCAGATTCTATCTGTATGCTATTTCTGTATACTCAGAAATCCTTTTACTATTCTAATGACCTGATTCGCATTGTCTTGGCCACAGTCGGCCTTGGCCTCCTCTACTATGCCCGTAGGCTTACATCCCTTTTCAAGCATGGAGGGTTCACAATGGATTTCTTCTTTTTAATTTAGCGCCGCAAGGGAAGAGCTCTAACAAAAAAAACGGCTGCCCAAAAAGAGATAAAAAACATACCAAACAAAAGGTTCGCTGCTGCTTCCAAGTTAGAGAGAGGATGCCAACGACTTCTTACCTCTGTAAAGATACCCGAAAATCAGAGCTAAATTTCATACCATAATTTCTCATCAACGAAATAGAGGATTGGATTCTATTTATATGCTCCTTTCCCTTATTTAGGGGGCCGACCTGATAAATTTATATATATATTTTTTATTAAAAAAAATGCCTTCAAACTGGGCCGACTTTGTCATCATAAAAAATTTATAATAAACTTTAATTTAATTTCTTTAATGAGCCGACTTTCCAATTTTAAATTTGTTTAAATTTTTATTCAGTGACTGGGCCGACTTCATGTATTGGATCGAAAATAGCAATTCAATCAACAACTCTTTGAGCAGGTCGACTCTAAAATAGTATTGAATATAAAGTTTAAAGTTTGGGCTCAGCAATCAAGGCTTCCTTATGACCATTACGTGCAAAGCACATATGTGGGATTTGGAGCTCAACAAGGAAACTACACCAAGAACAATCATTGTGCACAAGGGGCTCCAAGATCCAGTTTGTGGGCTTAAGGACCAATAAACAAAAAGCTTAATCAAAACCAAGTGTAATGCTTAAACTTCTTCAAACCAGGCATGTTCATTAACAAGTATATCGTTTTAAACAAATGACCACAGAATGGGTCATTTGTACCTATCAAGAACATGGGATTCAACATCAAGCTATGACATCAACTAAAAGACAACCAGGAGCAATGGACTTACATAGGCCCAAGATATAGCTTAGGGGCACATAACCAAATCAATGGGTAACCAGGGCTTTTTCCATTGTCCCAAGGACCCCAAGGGCTTCAGACTTGGGCTTGGACAAGGTCAAAAGGTCTCCTTTGACACAGACAACCACAAACCAAATACTAACCCTTAGGGGCTCTCCACAAGGGGCACCAAGACTTAACTATTGGCATCAATGACTAGACATTGTTGGCATCAATGACAACCTAATCAACAATCTCCCCTTTTGTCTTTGATGACAACACTCAGGCTCCCCCTGAGAATAGGCTCCCCTTATCCATAACTTCTCTCCCCCTTTGGCATCAATGGCGAAGGGTACTACCTTGAAGTAACACTCCCCCTCAGAACATGCTCTTCCAAACACCAGGCACTTCTGTGTGAAGAATCAATTTAGTGGGAAGAAGGAATGACCCCCAATTTTTCTCGGAGGTACTCAAATGTCCCTTTAGGAAGTGGCTTGGCGAATATATCTGCTATCTGTTCCTTTGTCTCAATATATTCCAACTTGATGTGCTTTTCTGTGACCTGTTCACGAAGAAAGTGATATTTGATAGGGATGTGCTTTGTCTTGGAGTGCATGACCGGATTCTTGGAGATGCTGATGGCACTTGTGTTGTCACATCAAATTGGAATCGGCTCATCATATGTTACTTGTAGGTCTTGCAGGTTCTGTTTCATCCAAAGGATTTGAGTACAACATGCTGCTGCTGCTATATATTCTGCTTCTGCTATTGACAAGGATACTGAGGATTGCTTTTTGCTAGACCATGATACCAAACAGTTTCCTAAGAAAAATGCTGCACCACTTGTGCTTCTTCTGTCATCCACACATCCTTCCCAATCCGCGTCTGAGTAAGCTAATATGTCCAACTCATTTCCTTTTGAATACCATAATCCAAAGTCCATATTTCCTTTGAGATATCTGAAGATTCTTTTGACTGCAAAAACATGAGTTTCCTTCGGAGCTGCTTGAAATATTGCAACCTATCCAACAGCTTGCATCACATATGGCCTTGAAGCTATCACACACAATAGGCTACCAATCATTGACCTGTAATGTTTTTGATCCACTGGATTTGATTCATCGTCTTTGCTTAACTTGCAGCTAGTAGTCATAGGAGTGCTTACAGGCTTACAATCTTCCATCTTGAACCTCTTCAACATTTCTTTAATATACTTGGTCTGAGAGATGAAGATGCCTTCTTCACATTGTGATATCTGAAGTCCCAAGAAGAAGGTCAGTTCACCAAGTAGTGACATCTCAAATTCGTTTTGCATAACCTTGGCAAATTGTTGGCTCAGAGTATCATCATCACTACCAAAGATAATATCATCAACATACACTTCAACAATAATTATGTTGTCATGATTAGTCTTGATATACATATTGCTGTCTACAGTTCCCCTTTTGAAACCTTGTTTCTGCAAGTAACTGTCCAATCTGGAGTACCAAGCTCTAGGAGCTTGCTTTAACCCATATAGAGCTCTTTTTAATCTGCACACATAGTCCTTGTTTGCTGATAGTTGGAATCCTTCTGGCTGTTCAATGTAGACTTCTTCTTCTAGTTTGCCATTCAAAAAGGCTGATTTGACATCCATTTGATATACTTTGATGTTTTTAGCACAAGCATGAGCCAATATCATTCTTATAGCTTCCATTCTGGCTACTGGAGCAAATGTTTCTTCAAAATCTATCCCTTCGATTTGAGCATATCCTTTGCAAACCAATATTACCTTGTTTATGATTACCTGTCCATCTTCATTCAGCTTATTTCTGAAAATCCATTTTGTGCCAATCACATTTTTGTCCTTGGGTCTAGGAACTAGTTCCCATGTTTCATTTTTCTCGATTTGATCAAGTTCTTCTCCCATGGCTTTGACCCAATGTTCATCTGCACTGGCTTCCGCAAAGTTACTCAGTTCAATTGTAGATAGTAGTGAGAAATATACTTGTTCTGGTCTTCGGACTTGTCTTCGATCTTTTCTGGTTTCTATGCCGGCATTTTTGTCACCAATAATCAATTCCTGTGGATGATTCTTTTGATACCAATTCTTAGAAGAGTTTTGTTGTTCTTGTTGTTGATCCTGTGTAACTGTTGGTTGAATTTTTCTCTGTTCTTCTTCTTCTTCTTCTTCTTCTACCTCATCATCATCATCTTCTTCTTCATGATCTTTTGAGTCTTCCTGACATTTTGGCAGGCTCGATTCATCAATCTTTACATTAATTCTTTCCACTATCTTACCTAATCTCAGGTTGTAACACTTGTAGGCCTTTCTTGTGGATGAGTACCCAACAAATATTCCTTCATCTGCACGAGATTCGAATTTTCTAATCTTCTTATCATCTCTTCTGATGTAGCACCTGCTTCTGAACACTCTGAAGTGTTGAAAATTAGTTGTTCTTCCTGTCCATAGCTCATAAGGAGTTTTATCAGCATTGCTTCTGAG
Organism: Larix kaempferi; assembly: GCA_027924585.1. Lineage (NCBI taxonomy): Eukaryota > Viridiplantae > Streptophyta > Pinopsida > Pinales > Pinaceae > Larix > Larix kaempferi. Next base: position 2,995,582 of record BSBM01000114.1, read on the forward strand.
CAATCCTCTGTTCATGATGTGGACTGCTGTATGCACTGCTTGAGCCCAAAACTTTTCGCTTAGTTTAGCTTCATTCAACATAGTTCTGGACATTTCTAACACTGATCTATTCTTCCTTTCTGCTACTCCATTCTGCTGAGGTGTTCTGGCAACTGAAAATTGTCTTTTTATAACATTTTCTTCACAGTACTGATAAAATTCATTTTATGTGAATTCTCCACCATTATCGGATTTGAGACACTTGATTCGTTTACCTGTTTCATTTTCAACTTGTTCTTTAAAAATCTTGAAGCATTCAAAGGCTTCCGATTTCCTGTTAAGAAGGCATACCCATGTCATCCTGGAGTAGTCATCAATGAGAAGCATGAAGTATTCTTCACCATCCAATCCTTTATTCTTGGTTGGCCCACATAGATCAGTGTGGACAAGCTCTAAGGGTTTTGTAGAAGAGTATTCTTTTGTCTTGAAATTGGCTTTCGTAAGTTTCCCATGCTGACAGTGCTTGCAGATAGTATCAGAAGGATTTGTAATCTGTGGCATGTTCCTTACGGCTAGCTTCTTGCTGATCTTGACCAGATTATCAAAATGTACGTGTCCCATTCTTCTATGCCATAACCAATTCTCATCTTCTTTTTCTAGGTGACATTTCTCTTCCTTGATCTCGTCCAGAACATATATGTTGTTTGGAGTCCTGGTAGCGGTAGCCACTAACTTTCCTGATCCTTCTTTTCTTATTTTGCAGGACTTTGAGTTGGATGTAAGTTCATGTCCCTGATCACACATCTGGATGACACTCAACAGATTATGCTTCATACTCTCCACAAACAACACATTTTCTGCTACTGTATCTTTGCCGCCAAGATTTACTGTACCTTTTCCAACAACTTTTGCTGATTTGTTGTTTCCAAAAGAGACAGATCCTTTATCTTTTTCAAGAAACATGAAAGCACCTTTGTTACCTGTCATGTGCCTAGAACAACCACTGTCAACATACCATTTGTTGCTACCGGTTTGAGCTTGAGCTTGAAGAGCTATTCCACATTCATGAATATTCAGATTGTTCTTTTGTCTGATCCATACTTTTTGCTGGTCACCCGTTTGATTGCTTGATTCTTGTTTCATGCCTGTAGGAGGGATTGTCATTCTGCAATTCCTGGCTGTATGCCCAAAGTTGTTGCATTTCTGGCATTCGACTTCAGAATCCAAAGGAGAAAAACTGTTGTTGTTTCGTTGCCATCTAGAATTTTCATACCTGTTCCTGCTTTCTACATATCTTCCTTTTATACAATTCATTGCTTTATGCCCAAATATTCTGCAAGAAAAACAATAACCATAAAATGAATATTCATACCTGGGAACAAATGGTCTTCTTGGAGGTGTTTCCCATCTGAAACTTCGATTTTCAACTGGAATCCATTCTGAGGTTGGTTGTCTAGGTTGAAATGGTCTTCTTAGAGGTGCTGTCAATTTAACATGTTGATTTTCAACTGGAGCCTTTTCTGGTTGTTGTTTTGGTTGATATATGGGTACTTCCTGGATGACAGGATTTTTGATAACTTCTGGTTTATCTTCAGCTGTCTTGGAACTTGAACCTTCATCATTATGCCTCTTATAACCAAGACCTGTTCTATCGAGATATGGCTTTTGATTATTGATGATCTGATCAAGTATCTTGGAACTGTTGTCATAGCCTTGACTCACATTTTTCTTTTGTAGTTGAGTTCTAAGAGTCACTATTTCCCCCATTAGTCTCTCATTTTCATTCATACTTTCTTCTAGTTGTTTTCTGAGATTGTCTTGAATTCTTTTGGCTTCTTCTAATTGAATAGTTAGAATTTGAATGAGTTGATCTGCTTCTTCAGTTATCTGAGGTCTTTCTCGTAACTCCTGTATCTCCTCTTTAAGTAGTTTATTCTTTTTCCATTCTCTTCTCAGCTCTTTCAAAGAACTTATCAATTCTTCCTCCAGGTCTACTTCACCTTCTAAATCGGATTCTTCTTTGTTTTCGGTGATCTCATCTGTGTCTTTTGAATCAACAACCATGAAGAATACCCTTTTTGATTCGTTATCACTGCTGCTGTCCGAATCACTATCACTATCTGAGTCATTGTCAAAATCTTCATCTGATGAGCTGGTGTTTCTTTTAGAGTAGAGACTTTTCTTCTTTGCAAACCTTCCATTTTTCTTTCCTTTGAAGTTCCTGTATTTCTTATGTTTCTTGAAACTGTCATCACTATCAGATTCTTTTGAATAGGGGCATTTTGAAGCAAAGTGACCTATTTTACCACATGAAAAACACTTAAGAGGTAACTTACCTTTGTACTTGCCTGTGCCTCTTTTGAGCTTTCTTACGAAGTTTGCTATCTCCTCATCATCTGAATCATCATTGCAGTTGAATTGTCCTTCTTGGATTGTTTGTCTTTCATTGCTTGCTTGGAGGAAACTTTAAAGGCTGCTTCTTTTCTAGGTGAGTCTTCATCTTCTAATCTCATTTCATAAGCCACAAGTGTCCCATGTAGCTGGTCTACTGTCATAGTATCCAAGTCAGTCCTTTCTTCCAAGGCTGAGATTTTAGGATTGAATCTGTTGGGAAGCGTTCTTAGTATCTTTTGAACAACAACTGATTCTTCAACCCTTTCACCCAGGCCTATGATAGTATTTACAAGTTCATCAATTCGAAGAAAATAGGTTGCAATATTCTCGTCATCCTTCATCTTTAGATGTTCGAATTGTCCTCTGTAGGTTTGGAGTTTGGCTTCTTTGACCTTTTTGTCCCCTTCATAGATGGTCTTGAGTTTGTCCCACATTTCCTTAGTAGAAGTACAGTGCATGACTTTGATGAAGACCGATTCATCCAATGCACTTGAAATATGGTTCGTGGCTTTTGAATTTGTATCATAACGAACTAAGTCATCTGGATCTGTTGGTGGGGGTGTTGGTACTTTATATCCATTTTCAACTATTTGCCATACCTGTACTCCTTGAGCTAGCAGAAAAGATTTCATTCGTATACTCCAAAAGGTATAGCCAGTCCCATCAAACATGGGTATTCCATTTTTAATGTGCTTGGAAAACCTGCCCATAATTTCCTTCCAGTGATTAGACTGTTCTTGAAGGAACCCGCTCTGATACCAATTGTTGAAATACTGAGAGGGGGGTGAATCAGTATTTTCCAATTATTAAAATTTTAATTGAGAGCAAGTTGCTAATCACCAATCATAGCAGTATACCATAAAAAATAATAATAAAAACAAGATGCACAATACACAAGATTTTTTTTACGTGGAAACCCAAGTCCTGGGGGTAAAACCACGGAAGCCTTTTATGATAAAATTTGACCCAACAACAACTGGGGTAACAAATTTAATACAACTTCTCCAGCTACAACTGGAAGGGGCTACAACCCCTAGGCTTTGTCAGCTGCAACTAACGAGCTGCTACAACAACTCAGCTCATAAAATTGTGAGCCCTAGCACCACCCTGCCACCCTTAAAGAGAAAGATTGCTGAACCTATGGACCTGTCAAACCCTGTACTCTCTGCTGCTGAAAACCTCTGCTCTATGATCACTGCCAAAATACCACTGCTTCTCAACCATCAAACTGTTTCATCAATCCTGTATGTGTCTATACTTCCAACCTGTGATAACCTGTATGTCAGACTGTTCATCAATACTGCTGCTCATCATCAACCAAATACATTGTTGCAACATATCAAAGTCTGCTCAATACACTGCTGCAACACAACCAAGTCATCAAGGTCTGCTCAATACTGCTGCTGAATCAGTCAACTCAATCCACTGTTGAAATTATCAAGTCAATCTGATATTGATTACCCCTGTTATCTTCTGCTCAACTTTATCACTGTCATGAAGTTTGCCCAAGCATCAATTCTTTAAAAGATCTGTCTACAACCAACACCTTCAATCTTTCAAACTGCATACCCTGGTTCCCAAATTGCATACACAGGGTTTGAATAGCGCTACCGGAATATATTTGTGCTACAGGAACATTGAAGTGTTACAGAAACCTTCAACCATACCTCTGGGTCTCCACTCTGATCTCCTTTGAAACCTATAATCTCATGGTCACACAATCACTTTTCTCCTAATCTCAAAACTCTGCATTCCTGCCCTTGAAAATCTCAGAGATCGAGTCTCATTCCAACGATTTGCTGGTTTAATGGGCTTTGTCTCTTAGTGGAAGTTTGCAACGTGAATCTCTTGTTCATAATCTCATTCTTTCCGGTTGTCTCCTCGGTGGTGTATTTATTTGCTTCTTCCAGGTGCGCCTTAGATCTCCCTTGCTTCCAGAAAGGAAATAGCGAAGCGATGACTGTCATTACTTACTGGATTTTGGTACAAATCAATATCCCATCATTCAGTTAACACTCAGTTGGATACATCCTTCAGCGAGTTGTCAGTTCAAGAAATTAATGACAAAATTTCCTTCTCAAGCCTCCTCAATGATCTCGAGCACAAATTGCAAATCGCCGCTTAGTTAGAAAACAACCACGTTTTTCTTCATCCTACCATAGGAACTGCAACCTCTGTCTATGCATACTTGATTTCCACATGGCACATACCTTGCTCATTCAAAGATCGATTCCCATGTACTTTCAATACCAACCAGATAGCCAAATAATATCAAAAACAAATAATGAAAGGACTGATTTGACAAACACGAAACGGATTTCTATGTTATCCTTGGAATCAAAATAACCAGATTGCACTTCACACAGAACTCTCATATTCACGATTCCTATTGAATTAGTAATTTTCCAAACCATCAATTAACATAGTGAGGCATACACGATAACAGAGGCATAAATATCAGATTCTATTTGTATACTATTTCTGTATACTCAGAAATCCTTTTACTATTCTAATGACCTGATTCGCATTGTCTTGGCCACAGTCGGCCTTGGCTTCCTCTACTATGCCCGTAGGCTTACATCCCTTTTCAAGCATGGAGGGTTCACAATGGCTTTCTTCTTGTTAATTTAGGGTTGCAAGGGAAGAGCTCTAACAAAAAAAATGGCTGCCCAAAAAGAGATAAAAAACATACCAAACAAAAGGTTCGCTGTTGCTGCCAAGTTAGAGAGAGGATGCCAACGACTTCTTACCTCTGTAAAGATACCCGAAAATCAGAGCTAAATTTCATACCAGAATTGCTCATCAACGAAATAGAGGATTGGCTTCTATTTATATGCTCCTTTCCCTTATTTAGGGGGCCGACCTGATAAATTTATATATATATTTTTTATTAAAAAAAATGCCTTCAAACTGGGCCGACTTTGTCATCATAAAAAAATTATAATAAACTTTAATTTAATTTCTTTAATGAGCCGACTTTCCAATTTTAAATTTGTTTAAATTTTTATTAAGTGACTGGGCCGACTTCATGTATTGGATCGAAAATAGCAATTCAATCAACAACTCTTTGAGCAGGTCAACTCTAAAATAGTATTGAATATAAAGTTTAAAGTTTGGGCTCAGCAATCAAGGCTTCCTTATGACCATTACGTGCAAAGCACATATGTGGGCTTTGGAGCTCAACAAGGCAACTACACCAAGAACAATCATTGTGCACAAGGGGCTCCAATATCCAGTTTGTGGGCTTAAGGACCAATAAACAAAAAGCTTCATAAAAACCAAGTGTAATGCTTAAACTTCTTCAAACCAGGCATGGACATTAACAAGTATATCGTTTTCAACAAATGACCACAGAATGGGTCATTTGTACCTGTCAAGAACATGGGCTTCAACATCAAGCTATGACATCAACTAAAAGACAACCAGGAGCAATGAACTTACATAGGCCCAAGATATAGCTTAGGGGCACATAACCAAATCAATGGGTAACCAGGGATTTTTCCATTGTCCCAAGGACCCCAAGGGATTCAGAATTGGGCTTGGATAAGGTCAAAAGGTCTCCTTTGACACAGACAACCACAAACCAAATACTAACCCTTAGGGGCTCTCCACAAGGGGCACCAAGACTTAACTGTTGGCATCAATGACCAGACATTGTGTCAAGGAGGGAACGAATAGAACATTCTTGTACTTGCCATGCTCCATATGTACTGTACCCAACCCTTTGGAAGAGATCTGAGAGTTGTATCTCATGTGAATAGTAGGCCCATCTTTGAGATCTAAAGAAGAAAATGATTCTTCAGAGGCAACCATGTGGTTGGAGGCTCCAAAATCTATGAGGAGGGCCTTTGATTTTGAAAAACCATCCATCATTGCATGGAAATCCTCATGACCATCATATCCACTTCTAGAATCAGACATTCTTGCACATTTTGGAATAACAATTTTGTTCTGTTCAAGAAGCTTGGTTAGTTGATCTATTTTCTTGTGCATGCAAGATCTCTCTGGGTAGTATCCTCTCTTGCAGTAGGGACACTCAGATCTTTTATGTTTGTCCTTCTTGGAGATGGAGGCTCCTTTTGATGGACTTGAATTGTCATTCAGCTTGGATTTAGATGGCTTCTTGTCCTTGCCTTTTTGCCTCCTTTTATCATTCGTACCATTTTCTTCTCCACCTAGAAGAGCTAGATCTTTGGAGGCCTTGATGGTGCCCATTTGAATAAATTTGTCTTCTTCTTGAATGAGAGCTGCAGTAAAAAATTCTAAGGTTGGAATCTTCCATCCAGGGATTGACATTCGCCCAGAGTGGAAGGTAGATACAAAGACAGAAAATGGAGATCCTAGCTTAATCAGAATGGAGAGCACCAATTGCTCATTCTTTTTCTCAATGCCACATTGCTTGCATTGCATAACCAAGTTTTTAAATTTCGAGAAGAATTGTTGAATGGTCTCAAAATCACTTGGTTGTAGGGAAATCAATTCATTTTCCAGAGCATGGCCTCTTAGCTCATCTGGTTTTCCAAAGAGGCCCTCTAATTTTTTCCATACCTCTCTTGGAGTCTTCAACCATTCGATATCAAACAATAGATATCTAGAAATATGAAGGCACGTGTAACCAAAAGCCGCATCTAATTGATTTAGATACTTGGCTTTCTCCACAGCTGCATGTGGTTCAGCTTCTCTCCCCATTGTTACCCTGTGTAGACATTTTGATCCTAGCCACACTTCCATGTCAACCTTCCAATCAAAATAATTGAAAGGGGTGAGGATTCTAGGAGAGAGAGGAGCATTCGAATTGCTCATCTTAACTGATGGAGCGAATGCAAAAGTGAAACTACTGCTGATACTGCTAGAACTTCGAATTACTTGAAAAAAACTCTCAAGAATTGAGGTAGAATATACTCTCAAATGGCTCTGATACCATGTGAAAATCCTCACAATGGATTCAAAGAGATGATGTAAACCTCACAATGAAATAATTTAGGAAAATAGAAGAGAATATAATAGCAGAACATAGATCCAATGGAAATAAGATAGGAGCAGAATATTCACACATGTTTCATTAATCAGAATAGTAAAACAATAATGATACAATGCACAGGACAAGTTGTGCCACATAAGATGTCAAGGACAAGATACTAGGATCACATGGTGGGGCTGGGAGGCATTAATTTCCTTCACTAGCATAACCCCATGGAACAATAATATAATATATGACTCAATGACATGTCCAAGTGTACAAATGATCAAATCTTGCCCCCCTCAACTAAGAGAAGAATGCATCAAAACACATCCCGATGACTGTGTCGACCCCACTGAATGTTGCAAATTGATATGGAAGGAGTGGGATACACCATAGATGACCTCAAAGCAGAAATCATGCCAAAAAATTGCCTCAATTTCCCAATCGAATTCCGAAATGACCTTTCTATTCCATTTTTATTCCACTTGAAAAACCACCAAACTTCCCACAACCCATTGTCTGGTTTCTGGGCACAAAATATGATTGTACCATCATGTCCGGAAGGGGGGTAATATGGTAATAACAAGTTGCTGGAGCACCCCCTTCCTATGCAGCGCCCTAGGCAATGACTTTCCTCCAATGCATCAACTGGACATGCCACATCAGCATGGCCAAACTGGTGAACATGTGAGAAACTGCTCAAATCATGTTCGGGAGTGCTTGAAACTGAAATATAAGTGTCTCAATGGATCCAGAAGACCCAAATCCACTAGAGATGAGTACTCATACACCTCATGGTAACCTATAAGATCATCTGTAGCATCCACCATACCCAAACAAATCCAAATATGATGATTTGGAAATAATAAGAATCAATAAAAACTGCATCCATCATCATCTGAAACTTGTTCCAATCATATGGAGTCATAAAAAGGTATATAAAGGACCATAGATCAACATCATACAATATAAGTGGTTCATCTCATCACGGATCCCAAGGTTGACCTTGGTCAAACTAGGTTTGAACGATCAAACTGATCAAAATATGACCCTGGGTAAAGAAGCCATGCTGCTGCAAGTGCAAATGGTTAAGACATGCTCTTTAAATCATTTTCATAGAAAGGCTTTAAAACATTAAGCATTATTTCAGTGGAATTTAATAGATAATAGTAGGTTAATTAACAATTTCCTTCCAAATAGAACCTCAAGAGTATACTCATTTGTAGACATGATCAATTTGCTAGTAGAGGGTGAAGGCTAAGGATGCAAGGCTAGGCCAAAGGAGATGAATTGAATGAATTGATGATTTGATACTTTGGATAAGGGAAATGGTGTTACACACTTAAGCATGTGTTGTACAAAGAAAACACAAGAATGACGGTGTCTCACAAATGGGTAAGTTGTTTAGATAAGTGCTTATTCAACCTTGGAAAAATGTCTACTACTAGAACCGATGTGAACTAGGTGCTTGGATAACTGTAACTTGAGTTTCTAGGGGACACTTAGAATTAGTTTTCCCTTGCTCCATCTCATATCATAACCCACATGCTCAATGAGGAAAATTTCATCTAAGGTCAACAGTTTATAGATTTGGCATATACTTAAACACTGCTTTATTTCGACCTTTCATTTAATTTCATATAATTTCACTGGCCAACAATCTTTAGATTTAGCATACATTTATCCATTTCATTTTAGGCCTTTAGGAACCCTCTGGGATTTTCATGTGCTTAAAAGCACAACTAATTGCAACTTTCATCCGGGGTGCATTTACATTTCATTTCACAACCCTTTTCATTGGGCTTTACAAAAGACATATATCAATAATCTCCAAAGGTAGTACAATTTGATTCAGGTTTTAGCCAACACAACTCAAGCAAATATGGGTACTTCCAAAATCAAGATCAAACATCGCGGCAACCGACTAGAGATATCAAGGTATAAAATCCAACTCACCAAAGGAAATTTTTGTTTCCAACTCAGAGCCGAGACACAAAATAAACATGGATGTTGTCCAACACAGAGGAAAAAGAGGGGAGGTCCTCCATATCACAAGCTGAGGTGTAAGTCAAGGTAGAAACCAAAATATAGGGGAGGTAACAAATGGATGGAGAAAGTAAAAGTGGTGCCTAAGCTAGAAAACCATAAAAGGTGGGAATGGTCATGTCCACACTCCTAAGAGGGTAAAACCAATGAGTATACTACAGGAGCTTCTAAGTGCAAGTAATACAATCATTCATATAATCCATAGCAACCAATTTCATTTTAACATATATATACTACCAGATCATAATCACTATATGTCAAGTCAAGCTATCAAAATGACTAAAACATCAAGATAATAATACCAATGCACATCATATATATCTTCTGGGTCATATACATGTATCTGTAATCTGGATCAACTGTAACCATTGAGAACACTGTTGCTGAAATCTAATCACTGCATTATACCTGTATGGAATAAAAGGTCATCTTGGTCATCAAATATGAGGTCTTAAGGATCGTCCCTGGCATAAGGTCTACTGCATGTGTTAAGTTCTACTGCATGTCTGATATAAGGCTGCATTGATGTGTGAATGATCACAAATAACACTGCTCATCATAGTTGATCTCACTGAATATGTGTAAAGGGAAAGCTAAAAAACGCGCAGATATCCGCTCTGCAACCATGGTATCCCAACTACTATGGATGTGATAACATAAGTCTCAAATCTCATACAACAAATCCACGCTGTGTTAATCAATCCACTTCCTCATAATCAAAATATGACTTCGAGTGATTCTAACATTAGAAATGGGCCTGGTGTAACTTCAAACCTTTAGGCCCATGATGGTGGCCATGGATTCATTAATATGGTCCATTTGAAGGTTAATGTCACCACTCTCTCTCATGATTATGGTCCTCCACAGCCCTCTATGGGGAAAGTGCCTCCTCATGTGGAGATCCCTTTGCATATTGATAAGCTTGATCCTATGCCACGTGTTCTAAAAGGATTCCTTAAGCTCTCGGACTACAACCCTAATCCCTGAGCTACCCATAATTATTCCATCTTTGAGGATCTGGGCCAAACGTCGTGTGCTATTTCAACTTTGGTGGTACTCTAGATGTGTCCTTCACAGAGGAATTCCATGCTATTTTCCCTGGGAGCTATTGATTTAAGTGACCCTAGAGTTATCAAGTTTGAGACCGTTGATGTTCAACCTCTCTTAACATACCATGTGGCTTTTCAATTCCATGTGGAGTGTCTTGATATGACCGTCAAATGTACTATTGTTGACGGAGGTGCTTCTACGTCAATGATGTCACTATCATGCTGGAAGGCCCTTGGCTCTCCTTTGCTATCTAAGTCCATGACCATGTTGACTGTGTTCGATGGGAGGTCATTTCAACTGCATGGAATTATACCCTCTCTCTAGGTGCAGTTGGCTGGGAAATTCGTGCCAGTTGAGGTTGAGGTGGTTGATGCACCCCTTGACTACAATATTTCATTGGGTAGGAATTGGATCTATGCTATGAAAGCGGTCGTTTTGTCAATGTTTCGTGTGATTTTGTTTCCTCACAAAGGAAAAATTGTGACTGTCGATCAATTATATTTTACTAGATCTAATTCCTTTGCATGTCGGGATCTATGGTCCTCAAGATTGCAAATTCTCAACATGCAACTAAGAATGTTGGTGTCAGCATGTATTTCTCTCTGATGGGAACCTTGCTCCATCATCATTGAGTCCGGTTTCATTTCTCACTTCATATTTTAATGATCCATGGACTCTCCCTTCCATGACCGCATCATGCAAAGGGAATTCACACATCGGAATGGCTATGCCACTTTATGCAACTGAGGTTTCTTATCAAGCTATACAAAAAGTCAATGTAGACCCTGATATTTCCTCTTCGTTGATGGAGGATGAGGATCCCGTGCTACCGCTTTCTTGGGAGGTCAAATCATCTTGCTCACATGATTGTCTCGATGATACTTTTCCTTCAGATGAATCCGTTATAGAGGCTATGAATGATCCCGAAAGGCCTTGGGAAGACTTTAATCATAGATCTTATTTTCTCCCAGAGCTTGAAAGGATCTAGTAGGACTCATTTAGGTCAACCTTAAGCGAGAAAGTTTGTCACCCCATGGTCCCATTTTATATGCATGGTATATATGCTGAAGGGAACATGGCGACTATTTCTCCCACCATTCTGATCAGCATTTCTTGAACTACTGAAAAAGTGGAGAATGTATATATCAGTGTAGACTGCTCACCTAAATAAGTTCATATTTACATTGATATATTTAAAGAATTATGGAATGTTTTTGCATGTTCTTATGAATAAATTCCAGGAATAGACTTGAGCATTGTCGAGCATGGAATTAAGACTTATAATTCTAAAATTGTTCGACAATGCCTAAGAGTGGTGAATCCCTAAAATGCACCCGCTATCAAATAATAGGTATAGAATCTCCTTAAAATTGGATTCATCTATCCAGTTCCTATAACTGAATGGGTATCCAATCCCGTTCTCATAGATAAAAATCAAGGAACCATCCGAGTGTGCACATATTTTCAAGATCTGAATAAATCATGTCTAGGAGATAACTTTCCCACACCTTTCATTGATCAGATTCTTGGCGAATGTGTGGGAAGTGAAATTTTCTCATTTATGGATGGTTTTTCAAGTTACAATCAAATCCAAATCAAGCCTGAGGATCAACACAAGAAAACATTTATTTGTCCTTGCAGTACTTTTGCATACTAGAAAATGCCCTTCGGCCTTAAAAAAACTGGATCAACCTTTCATCGAGCTATGACCTTTGCATTTCACGATCTTAAACGTATTGCAGAGGCTTATCTGGATGATCTTGCTACTCCTTCTTGCAAGAGAGTGTATCATCCATCTCACCTCCGACTTGTATTCGAAATATGCCAGCGCTATAAGATTCGCTTGAACCCTCAGAAATTCATCATTTTTGTTAGAACAGGTCTCATTTTGGATTTAATCGTTTCGAAGGAGGGGATTAGGGTCAACCCTTTAAAGTTTGAGGCAATATTCAATTTCCTCCCCTGTGCTCAATTACTAAACTTCAGATTCTTAAGGGGAAATCCAATTTTCTACGTTGATTTGTAGTGAACTTTTCCAGCCTTACTAAGGATTTTATGTTCCTTTTGAAGAATGGGATTTTGTTTATATGGGATGAGAAATCCCAGGAGTCCTTCGAAGCTCTTAAGAAATCCATAGTAATGTTACCTCTGCTACATCCTCCTGACTATAGTAGAGACTTTTTTCTCTATATCGCCGCGTATCTAGAGACGGTTTGCATGGTCCTGGTTCAAGATGATGACGATCTCCAAGAGAACGTTATCTATTATCTCAGTTGAAATCTAGTAGATGCTGAACTTGGGTATTCTCACGTGGAAAAATTGGCACTTGCGACCGTTCATGTAGTTCAGAGGTTGCGTCACTACATTTTACTTCACAAGACTACCATTATGGCATATATAAATCCATTTAAATTTGTCTTGAAAAGATGCATGATTGGGGGGGAATATAATAAATGGATTGTGATTCTACAAGAATTTGACCTTGATTTTTTTTCAGCGAAATCAAAGAAGTATTTGGTGTTTACGGAGTTAATGTATGATTTCCCTATGCTTGATGAGGACATGGTTCATGATGAATCATTTGTGGATGAGCGTATCTTCCTTATATTGTCTTCAGACCCCTGGTATGGAGACATTATTGTATATCTACGGACCCTGAAGTTCTCTTCACATATTTCGAGGGATGAACGACGATGTGTACATCATCAAGATAACACTATCTCATTATCGGTGACACTTTGTATCGCCGAGGGATGGATTCCATTTGGCATCGTTGTTTAAATCACGAGGAATAAGAGGTCGTGATGAATTAATGTCACAGTGGGTCATGCGGTGGTCACTTATCCAAGATTGCGACAACTTAGAAGATTCTGCGAGATGGCTACTATTGGTCATCCATATTTAAATATTGTGTTATGCGTTCAGGAGTTGTCACCATCTCCAGGTGTTCTCTTGCAATATGCGCTCATGTCCCTCCCCTTTGTATCCAATCATCATTGTTAGTACCTTCACTAAGTGGCGGGTGGATTTCATGGATTTAAACCCAAATTGTGTTGGGTGGCATCACCATATCATCGTGGCCATTGATTATTTTACTAAGTGGGTAGAGGACATGCCAACTGTTAAATCCGATAGTGAGACTATAGCCCACTTCGTGTCCAATCAAATTATTGCTCAATTTGGGATACCAAAAGAGATTGTCATTGATCATGGCACTCACTTTCAAAATAAAATTATGGTGGAATTGGCATTAAAGTTCGGGTTTAAACAAGATCATTCATCGTCTTATTATCCCCAAGCGAATGGCCAAGTAGAGGATGTTAATAATCTCTTAAGGCCATCTTACAAAAAACTGTTAGACAAAGCAATTCTAACTGGCATATTATGTCATATCCTTCTTTGTGGGCATATCAAACCGCAACAAATAATTCCACTGGTTTCTCACTGTTCCAGTTAGTTCATGGTGTGGATTCCATTCTTCTGGTTGAATGTGAAATCCCTTCTCTAAATATAGCCATTGAGCTCATGCCCGACACTTCAGAGTTAGAACAACGTTTAATCGACCTTGATCAACTTGACGAGCAACAACGATATGCCTCAGTTCCTATAGAAGCTAATAAACGTTGTGTTAAGTCTTAGCATGATAAGTCTGTCTGTCCCCAATAGTATGTTAAGGGTGACTTGATCCTATTATATGACCAAGATAAGGAACCACTGGGGGAAAGCAATTTTAACCCTATGTGGCATGGCCCTTACATTGTGAGGCATGTCCTAGAAAAAAGAGATTATGATTTGGAATATTATGAAGGGAATGTGCTGAAGGAGCCTAGGAACAGACTCTATCTTAAGCGGTACTATGCTTGAGCCTCCAACTTAGGCTTGTGCCTTGTACTTTATTGTATAGTCTTGTCTCCAATTTACTTATATGATTTCTCTTGGTTGGAATATGTCAATGGAGTCTTTGACGTACCTAGGATTCATGGATGGTTCCATTTGTCATAAGCAGAATTTAGATTCTCCTGCTTGGATCATTTGTTCACTTGAGGGTCAACTTGTGTCTTCAGGAGGTGTATGTCTTGGACCATCATCGAATATTGTGGTCGAGCACAGTGTTGTCATTGATCTATTACTTGATGCCATTTCTAATGGTATTCAATCCTTATAAGTTCACCTGGATTCACAATTGGTTGTTTCTCAATTGAACAACCGATATCATGTTAGAGATCCTACATTATTGAGAAGATTCTTATGGGTAATACTTTTGGAACAATACTTTAATTTCAACACATACATTCATATACCTAGACGTTCTAATCAAGTCGCCGATGCATATTTAAATTAAATTTTAGATTAGAAATTTTCTCATAACTAAGCAACAAAAGCATCCATTCATACACAAATAATAGTAAAACCGGTAACCATAATTTTTTCATTATCATAAAAATTACAAAAATGTGGTGTCATAGTAAAAAAATTGGGCTTGTAGACCCAAAAATATACACGGCCGATACATAACATAACCACGAAATCTAAGTCTGGGGTGCAAAATGTGTATCGTGGTAGCATACTATGGCATTGGCTAGACGTTAGAAAAGACTCACCCACGGACGAGGTACTCCTACTACATGTATCTAATGGTCTTTGGTAAGTCCTCAATTTGAACCATTGGTACTCTATGAGTTAACTGGGATAAGTTTCCTTGTACATTCTGTAGGGCCTGCTCAACATCTCTACCAACTAACTCCTCTCCTCAACCTTTGTGTCGGTGTCATGGGTATCCCTCTAGTCGTCGTGGAAATATGTCTATGAAAAATATTTAGTGTTAATACATGATGCCAGCCAAAAAAAAAAATTCTTTCATTAAGTCAAAAAATTCAAATATTTAAAAATAAAAAATAGTGCTTACCAATATCCTCGAATGCATACCCTAGTGGTAAGGGCATGTCTCTATCTCCATGAAATTCGATCCCCTCATAGAGACAATCATCTACGACGATCACATGTCATTGCCACTAGTGGAAGAATTCATCATTGTATGAAGAGGCCACTTTGCCACCTCCCAACCGTGTCATAATATCAGTCCAACGTGTCTGGGATGGATCTCTTAGACTATGAGGAGGGACCTCTACTCTCGGGCTAAGGCCTGGAACCCTCTTGAGGAAGAAACTACATAATATTCTCACAAATCCAAAGTTTTTGGCTCTCCCAATCTTGCATTCAGTGAGTTGTCTCTTCATGTTGGAAAATAGTGATGTACACCATTCGTACACAGTAGGTCTAAGACACTCTACTACATAGAACATGAGGATTCTAGAAGCCTGATGTAGTGCAGTCAAACCTGATATCCGGGAAAGTACTATTATGATAATATTCATACTTACTCTCTGGATAGCCTTTATGGGGACTTGAATTCCCATCTTTTGTGTGTCAGGAAGGAAATAAGTAGCAATGTAATATTCAATGGTCATCCCCCCACCAATTTCCCAATCCCTAAGGTTGACCATATCACCTTGACGGGACAACCTGGTAATAAAATAGATATTATCAACCTCAATCTTGAGAGGTTTCCCATCCAAGTTAAAGGAATCAGTTCCTGGATCCCAATAACCAATAAGCATTTGAAGCAATATTGGTTGTGTCCTTAGGTTACCAATGTTCCAAAATTTCTAAATCCCACACCATTGGAGAGCTTGTTGGGAAGCCAAATATCCTTGCACTTGATCACCAATCACATCATGCTCCCTCTCTGTCCATTCTATCACCATCCTACAAGACGAAGAGAGATTTTTGAGTTAGAATTCTTAAAAAATAAAGCCCATGATGTTGTACGTGGGTAGTATTTTTGATAGTCGTGCATGTATGTGGGTAGGATTCACTTATATTGCGTTGACCATCCCTTATATATGACCCAATGAACTAATACCCGCATACACCGAATTCCATAATTTTCGGGCCAAAAATATTAAAAATTGACCATCAAAATTAAAAATTTTACCTATGAAAATGATGAGCATGGTGAATAGACTTACTTGGTCCAGAAAGCTCATGATTTCGTCTCTTGGAGCGCTTGGAATCATCGATTGAAGGAAGAGGGTGAAATGGGATGCAAAGCACTATTGTGGTAAAAAGTGAAAATGGTATGGTAAAAAGTCCTATTTTTACTATTTGAAGAAATTTTTACCCACTTTATATAGTTTTAACCCTGCCTTTTAATATTTTATGGGACTTATGGACTAATTTTATAGTGTAAGGTACTTTTTGAAACAGTTTCTTCAGATCATAACATATTTTAGCCTTTTTAACTTGATTTGTGCCTCCAACAGGTATGTAACACCCCATTTTGACATTACTACCTGAACTACTATTATATGTTGTATTTGTTTGACTGTGAGACCTCGTCAGTTGACGACACTGTGGACATGGTTCTATTATTTTGCCGATATATATATATGTGTGTGTATGATGATAGTGTTATGATCGATAGTCATGTTTAGATATGTATCATGTGTTAATTATGTCAAATATATGGAATTTACTGAATGATGGGTACGTGGATACCGTTATAGTTATATGTTGAAAATAATGAATGTTATGCCAAGTGCATGGCGAATGAACGAGTTTATTGTTGTTATGTTATGATGAAATATATGTGTGTACATATTGAGGATTTATGCACGATATTCTATATTGTATGTCGAGGACTGACTTACAGGTTGAAATGGATAAGTGAAAGCTGGATCCTACGAGGTGGGAGGGCCTCGGGGACACGAACTTCGAAAGAGAAAATGGTATGCGAGTGATGCATTATTTTCGTATGGTTATTATGCTGTTTATTATGATGTATGTTATGACATGGGTGGGGTAGGGTTTCAGGAAACTCAACCGCCCAGATCGGTTATACGATGACAGACTGAGTACAAGTGCAACGCTGTTGTTATGTCGGGTGGACATAGTCCCTTGTTCCATTAGGGGGGTGGAGGCTTTACCCACCATTTATCCCCGAAACCCAGAGTCATGGGAGGGCTGTGCTACGGCGCGCTCCCCAAGGTGTGTGATGATGACTGGTGGTTTCCTGCTGGGGAAGCTGGTCGATGTAGTCGACACTTCCGCTTACGAGTTCTAGCTGGAACCGGTCATGACTTGACATTTCAGGGTAGTCCAGCAGAGGACAGGATAGGATGTGGAAGTTAGTGATGATGTAGGTAGATAGGTGTAGTGTGAAGGAGGGGTGAAAAACAAGATCTAACTGTAGGCGTGAAAAACCCTTGATTAGTATGTGTCAAAATCAGTGATGTATGAATTGTCGTAACTTGGATTTCAGTAAGCTAATGGATCGTACCTTGTAAACTATGTTAAAACATGTGTCGGTAAATAATAAGTTCCTTGAATATGATTGATGTATGAGAATTATTACTTTAGTGTACTTACGTGAGGAATGTAAGCAGTAGCTGCGCTTACATAACTTGCCTACATATTATGAATTACATGAAATCTTGTTGAGTAATAATGTCAATTAATGTCGCTTAATATTAATTACTGTCGTTTAGTAATTAACTATTGTTGATCAATGTTAATAATGTCGATTAAAGTTAATAATGATGATTAGGGTTAATAATGTGGATTAGCGGTTAATTATTGTCCATTAATAATTAATTATTGTTGATTAATAAACAAAGCTAGGGTTAACCTAGGTAGTGACTAATGCAACTGATTAGATTGCTTGATTGATTGTTAATGAGTTTAATTAGCCAGGGCTAAGGGTTGAAATGTAATTATAGGGTTAAATAAGTAATAGTAACTTGATCCCTTAAATTAATTATGTGTTAATGATGTTAATTAATTCTAACAAGACTATGCTTACCCTTAGTAATGATTGATAATTAGCTAATTGCAAACTAAGGTGTAATTAAAATGGAACCAGGTAAATGAGTCGATTAAATATTAGTAAATTCTATTTAATTAATATAATTACACCTTGATAATGTTATGAATTACATTGATGGGATCATGGTTCATAATTGATAAATTGAATTAGTTGAATTGATAATTAGAGGGAATTAACATATTATAAACATTAGAAACCATTAATTAAACGATTAGGTTAATAATAGTTAATCAATTGACCATTATTGTTAATTAATTGAAATATAGGGATAAGGTTTAGTTTATATATTACTAATTTCTTATAAGTATGTCATAGTTGTTTATAACCAGGAAGTAAATTACGAACAATGCCATATACCATTATGTAACAAGTTATAAAAATGAGCTTGGATTAATTAATTAAAAGATTAATTAAATGGTTAAATATTGGAATATGGGTAAGGATATGTTTAAAAATTATTATATTAAATAACAGGATTAAATTTAATTGAATTAAAGGTTACGGTTGAGAAGTGACCCCAACCAACACTTTTAATACTAATTTAATTATTTAAAAGAGTCCAAGTCCAAGTTGAGGGCTCGAGGACTTACATGGCAGATGGATGGGTTGGATGAAATTTAAGTTAAGGATAGGGGTAGTAATGAGGGGGAGAGTCGGCAAGTGAAAGGCATAAAAGGGAGAAGGGAGGAAGGAGAAGGGGATCTTTTTCTATCTTAGGATTTTGGGAGAAGTTTAGCAAAGCAGAAATTGGGATAGGAGAGCTGCAGAGAGGGGATTTTGTTGGAGTTTGTTTTTCTAAAGGGATACAGCAGATTAGGCTTGTACTCGGTTTGGGCTCGGGGGTCCAAAGGGGTACCTTTGGAGCTGGGTGGTCGGCGAGACCTCGCCAGTTGGAAGGGTGGCAAAACGGGTTTGGCTGGTTGAGTTTCAGAACTGTGGGGAAGGCTTTTGACTGCAGGGAAAAGGCAAGGAGAAACGGCAAACAGGAACAACAACAAAGGGGATCTGCAAGCTACCTACAGGTATTTTCCAGCAGGTAAATTTATCATTTCTACTCTATCAAATTATTATTTCCGGTTATATGTTATATGTTATATGTTATTTCACCTGCACATGAAAAGTATGTAAACTTGATATAATTTACATGCATAGAAATAGACATAAGTTAGAAAATTCATAACAGAAATTTTGAACAGAATTGAAATATCTGACTGTATATTAAAGTTAAAGGAGACCCAAGTTGGGGGTCTTACATATGGTATCAGAGCCATGGTTCCAAATCTGGAACCAGAGGGCTCATTACAGAAGCTGTAAAAGCTTGTTGTAGAAGTTTAAGACCTGTATGAAACATGGAGTAAAAACAGAAATTCAAAACTGTGTGAAAACAAAGAAAACCTTAAGAAATTACTGCAAGTATAGTTATATACTGTGGCAGAAGCTTTAAAACCTGCACAGAAAAATGAAAAGAGTTAGAAAATTACAATATATTTATATAAAAAAATATATATATAAGAAAAACTATATTTACAAATCTGGATACATGTATATAACAAGAAAACTTATATATATATATTTATATATATCTGTGGACAAAACCTATATAGGCATACAAAAGAATATATATGTGTATTTAATGTTAATTTAAACTTAAATTCAAAAGAAAATTATATATATTTTATATGCATGGATCATGACATATAAAAAAAAATTTGTATTTATATCACACCAAGTTATATATATTATATATATAAACGTAACACAAAGAAATTTTTTATATATATATATACATATATGTAAACTGGAAATTTATATTATATATATACTATATATAAACATAACACAAAAAAAAATTATATATATATATATATATGTAAATTGGAAATTTATATATATGGGAACAAAAAAAAAAATTAATTAAATTAATTGAATTGAGTTTCAATGTCAATTTAAAAAAAATATATATATATATAAAGAGTGATGTTAGTTTAAAATAAAAGTTATACATATAAATTAAAACGTGAATAAATAAAATATATATATATATATATAGAAACAAAATTTTTTATTCCAACATAGTTTAAAAAAAAAAAATTATTAAATAAAAAAAAAAAATGGACGGGGGGTGCTTGCCGCCAGTGGCAGCCCCAGAGCTCGGCCCACGGGCGCAGCCCAGGGTGCAGCCCACAGGGGCGCGGCCCACGGGCGCAGCCCAGGGCGCAACCCACAGGGGCGCGACCCACGGGCGCAGCCCACACGGGCGCAGCCCACGGGCGCGCGGCCAGGGCACGGCCCGGCCGGAAGCGAGCTGCGGCCTGGGCGGCCCAGTCTGCAGCCCACAGGGCGTGTGGCCAGGGCATGGCCCGGCCAGCAGCCTGAGTGGCTTGTGGCCCGGCCAGTGGCGGCCCAGTGGCCTCCAGGGCAAAACGCACAAACAGGGAAAAAAAAAAACACAGCGATATAATTTTTTTTTTTTACAGTGAAAGGTCAAAAACGTACCAAATTTTACGGCGGCCATGGAAGCCCTGCTTGCAGCTCGAGAGGTTGCGGCTTGGGTGCGGCTTGGGCAAAACAAACAAACAGGAAACATAAGCACAAAAAAAATATAAGTATGTAAAAAAAAAAAAATTGCAGAGCTATACCTCCGACCATTGCAGTTGCAGAGCTTGCTCACCATGACTGAGAGCTAAGCCACTGGTGGTGGAGAGTTGCAGAACTCGTCTCCAATGCTGGAGTCTCGCTAGCCATGGGAGGAACAGAGCGGATCTCACAAAGAAAACCATGAGAAAAATGAGTGTCGGCTAGGGTTTAACCCTCTTATAAAAATTTTAATACTATTTTATTACCTATTGCTTGAAGGAGGACGCGTGGTGGTTTCCGCCTCATTCTAGGGTTTGACTAGGTAAACCTTAGGTAAGAGTTAAAATTTATTAATTCGTATGGTTTTGTTATAAAGTATTTATATATATATATATATATATAAATCATTTATTTTATTTATACATTCATAATTTTTATTAAATTCAAGTTTTAAAAGATACCTTAATAGTTGTAAATGAAATTTTTTTATTTTACAATTTTTTTTTTCTTATACATTAATGTTAAAATATACATTAGGTTATAAATTTAAGTTAAAAAAAATATATATATATATATATATATATATACATAATATAAAAAAAAATAATAAATAAATAAAATATAAAGATATAATGATAATTATAATATCTAATCAATTAACATTATGTTTAATTAATTAATGTACCTTGGAGTAATTAATTAATTTGGACATTAATTTATGTTATTTGTGAGGCTAAGTTAATTAACTTAATTAATACCTTTTTTATTAAATTAATTTTTATGTAAGGCTAATCAAATTAGTTAAGAGTTATTCGTTGATATTAATTAGTCATTTAATTGAACCACGTGGTTGGAATTTATGCTAATTAGCCTATCTTCTCCGTGAGAATGCTCCTTGTCGGGACTTTGACGTATAGTCGAAGGGGCAAGACGGATACTGAATCTCGAAAACGAGACACCGTGGAGACCAGCGTGACGAGCTGATCGCGAGGACACTGATTCTACCCCATGACCGGGTGGTAGATAAACATGACTCTAGACTTAAAACTTAGGTTATTCTACTATTAAAATTATAGAATTATTAAGGAAAAACGAGACAATAAACCTTAATTTAATATCTGGAAGAGTTGTTGGTGACATAACGAGGATTGTGTGGAATCCAGTACCTAAACCTACGTAGAACTATTGCAGTATGTCTAGTACCGGGTGGCCTCAAGATGGCCTGATCGAAACGTCCTGAACTATAGCTCTTAGAGTAAAACACTCGTAAAATTAGTCATGACGCACTTTTGAATTAATTGTTGAGTTTGATAGTAAATTAGTCATGATGTCATTGCGTGTTAATTATCCTATTATTCCATGTAGCAGGGATAAGCATGGTAAGAATGCGAGCAGGTCGGGGGCGAGGACAGGCTACGGCATTGCCTGAGCCGAGTGTGCAAGCACCATCGCCAGATACCATCCTTATACTGCGCTTGTTGGAAGCAATAAACGAGACACTCAGGGGACTAGCACAGAGAGGAAGTGCTACCTCGGAGGTAGAGGTGGATGCCCCTCCACTAAGGGAATAATTTCCTGTGGTAGAAGTGAATACGGTACCAAGAACTCCGCACCAGGATATCAAGAGGGAACTTCAGAAGATAAGGCTTCCAGAATTTTCGGGGGGTCGATCAGGGATACGAGCAGAGTCGTGGTTGGAAGAGATGACCAGGTGCTTGACCTTGCAGGAGTACACCTCCACGTCCAAGTCCAAGCTGGCCATATTTCAGCTAAAGGGGGCCGCTTTGAACTGGTGGGGAAACCAAGAAAGACAGCTACACCTTACACCAGACACAGTTCCATGGGAACTATTTGTGGAAAAATTCAAAGGGAAGTACCTACCCGCATCCTACCAGGAAGAACAAGCAGGGGCTCTTCATGCCTTGGTACAAAGGCATCTATCAGTGGAGGAGTATGAAGAGAGGTTCATGGAGTTAGTGAAGTATGTCCCTTACTTGGACAATGACGAACGCCAGGTTGAGCGCTTCGTGTATGGGCTCAATGCCAAGATCGGGGCTCAGGTACGGATGTGGAAATTGACTTCGGTCGCCGAAGCAGTAGATTGTGCTCGTTACACTGAGGAGATGTTGGGTGCAAAGCCCATCAGGTCCTTCAACTCTCAGCAGTCAGGGTTTGTGGGGAAGGCCCCTCGAAGCTACCCTCGGGGAGGATATGCGAGGCCACCTCCCTACGGGAACAGGAGCACACAAAGAGTCGCACCGGTAGACAGATCAGTGGCAACTAGGGCGGTGCCCCAGTCGGCCACAGGGACTCACCTGGGTGTGAGGAATTTTAGAGGAACAGCCGGTAGAGGAAGGGGTCCTAGGGGAAGGAACCCCTCTCAGAGGTCTGAGCAGGTTATCTCGCCCGCTCCATTACAGGTTGCTTGTTGGGGATGTGGAGGTCCACATTACCAACGTGACTGTCTCGAATTACGGTCCGGTACAGTGCAACGAGAAGGAAAAACTCCAATGGGGAGTGGGGGTAGTAGGCATCAGATCTCGGCTGCAGTAAACAACCATCAGGCGGAGCACCAATCCACTGTGGTGGAATCATCAGGTACGGTCAATAATGTCAAGCTTAGAATATTGTTTGATCCTGGTGCTACTGACAGTTTCATTTCTCCATATGCATTAGACAAATGTGGGTTGGCAGCGTACGAGCATGACGATTTCAGCTTAGTCGAAATGGCTTCAGGGGTAAAGCAAGCAGTAGGACCTAGTGTCGATAAGTGTGTGGTGGATCTCGGGGTGTTTGTTACACAAGTCAAAGTGTATGTCACCACCCTCGGAACTTATGATCTCATCATCGGTATGAATTGGCTTGAGGAACATCGAGCTTTCTTAGACTGTTATGGAAAGAAGGTCCTTTGCATTAATGACAACGGAGAGGCCATCAAGATCCAGGGTATCAAACGGAAGGTGTCCCTACGTTTCATATCAACGATGAACGTAAAGCGATGTATGCGACAGGGATGCCAGTTGTACATTGTTGAAGCGGTAAACAGTGAGAAGGGACCCTCCTTTGATGACTATCCAGTGTTAGCTGAATTCAGTGATGTATTCCCAAAGGAATTACCTGGGTTACCTCCTAAGAGGGAACTTGATTTTACCATTGAGGTAAAACCCGGTTCAGAGCCAACATAGAAGACACCTTACAGGATGACGACCCCAGAACTTTGTGAGTTGCAAATGCAGTTGAAGGAATTGTTAGATCTAGGGTTCATTAGACCAAGTATTTCACCGTGGGGTGCGCCAGTAATCTTTGTGAAGAAGAAGGATGGTTCCTTGCGTCTTTGCATTGATTACCGAGATTTGAATAGAGCCACCGTGAAGAATAGGTACCCGATACCTTGAATTGATGACCTCTTTGATCAAATGAAAGGGGCGACAGTCTTCTCAAAGATCGACTTACGATCAGGTTACCACCAGCTACGGATTAAGGGAGGTGATATACCTAAGACTGCTTTTCGAACAAGGTTTGGGCAATATGAGTTTGTGGTGGTACCCTTCGGTTTGACCAATGCCCCAGCCGTATTCATGAGTCTCATGAATAGCGTGTTCCGAAAATACTTAGATCAATTTGTGCAAGTCTTCTTGGACGACATCCTCATCTACTCCAAGAATGAGCAGGAGCATGAGGAACACTTGCGAATAGTGTTGTCATGCTTAAGGGAGCATCAGTTGTATGGTAAGTTGTCCAAATGTTCATTCTATCAGAAGGAGATCCATTACCTAGGGCATATAATTTCCGGTGAGGGAATTTTTGTGGACCCTGAAAAGGTGAAGGCCATAATGGATTGGCCCATGCCAAAGAATGCGCATGAAGTAAGGAGCTTCATGGGGTTAGCCGGGTATTATAGAAGGTTTGTTAAGGGCTTCTCAAAAATCGCAAAATCCATAACTACCCTACAACGTAAGGGCACTAGGTATGAATGGACAGATGAATGTGATGCCGCATTCGCCGAGCTGAAAAGACTATGGACGAGTGCACCAATTCTACGGGTTCCGGATATGGAGAAGGAATTCACAGTTTGCACCGATGCTTCAAGGCAAGGTTTGGGTGCAGTGTTGATGTAGGAAGGTGGGGTAATAGCTTATCCGTCGAGAAAGCTAAAAACACATGAAGAGAATTACCCTACTCATGACCTAGAGTTAGCTGCAGTGATGTTAGCTTTGAAGCTGTGGAGACATTACCTTGTTGGACGAAGCTTTGAACTCAAGTCTGATCACCAAAGCTTAAGGTATATATTCACTCAGAGAGACTTAAATGCTAGGCAAAGGCGATGGAGTGAATTCATGAGCGAGTATGATTTTGGGATTTCCTACATCAAAGGGAAGGAGAATGTGGTAGCGGATGCCTTAAGCAGAAAACCAAGAATTTTCTCTCTTATACCTTTGAAGGTGGATTTGAGGGAAAGAATCTTAGGGCAGCTACTCGGGGATAGTTGGTACCTAAAGGTCACAGTGGCACTCCAGAATGGGAAACCAGTGGGACCAAAGTTTGAAGGCTATGAGTTGGAAGCCGATGGTTTGTTACGGTATCAAGGGAGGATGTATATTCCTGAGGAGGGAGACATTAGAGAGACTATCCTTAAGGAAGCCCACAGAGCAGTGTATTGTGCACACCCGAGTGTAACGAAGATGTATGCAGACATGAAGCAACTCTTCTTTTGTGCAGGGATGAAAAGCGACGTGGTCAAATTCGTCGCTAGGTGCCTTGAGTGTCAGCAGGTAAAAGCTGATCATCACCACCCGGCAGGTCTGTTTTAGCCACATGACATTCCTATGTCAAAGTGGGAGGTTATATCCATGGATTTCGTGGTAGGATTGCCTCTTACCTCTCATAGGCATGATGCCATTATGGTCATCGTTGACAAACTGACCAAAACTGCTCACTTCATTCCGGTTAAGGATACCTATGATGTCACGGATGTAACACGTGTATTCATAAATGAAATTGTTCGTCTCCATGGGTTTCCCAAGAAGATTATATCGGATAGAGATTCCAGGTTTACATCCAGGTTTTGGACTAGTTTGCAGTCAGCGTTGGGTACTCAGTTGAACCTGAGCACTGCTTACCATCCAGAGACAGATGGGCAAATAGAAAGAGTGAATCAGGTGATGGAGGACATGCTTAGAATGTATGTCATGGATCAACAAATTCATTGGGAAAAGCACTTACCTTTGGTAGAGTTTGCTTACAACAACAGTTACCATAGCTCAATTGGGATGCCTCCATATGAAGCTTTATATGGAAGGCCATGCCGGACACCATTGAGTTGGGAAAGGTTAGAGGATCGAGTAATTATAGGACCTGAGTTGATTCAGGAGATGGAAGAACAGGTTGTTCAGATTAGACAGCAGTTAAAGGAAGCACAGGATAGGTAGAAGAGTTATGCCGATGCGCATAGGGTTGACCAAAGCTATAAGGTTGGTTATGCAGTGTTCGTCCGCATCAGGCCTAGCAAAAGTACCATCAGGTTTGGGAAAGGGACAAAGTTGTCGCCACTATTTATAGGACCCTTTGAAATTTTAGAAAAGGTTGGACCCGTCGCGTATCGTCTTGCGCTGCCACCCCATTTGCACAAAACTCATAATGTTTTTCATGTATCTGTTTTACGGCATTATGTAGCTGATGAGTCACATAAAATAAATTGGAAGGAACTGCAGGTTTCGGACGAGGGAACCATCAGGGTCGAACCATTACTTATATTGGACCGCAGGGTTAAACAGTTGAGGCACCGTTTGGTGGACCAAGTTAAGGTCCAGTGGGACCGATATAGCCCAGGTTCTGCTACCTGGGAGGACGCAGAGACTATGCGTCGTGATTATCCCACACTATTTTGATAATAACTTCGGGACGAAGTTTCCTGAAGGGTGGGTGTATGTAACACTCCGTTTTGACATTACTACCTGAACTACTATTATATGTTGTATTTGTTTGACTGTGAGACCTCGTCAGTTGACGACACTGTGGACATGGTTCTATTATTTTGCCGATATATATATATGTGTGTGTATGATGATAGTGTTATGATCGATAGTCATGTTTAGATATGTATCATGTGTTAATTATGTCAAATATATGGAATTTACTAAATGATGGGTACGTGGATACCGTTACAGTTATATGTTGAAAATAATGAATGTTATGCCAAGTGCATGGCGAATGAACGAGTTTATTGTTGTTATGTTATGATGAAATATATGTGTGTACATATCGAGGATTTATGCACGATATTCTATATTGTATGTCGAGGACTGACTTACAGGTTGAAACGGCTAAGTGAAAGCTGGATCCTACGAGGTGGGAGGGCCTCGGGGACACGAACTTCGAAAGAGAAAATGGTATGTGAGTGATGCATTATTTTCGTATGGTTATTATGCTGTTTATTATGATGTATGTTATGACATGGGTGGGGTAGGGTTTCAGGAAACTCAACCGCCCAGATCGGTTATACGATGACAGACCGAGTACAAGTGCAACGCTGTTGTTATGTCGGGTGGACATAGTCCCTTGTTCCATTAGAGGGGTGGAGGCTTTACCCACCGTTTATCCCCGAAACCCAGATTCATGGGAGGCCTGTGCTACGGCGCGCTCCCCAAGGTGTGTGATGATGACTAGTGGTTTCCTGCTGGGGAAGCTGGTCGATGTAGTCGACACTTCCGCTTACGGGTTCTAGCTGGAACCGGTCATGACTTGACATTTCAGGGTAGTCCAGCAGAGGACAGGATAGGATGTGGAAGTTAGTGATGATGTAGGTAGATAGGTGTAGTGTGAAGTAGGGGTGAAAAACAAGATCTAACTGTAGGCGTATAAAACCCTTGATTAGTATGTGTCAAAATCAGTGATGTATGAATTGTCGTAACTTGGATTTCAGTAAGCTAATGGATCGTACCTTGTAAACTATGTTAAAACATGTGTCGGTAAATAATAAGTTCCTTGAATATGATTGATGTATGAGAATTATTACTTTAGTGTACTTATGTGAGGAATGTAAGCAGTAGCTGCGCTTACATAACTTGCCTACATATTATGAATTACATGAAATCTTGTTGAGTAATAATGTCAATTAATGTCGCTTAATATTAATTACTGTCGTTTAGTAATTAACTATTGTTGATCAATGTTAATAATGTCGATTAAAGTTAATAATGATGATTAGGGTTAATAATGTGGATTAACGGTTAATTATTGTCCATTAATAATTAATTATTGTTGATTAATAAACAAAGCTAGGGTTAACCTAGGTAGTGACTAATGCAACTGATTAGAATGCTTGATTGATTGTTAATGAGTTTAATTAGCCACGGCTAAGGGTTGAAATGTAATTATAGGGTTAAATAAGTAATAGTAACTTGATCCCTTAAATTAATTATGTGTTAATGATGTTAATTAATTCTAACAAGACTATGCTTACCCTTAGTAATGATTGATAATTAGCTAATTACAAACTAAGGTGTAATTAAAATGGAACCAGGTAAATGAGTCGATTAAATCTTAGTAAATTCTATTTAATTAATATAATTACACCTTGATAATGTTATGAATTACATTGATGGGATCATGGTTCATAATTGATAAATTGAATTAGTTGAATTGATAATTAGAGGGAATTAACATATTATAAACATTAGAAACCATTAATTAAACGATTAGGTTAATAATAGTTAATCAATTGACCATTATTGTTAATTAATTGAAATATAGGGATAAGGTTTAGTTTATATATTACTAATTTCTTATAAGTATGTCGTAGTTGTTTATAACCAGGAAGTAAATTACGAACAATGCCATATACCATTATGTAACAAGTTATAAAAATGAGCTTGGATTAATTAATTAAAAGATTAATTAAATGGTTAAATATTGGAATATGGGTAAGGATATGTTTAAAAATTATTATATTAAATAACAAGATTAAATTTAATTGAATTAAAGGTTACGGTTGAGAAGTGACCCGAACCAACACTTTTAATACTAATTTAATTATTTAAAAGAGTCCAAGTCCAAGTTGAGGGCTCGAGGACTTACATGGTAGATGGCTGGGTTGGATGAAATTTAAGTTAGGGATAGGGGTAGTAATGAGGGGGAGAGTCGGCAAGTGAAATGCATAAAAGGGAGAAGGGAGGAAGGAGAAGGGGATCTTTTTCTATCTTAGGATTTTGGGAGAAGTTTAGCAGAGCAGAAATTGGGATAGGAGAGCTGCAGAGAGGGGATTTTGTTGGAGTTTGTTTTTCTAAAGGGATACAGCAGATTAGGCTTGTACTCGGTTTGGGCTTGGGGGTCCAAAGGGGTACCTTTGGAGCTGGGTGGTCGGCGAGATCTCGCCAGTTGGCAGGGTGGCAAAACTGGTTTGGCTAGTTGAGTTTCAGAACTGTGGGGAAGGCTTTTGACTGCAGGGAAAAGGCAAGGAGAAACGGCAAACATGAACAACAACAAAGGGGATCTGCAAGCTACCTACAGGTATTTTCCAGCTGGTAAATTTATCATTTCTACTCTATCAAATTATTATTTCCAGTTATATGTTATATGTTATATGTTATTTCACCTGCACATGAAAAGTATGTAAACTTGATATAATTTACATGCATAGAAATAGACATAAGTTAGAAAATTCATAACAGAAATTTTGAACAGAATTGAAATATCTGAAATATATCTGAAATATCTGACTGTATATTAAAGTTAAAGGAGACCCAAGTTGGGGGTCTTACAAGGTATATATCGTCCCCAACATATAGGATAGGATTTCACTCTACTTGCATTTTTGCGTTGTCCTTTGACCATGATTCATAAACCTTAGGTGAGAACCCATTTTTTATCGACACAAAACATTCCATCTTCTTCTATAAGTGTCGTTATTTAAGCGGTAGTGCTTTCCCGACGATGCGTACCCTAGCTAGAACCCATTTTGTCATTCGGTTCACATGCTGCAGCTCCTCCTTAGGTATGGGAGTCCCTTATAGTCTCGCCATGAATTTGCGTAGGAACTTCATGTTTCTTCTCATCTTATATTTTGACCATCACCCACAAGGAATCCCTCTTATATCAAGTTGTAATTGCATATCATTGACCTACTTAGGTTTATGAGCCTAATGTCGGCTCCCACTTCATCATTATAATCCAAATTGCTTAAGCATTTCTCAATACTAGCCAATAGCCAAGCCGAGCCTATCATTTATCCTTTGCATATTGATTTTCCTTTACCTCTGAGGGAACATCCCCTCGAGTGTCCCTATCCTGCACGTGTTTCCTTGCACTAAGCATAGGTATGTTCCACTGCATGGAATTAGTTTTCTTTCCCACAACACTTGTTTCCTCATATTTGTATTATAAGAACTCTTTTATTCTTTTTAAGGGTTTTACAATATGAAAAAGACAAAAAATAAAAAAAAACATAAAAGCCAAACGAGAAAATGCTATTGTCTTTTATTGGCAGCAGTTGTGTCGCCTTTGAACATATCACAAATCCTTGAGTTCATCCATCAAAGGTTTGGGTTTATGTCACGTCCCCTTCCCGTCCATCTGATGCTAGGAAGGGAATGCGACTGACTCCCTGTACTTAATTAGAACTCAACCCATTCATGAATAAATAAATTGACAGTAATTAAGAACTTATGTGTGCAGATTCATACTTAAACAATCACAAAGGAATTAAACATTATCCACACACAACTACATCATGCATTCAACATACCAATAACAGTCATCAAATTAAACATTGCAAAAAGAAGAATGAACATAATTTAAACCACAGAGAATACTTATCTTTAAGATGAAGCTGTCCAAACAACTGGCTATGTGAGAGCAACGTTCCACCAAACCATAGGTCTCTGTCCAACCTGTATTATTTCAGCTGAGAGACCAGCCCCGAGCTGGGATGTGAATCCACTAAGGAGGAACTAAACAAGCTCACTCACAGCCATGGTCTCACACAAACAGTCATGCTAAGCCAACACACAGTTGGGTTTATCAAGCATGCAAGAGACAAAGGAGGAGGATGCTGAGCCAGTGAGCTCAACCACAGAGCTACAGGAATCTCAACTAAACTCAAACAGTCATGGTACCCACAATACCTACCACACCCAACACAAGGAAGGTCTCCTTCTCTGTTGCACAGTCCCTCAGAAGTCCCTTCCCTCCAGTACTCTTCAGGGTGGGCATAGAAAGGTCCAAGATTCTCAATACTTGAGATTCTATCCTTCACTAGGTTTATCAAGCAATCCCAACCCTTGTTCTATTCTCTGTTCTGTCATTCACGCTTGGATTCTCACAATTCTGTGACTAAATGACTCAATCTCGTAATTGGATTTTCGAGCTGTCAGAACTGATTTTTCCTATGGATTTATGGGTATCTCACACTCTCAAATTCACCCCAAGGTTCATGTCTATGGATCCCCCATCGTATTTCACTTTCCACATGAAATTCTGGGTGTTTATGGCACTTCAAAACGTGAGTTCATGCAAAGTTGCGATTTTTGTTTTTTCTCACTGTTCGGTTTGTGTAATGGATGAAAACTAAAAATTAGATCTTCCCCAATGGAATGGGAATTAGGAAGAATGAATTCCCATGAGGTAGAGTGAATTATGGGTCAAGGAAATAGATCCCATACCTGCTATACGAAATTTCGTGCTGACCATGCTCCATTGAAACCATGGACTGATTTCTTCAACAACGTTTTTACATAGAATTAAATGTCAGCAAAGAAATTCAAATGGGTTCACAAGATGACATTTGGAAGCATATGGTTTGACCACACTATCCCCTCACCACTCCCTAGTGGAATATGCATGGCCCCCTATGATTAGTTGCTCCCATAGCCATTTTTGGTATTTTATTGAAATATTAAGCATTCACATTAATTTACAATATTACATGGCTTAATAACACATGGATAACATAATATCAAATATTTTCCTTTCTAAATAAAATACAAGCATACACTAGCGGGGCCTTGGCCTTTATCTCCACGCTAGGGAAACATACATTGCATGTATTCAATATTTACATTAAAATTTAATATATCATAAGGGTCAAAATGGGGGTATTACATTCCCCTCCCCCTTAGAACAACACCATCCTCAGTGTTCTCAGAACTTAACAAAAATGGGAATGCCTCTCTCATGGCATCCTCTAGCTCCCATGTAGCCTCATCGGGACTAAGGTGCTCCCATTGGACCTTTACTTACCCGATGGCTCTGTTCTAGAGCAATGTGACCTTCTTGTCGAGGATGCGCATAGGCTCTACTTGGAAATCTCCCTCGGGTTCCACCTGTATCCCATTCCAATCAATCATATGATTAGGATCATGTACATACTTCTTAAGAAAAGATACATGGAAAACATTATGAGGTCTTATGTTCATAGGAAATGCAACTCTATATGCAACTGGTCCTATCCTATCTAGGACTTCAAATGGCCCATACTATCTTGCTTCCAGCTTGGCACAACTCCCCAACTTGAGAGAAATTTTCCTTGGTTTCACTCTCAAATAAACATGATCCCCAATCTAAAATTCCTTATGCACTCTTTTCAAATCTTCATAACGCTTTTTCCTATCCTGAGCTGTCTTTAAATTCTGCCTGATCTTAACAATTTCCTACTCCATTTCCTCAATCATTTCCGGTCCAAGCACTATCCTATTCATAGGGTTGTCCCAACTCACTGGAGTCCTGCATCCTTTTCCATACAATGCCTCAAATGGAATCATTCCCAATGAAGCTTGATGTCCATTATTGTATGCAAATTCTACCAAGTGTAGGTAATCCTCCTACTTGGATGGTTTATCCATCACATACATTCTCAACATGTCTTCAAGAACTTGATTCACCCTTTCAGTTTGGCCATCTGTTTGAGGATGATATGTTGTACTGAAATTTAATCTAGTTCCCAATTTTTGAAACAATCCTTTCCAGAAATTGGAAGTGAACTTTGTATCACGATCATAAATTATTTCCTTGGGAAATCCATGCAATCTAAATATCTCTCTCATGAAGATATTTGCAATGTCATTATCCTTGTGAGCGGACTTGTCTGGGATGAAATGAGCTACCTTTGATAGCTTGTTCACCACTACCATGATTGAATCATGCTTCTTCACTATCATGGGAAGACCTGTTATAAAATCCATAGAGATCACTTCCCACTTCCAGTATGGAATGGGTAAGGGGTGCAACAATCCTGCTGAATATTGGTGCTCTGCCTTGACTTATTGGAAATTTTGAC
The DNA here is from genome assembly GCA_027924585.1 of Larix kaempferi. NCBI lineage: Eukaryota > Viridiplantae > Streptophyta > Pinopsida > Pinales > Pinaceae > Larix > Larix kaempferi. Next base: position 3,028,747 of record BSBM01000114.1, read on the forward strand.
ACCTAGCAATGTACTCAGCTATGTCCTTCTTCATACCATGCCAAAAGTATTTCTTTCTTGCTATTGTTATAGTTTTTAGATATCCTGGGTGTCCAGAGTATGGCATTTGATGTATTTCATCCATCACTAACTTCTTTAAATTTGCACAATTTGGAATATACAATCTATCTTTAAAGATGAGGATATCATCTGCACCAAGTTGATACCATGCACACTTTTCATCTGTATTTATTTGTTGCAACTTTCATTTAATTTGAAGGTAAGTTTCATCGCTGTTTTGGGCTTCAAGAACTCTTGTCTTCAAATCTGATTTGCACATACTTAATGCTGCAACATGAAATTTTCTGCTAAGAGCATCTGCAACCTTATTCTCTTTCCCTTTTACATGCTTAATTTCAAAATAAAATTCACAAAGAAATTCCATCCATCTAACTTGCCTAGCATTCAAGTTTGGTTGGTCAAACAAATACTTTAAGCTCATGTGGTCTGTCCTAAGCTCGAATCTTCTTCCCAATAAATAATGTCTCCACATCTTGAGATCATGTACTATGGGTACTAATTCTAAATCATGCATGGCACAATTCTTTTCATGCTCTTTTAATTTCCTTGACTCATAGAAAAGCACAAATCCTTCTTGCATGAGCACTCCACCTAGCCCTTAAATGCAAGCATCTGTGCACACTACAAAATCCTTCTTTGGATCTTCTATCTTCAAAACATGAGCACTAGTAAGTAACTCCTTTCACTGATGAAAGCTTTTCTCACATTTTTCAGACCATACAAATTTGACATTCTTCCTCTGCAATGAATTGATTGGATGTGTTATCTTGGAGAATCCTTTAATGAACCTTCTGTAGTAAACAGCAAGACCCATAAAATATCTAACATCTGAAACATTCTTTGGAGTAGACCAATCCATGATGGCATTAATATTCTCTAGATCAACTGCAATACCCTCTTCTGAAATGACATGACCCAAGTACTGCACCTTCTTTTGATAAAATTCACACTTGCTTAACTTTGCGTACAACTGGTGTTCTCTAAGGACTTACAACACCATCCTTAGATGCTCCTCGTGCTCTTTTTCATTCCTTGGATAGACAAGAATGTCATCCAAGAACACAATCACAAACTTATCCAAATATTTGCTGAATACACTATTCATGAGACACATGAATGTAACAGGTGTATTGGTAAGACCAAATGGCACCATTGTGAACTCATGATGCCCATATCTTGTTCGGAAAGCTATCTTGTGAATGTCTTCCTCCTTAATCCTCACTTGATGGTAGCCAGACCTCAATTCAATCTTGGAAGACACTTTAGCTTCCTTCATTTGATCAAATAAGTCATCAATCCTTGGTAATGGATACTTGTTTTTGATTGTCACTTTATTAAGCTTCCTGTAATCAATACACAACCTTAAAGTCTCATCCTTCTTCTTAATTAATAACACAGGTTCTCCCCAAGGAGATACACTTGGCCTGATATACCTCTTGTCCATTAAATCTTGTAGCTGCATATTTAAATCTACCAATTCTGGCATGCTCATTCTATAAGGAGCTTTGGAATTTGGTGCTGCCCCTGGGACAATATCGATGGTAAAATCAATATCTCTCTTTGGTGGCAGTCCCAACACTTCATCCGGAAACACATCTTTGAACTCTTGCAACAAGGGGAAGTCTTCTATCCTTGGTCCTTTATCCTTTGATGAATCTAATATATGAACTACATATAATTGACAACCATTCTTATAAAAATTTTCAGCTGCAAGGCTTAAATTTGTCTTACGGAAACTTGCTTGGGAATTCCTCTTACTAATCTCAGTCTTCCCTCTTCATCAATGCATTCAAGTGCTTTCTCATAATAGTCCAACTTGGCTCTGTGTCTTCCAACCAATCCATGCCAAATAAGGCATCATAAGATCCTAATGGTAGTACATTTAATTCTGCATGTTTGTGGATTCCATTTAATTCTATGGGGCACTCCACCACTACTTCACTTACTTTTCTCTTACTGTCATAATACCTAGCATAAAGTTATTTTTCCTTGAAATACTTCTTAAATCGCTCCCAGCTGATCCTCCTTTCACTGATCCCTTTTACTTCCAAAAGGTGATCCCACCAAATTGAAGCTCTTCCATTTAGATTGTAAATGGAAATTCTGGCCTTTTCATTCCCTGAATAATCATGAATACTGAAATATTTCTTCATCCCAAGAAGCCATGCCTCTGCCTCTTGGCCAGTCTTGTCTTCTCTATAAAATGTGGGAGGCCTTGCCTTCCTGAATTCTCCATGTGGGATTCCCTTGAATTTCTTTCTTCCATCAAATTTGCTAGAAGTATGCCTTGGAATTCTTTGAGAAACTCTGGAGTCACATGACTTGCTGGAAGAAGATATTGAGGAGGGTGTTCTATGTTGTTTGCTCATAGAACTCTTTCTTGGGCTTGGAGTCCTCCTCCTAAAACAACCTCTAGAGCGACTCCCATCATCTCTCCCTTCTTCACCTACATTTCTTGGGTTGGACCCAAGGTTTATCCTCTCTTGCATATCAGTGAGGCTCTGCAAAATAGCATCATTGAGCTGGTTTTATTCCTCCTGAGCCTTCATCAATCTTTCATTAAAGCTTACCATGGTCTCAACCAAATTTCGAGGACTTATTTGCTCCCTTTTCCCATTGGATTCGGTTTCATCATTCTCTTCTTGAAAATTTTATCCTAGCACATCTTCATCATGCTCATAAGGATCTTGAGCATCATTCATGGTCACCATTTTCCTTTGGAAACCCCTTTCCCTGTATGTTGGCTCTGTTATAACTATTCAAATCTTATTAGCTGCAAGCACTGTGCATTATAAAAATATTTATTAGACATCTTAGGAATGAATATAGAATTATAAAACATAAATATTTAAAAGAATTAAACTCGTGGAATAATTTTAAGAGCGATTATGCCTTCATTTCTTTTTCCAATTCATGCAATTCCGGAAATTGCCCATATTGACAACAATTTATCAAAACAGTCACTGGCACTTTTCTGCTCTAAATATGTATGATGTATGATAACCTCATTCAAATTCTGGTTATGCACCATTGTTCCATGTTGGATAAGATTTCCAATTCCTATCCACGTGCTTCATTCCGAATTCGGGTGTGGAAATCACATTACTCCAAAAATGACAATTTTTTACCAAAATTCTGCAATTTTACACAACTGTATTTTGGTTTGAAATGCCAACTTCAGTCACTTGTAGAAGCAAATCTAGGAAGAATCATGAAAACATTTCTATTGGGAGAAGTTATTCAATATAACAAGGAACACTCAATAACCTTCATATCTTTGTTCCGATGTGCCATTGATCTTCTATAAAATTCTGGGTTTGACTACTTTTAACTTTTAACTTTTTCCAAAATTTCAAAATTTTGGGCCAAAAATGGCTATCTTCCAAACTGAACTTTTTTGGAAAATATTTTTCAAACGTGAATTCTCTGTTTTAATGAGAATATAAAATGTGGATTTTAGTAAATTTCTTGAATCCTAAATATAGGGTCACTTTCATCCACTGTAAGATTTTCAAAATCCTCAAAAAGTGGCCTGGAATAGTGCTTTTTGGACTTCTCACTCACCCCAAATCCACATCCTTTGGATTTTGGCTCCAAGCTTCCAAAATTAACACTGCTCCTGCTCCATGGCCGCTCCATATAGATTTCATCTCAATCTGATCTTCGGTCAAGCGTCGAGACTCTGATTTGTAAAAGCCATTATTTCCCATTTTATGCCAAATTGGAGCATAATGGGATCGGGAACCTCACTGGTTCTTTCATGGCCTTCGTTAATGGCCTCAGAACACCACATGACTCATCCAATTCTGATTTTACATGCTCCTGCTATCCAAAAATCAAGTTTCGGGCTGTGTGTGTGTGTGTGTGTGTTTTGTGAACCCGCAATCTGCAACTTCCACAACCCGCAATCCGCACCTTCTGCAATGTGGGAATCGAAATTGTGGAATGTCAAATTTTCAAAATCCGAAAATGTCACTTCTGCAATCCGCAATCCACAATCCGTATTGCGGAAATCAGAAATGCTGAAAGCCAAATTTTCAACTTCGAAAAATGTCACTTTCGCAATCCGCAATCCATACTATGGAAGTCAGGAATGTGGAAAGCCAAATTTTCAACTTCGGAAAATGTCACTTCCGCAATCCGCAATCCGTACTGCGGAATTCGGAAATGCGGAAAGCCAAATTTTCAGCTTCGGAAAATGTCACTTCCGCAATCTACAATCCATACTGCGGAAGTCGGAAATGCGGAAAGCCAAATTTTCAACTTTGGAAAATGTCACTTCCGCAATCGGCAATCCGCAATCCCTACTGTGGAACTCTAAAATGTGGAATGCCAAAACACAAATTTGAAAATGTAACGTTTCCGCAATCTGCAATCCGCAATGCAGGTTTGGAAATGCGGAAGTCCAAAACATAATTTCGAAAATTTTACGTTTCTGCAATCCGCAATCCGCAATTGCGGAAACACCTCTACTCTGACAAACTTTCAGAGCTCATATCTCCCTCGTCCTTTAACCAAGTAAGGAGATCCGGGTACCGTTGGAAATCTCTTGGAGAGATCTATACAACTGTGTGATCCTCTATCACACCTAAGAACTCTAATCCTATCATTTTTATAATCAAAATGTCTCCCAAACTTCTTCAATACCACATTAAAACATTATGATATCTGCCTGTAATTCATAGTTTGGCCCAAACAGCCCCAATGCTGTAACATGGGCTTTGATACCACTCTGTCATGTCCCCTTCCCGTCCATCCGATGCCAGGAAGGGAATGCGACTAAATCCCTGTACTTAATTAGAAGTCAACCCATTCGTGAATAAATAAATTGACAATAATTAAGAACTTATGTGTGCAGATTCATACTTAAAAAATCACAGCGGAATTAAACATTATCCACACACAATTGCATCATGCATTCAGCATACCAATAACAGTCATCAAATTAAACATTGTAGAAGGAAGAATGAACATAATTTAAACCACAGAGAATACTTATTTTTAAGATGAAACTATCCAAACAATTGGCTATGTGACAGCGTTCCACCCAACCATAGGTCTCTGTCTAGCATGTATTATTCCAGTTGAGAGACCACCCCCAAGGTGGGATGTGTATCCACTAAGGAGGAACTAAACATGCTCACTCACAGCCATGGTCTCACACAAACAATCATGCTAAGCCAACATACAGTTGGTTTTATCAAGCATGCAAGAGACAAAGGAGGAGGATTCTAATCCAATGAGCTCAACCACAGAGCTACAGGCATCTCAACTAAACTCAAACAGTCATGGTACCCACAATACCTACCACACCCAACACAAGGAAAGTCCCCTTTTTCTGTTGCACAGTCCCTTAGGCATCCATTCCCTCCAATTCTCTTCAGGGTGGGCATAGAAAGGTCCAAGCTTCTAAATCCTTGATATTATATCCTTCACTGTGTTTATCAAGCAATCCCAACCCCTGTTCTATTCTTTGTTCTGTCATTCACTCTTGGATTCTCACAATTCGGTGACCAAATGACTCAATCCCGTAATTGGATTTTCGGGCTATCAGAACTAAGTTTTCCTATGGATTTATGGGTATCTCAAACTTTCAAATACACCCCAAGGTTCATGTCTATGGATTCCCCATCGGATTTCACTGTCCACACGAAATTCTGGGCATTTATGGCACTTCAAAACATGGGTCATGGAAAGTTGCGATTTTTGTTTTTTCTCACTGTTCAGTCTATGTAATGGATGAAAACTGAAACTTAGATCTTCCCCAATGGAATGAGAATGAGGAAGAATGAATTCCCATGAGGTAGAGTGACTTATGGGTCAAGGAAACAGAGCCCATACCTGCCATACGAATTTCTGGGCTGCCCATGCTCCATTGAAGCCATGGAGTGATTTCTTCAACAACTTTCTTACACAGAATTAAATGTCAGCAAAGAAAGTCAAATGGGTTCACAAGATGACATTTGACAGCATATGGTTCAACCCCACAATCCCCCTCACCACTCCCTAGTGGAGTAGACATGGTCCCCTCTGATTAGTTGCTCCCATAGCTAGTTTTGGTATTTTATTGCAATATTAAATACTCACATCAATTTACAATATTCCATGGCTTAATAGCACATGGATAACATAATATCAAATATTTTCCTTTCTAAATAAAATCCAATCATACACTAGTGGGGCCCTGGCCTTGATCTCCACACTAGGGAAACATACATCACATGTATTCAATATTTACATTAAAATCCAATATATCATAAGGGTCAAAATGGGGGTATTACAGTTTACTATGGCCTTAGGAAGTTGAACTCATTATTCAGAGATTACTCCTTCAACTGGTTAAGATTCCAGTCCCTATGGAGATTTTGTCGATGCCTCCTTCATTGTAGAATTGTGTCAATGTTCATTCTTGATTCTATGATTCTTGATTTTATCCACCTATCTCATGCTCTTGTTCAAAGGAAGTCTATAAACCCGAGTCGGTCATTCCTCATATTTCTTGACCTTCCATGTCATACATTCTTTTATAATTACATTCTGATCACATGATTCTCTTGTCCCACCTAGCACCATGGGCCTACTTTCATCAGTGGTAGGTGACCTTGAACTCAGTAGATGACACCTCATCATTGGTCATTGACTAAGTGGTTTCCCTTGTGTTTGAAGGAAAGAAATCTATTCACACATTGGGATTCATGTTGTGTCTTGGATTCCATTAGACCTCATGGGTGGTTTCCTCACTTCTGTTAGTAGTATTCATCATTGGATACTATTCAAAGGGTCTCTTCCGTGCACTAATTGCATCCGGTACACACGAGAGATGCACATGGTTCTTGGTCCATGTTCATCCAAGTTCTTCCAAATATTTCATCCTAGCTGCATACATAATGTTGGTTAATGGGGGATTCCTTAATTCCCTCATTACAGTGGATGTCATTCCATTGACATCAGATCATCTGTTTTGGAATTGGGATCTAGAGTCAGATGAGTACCTTGGGACCCACAGTCATCAGTAGTAGGTTCTCTTGTCATCGAAAAATGGGAATTCATTAATGTCTCATAATCAATGGATTCTGCAAGTGTTCAACCTAAGCACATTTATTCACACTTGTTAAATCTACTCGGTGCCTTGACACCCATTTTCATCATTGATGGGTAGTCTCGCACCATCGGTGATTTGTGTAGAAGACCTCAAACTATAGTGGAATCATACTATATGATACTATCTGTGATCGTGACAGTATCTATGGGACCAGTTCTCATGGTAGAGTAGGTTGTACCCCATTTTGTACCAGATATCATTAGTTTAGTGGGAGACTGGACTTCATTGTATATTGGTCATGGATGTGACCACTTATGACATATGTATATGATGTATTTCCTATTCATGGACATTGTATCAAATTGTTATGTACTTCAAATATGTAGACATTTATACAAAGTCAATATTGTGATATTCTGATGAGTGGCTAGTTCTTCTGGCTAGGTCTCCACTACTCCACTTCTGAAAGTTATAATGTATTTCATCCATCTTGATCATTCCTCTAACCTCATAAATTAGGGGCCATCTGTTATAGAATGATTTGCCACATGATATGCAACATGCCTTGATGGCCTACCATCTCCCTCTATAGACTCATATTAACCCTCTTGCTTAATAAAACCCCTAAAAATCACATTTTTGTTGATGTACTCCTGTCACCAACACAAAAACATGCGTATATGCAGGCTTCTCCATTACAACCCACGTACATCAGGTTTCATTCTCAAAATTAAAAATATTTCAGGTTTTCCTTCCCAAGTAATGAATATTTTGATCCTTGGCCTTCCATATGTTGGAAAACGCTCCAATTCGACCCTCCACCTCCTCTGAGGGTTATATATTGATCCATTGTGGAGAATTTGAGGAAAGATAAATTAGAGAGAAAATAAACTTTGGAGGAATTTTTCCCCATTACCATTTCCTTGAATGTACATCCCTTGTCCTTGTTAGGTTGAACTCTTTTATGTTCATCTCCCAAGTTCTTCCTTATCTTGTGAAGGAGGAACCCAATTACTACTTGAACTTGTGAGCTTGTCATTGCATGGAGTATTGAAGTGGTGGAGGAACTTAGTTTCTCAGTTTGGACGAGTTGTCGATAGAAGTTTGTCACTATGTACTTATGTTCATTATATTAATAGAAATACTCTTTTCTCATCCAATTCATGTTGAAAATGCTTATGTTATTCTCATTGGGTATATTTGTTTAATATGTTAATGGAATATTCTATATTATATGCTAACAATTTGTATACATTTTATATGCTTGTATATCGTGGGTTTTGAGGACAATTTGTAGGTAAGGAGCATTGAATTGCAAGATCAAGCGGTGGTATTCTTCGAACATCTAATTGAGGTAAGCGTTTTCTCTTTTGTTGTTGGCATTTCATATTTATATAAAATAATTGAGAATTGAGTTGATTTCTGGTGTCACTCTGTCTGATGTGGTTCTACCCCAAGCCATAGGAAGTTTTTCTCCATAACACTAGCCATGGCACCAAAGAAATCCTTGGAAACAACTAGGTCCAAAGCCGTTGAGTCAAAAGACAAAATGTTGTTGGAAGAAGCCACCATGACAACCCTAGAAGCAACAATACATAAAACTAAGAAAGCCAAAATCGACGATCCCAATAGGGGAAAATAATACACATATTTCAAGGATTGGGCACTCAGAGAGGCCAAATGGATAGAACTCTCCCCAAAGCTCATCACAACCACAATCTAACGATATTTTAATGCACTTCTCATTGCATCATTTGATGGCCTAAAAGAAATTATTGAAAACTTTTTGGTAGCTTAGTACCATGATGGGAAACAATGGATGGACGAGGCCATACCTATCACATATTCCCTCATTGGTACAATTACAGGTATTTCAATCAAAGTACATGTTATCACATCCATAGTAGTCGGGCTACCATGATTGTAGAGAATATTCCAGTATATTTTTGAGCTAGTCCTTTACACTGTTTTGATGAGATCAACCTATGATGAGCAATACTTATTGTGATCACTCACATTTCAGAGCAGCACCATAATAGATATCACAAGCCTTATGCCAAGAATGAGCCTCATGACCTCAGATTTGATGACCGATGTGACCATTTAGATTCCATACAGAGTAGTGTTGTGCCCATATTTTTCAGCAGTAGTGTTTCCAGAGACTATTGATGATCCAGATGACAGGTACAAGTATATGTCCCAATAGGTATATAGTGTGCATTGGTTATGATTTTTTTTCTCTTTTTTTCATCATAGTAGCTTGGCTTGGAATCTAGGATTCATGATCTGGCAGTATATATGTTATATGGACATGTTTTCTTATTGATTATCCAAATGGTCTAATTACTTAGGATTAGAATCTCTTGTTTATACTCATTGGTTTTACCCTCCTAGTAGTATGTACATGATCATTCCCACCTTTTATGGCTTGCTATATTTGGAATCACCTTTAACATTCCCCATCCATCCATTTCTCTCTCCCATATTTGGTTTTTCACCCTGACTTACACCTCATCCTGTGATATGGATGACTTCCCCACTTTTTCCTCTGTGTTGGATAGCATCCTTGTTAGTTTGTGTCTCAAATCTAAGTTGGAAACAAAATTTACCGAAGCCTTGATACTTCTGGGATAGGAAAACCCGCTAGTGTTGGTTCCCGAGCTTAGGTGAGTTGGATTTGATACTTTTATCACTCTAGCCAGTTGCCCCGATGTTTTATCCTGATTGTGGATAATCCCCCTAGTTGCTTGAGTTGTGTTGGCTAAAACCTGAAGCAAATAGTACTACCATCATTACATGCATATGGAAACTCTTATCTTATCTTTTGTGCCAACCCATGGAAATAAATTAAAATTGTGACTCTCAGCACAATGAAAGAGGGCTATGGAAATTGAAATGTTAAAGTACCCTGGATGTAAGCTGCAACTAGTTGTGCTTCTAAGCACATGAAAAATCCAAAAAGGGTCATAAAGGCATAAACAGTAGTGGTTAAATGTATGCTAAATTCAAAGACTGCTAGCCATGATTAAATGTAATGATTAAATTCCTCACAGATCCTACGGGTTATGATGTGAGATGGAGTAAGCAAAACTAATTCTATGTGTCCCCTAGAACCTCAAGTTACAGTTAGTTTTGCACCGAGTCATAGGGGTTCTAGAAAATATCCTCACATAGTTGTTTCATCTTGGATGTGAGCTGTAGACATTTTCCAAGGTTGAATAAGCACCTCTCTAAATAACTCATTCCATTTGTGAGACACTGCCATTCCCTGTGTTTATTATACAACATATGCTTAAGTGTGTATTCCTTTTCCCTCATCCGAAGTATCATAGTGTTGATTCAATCAAGTCATCCCCTTATCCTAGCCTTGCATTCTTCACCCTCACCCTTTGCTAGCAAAATGTTCACGTCTATGAAATGAGTATACCCTTGATGTCCTATTTTGATTAAATGATTATTTAAACTTATATTTGATATAATTATTGATTAAATTCCAGTAAAATGATGCTTGTTACCTTAATTCTAGCTATTAGAATGATTAAAATATCATACATTAACCATTTTTACACTTGCAGCGTCAGGCATTTTTAGCCTGGGTCATATTTTGATCAGTTTTGACCTGGTCAAACCTAGTTTGACCAAGTCAACCACAGGATCTGAGATAAGTTGGACCAGTGATGTTCGAGGTTGATGATTTATGTTCCTTTGACACCCCTTTGATGGTTCCATGCAGCAGACATAGGTTTCACTTGATGGTTTGATGGGTTTCTATAGCTATTATTATTTATAGACCATTATTTTTATTGGTCTAGGCATGGTTGAGACTACAAATTCATTACCTAGGTAGCCACAAGGTGTATGATTATTCATCTCGATTGCATTTGGACATTCTGATTCCTTTGGTACACTCATTTTTCAGTTTTAGGCACTCCCGAACGATATTTCACTCAGACTGTCACTTTTCCACAAATTTTCCATTATTAAATGGTCTGGCAGCATAGTTGGTTTATTATTTGGTGCACCTAGGGAGATACAGAGGGAGTATGGTGTCCAAACACTTGTTATTACCATATATCCATACCCCTAGACACTTTGGTACAGTCATAGTTGTGCCCCTGGCACCAGGAAGAGAGTAACATGCATTTTACGGATTTACATGTGATTTTACGAGAATAAAAATGGAATAAAATGGTCATCGAGGAAATTGATTTGGGAAAATGAGGCAAGTAATTAGCATGAGTTTTGTTCATAGGTAATTCATGATGCATCCCACACCTTCAGGAACAACTTTCATCATTCAGTGGGGTCCACACACACTCTGAGGTTTTATTTCGATGTATTATTCAGCTATTGAGGGGGCCACGATTTGGTCACTTGGTCACTTTGACATGTTATTGAGTCATATGTTATATCACTGTGCCATGGGGTGATTCTAGTGAAGGAAATTAATACCTCCTAGCCCTACCATGTGCTTGTTATACTTGTCCTAGTCATATTTTATGTGGTGCGACCCCCCTAGGGACACTTTAGTGAGTGCACACCCCCTCTTAGTGAGTTGATCCATGTATTATCTCTTTGTCTCATCATATACGGTGATTATATTGTATTTATCTTTTTATCTCCACCACTCGTTCATAAAGTGGTTAGGGTTTTAGTCTCTCTCATTCTTATTTAAGGAAGAGACCCCCCTCATTGGAGAGGGACTCTTGGCTCTTGGTTATTGGAATACAAGAAATATTTTTTGAGTAAATGCTTGTGATATTGTTTTGAATGCTTGGCTATGGTGATTGAAATGACTTTTCCATTGCATTGAAGGATCTTGGTAGCTATCTTACATTTTTTCCACCATTTTGATTTGCAGCTTGAAGAAGACAATTTGAAGAGGGGCACATTGGTGGGGAGGCTCACCTTGCTACCTTCCATAAGATCTTGGGTTAAACATGGAGTGTTTTTTTCTTTGTACCAATAATTCTCTATAATTTACTTCTCATTTGCAGGAAGAGAGGTGCGTACTAGTGGACTTGGGAAAATCGTGTGAGCAAGAGAAATCACCATAACCTTCATTTGATCTTTGCGGGAGTAATCCTCATCATATCGACATTCATTCTCATCATCCAGGTATGCTCAAAAGGTACATATTTTATTCCTTTAACTTACCCTTCTGTCATTTACTTTCAAACCCTAACACCAGAAACTTCTAAAACATATCTAGGGTTAATTACTTGGTTTACTGGAAAACCATTTATGGGTTATTATCCTATGGCCTAGCCCCAAGTGGGTTCTCAAGGGATTCTAGCTCTGAGGACTCCATCTACCCATTTACCGAGGCACTAATCTCTCCATGCTTGCGCCCTCCCTGGTTTGTTGGTCTTCTGAGTTGTTAAACCCTTTTTTCCAAGCTTGTGTGATGTGATACTATCATATCTACTACCAAGATGTGATATAAAGCCCTTAACTTGTCATATCTACTCCTTGGGACCATTTTCCCTCTTTTAAGTACACGTTTCCCAAGGCAACAGATTTTGATCATTTACGTTAGCACTTATACCCTATACTCACTTATAAATTCAAGTTACTATAATTGATCTAATTAAATTTCATATCTCATCTTTCCTAAGCCTCTACAGTAACTCTTTCCTTAAATATAGGGATCATCATTGTTCATCATTGAATATCTTAATCTATTGTTTGATTTAGATCTCTCTCTCAGAGAATAGATCAAGTTATCCCCCTTTTTTATCCGAGGCTTGGATAGAAAAAAGTGAAGAGTGCCTCGATTGGCATGACAACCAATCCATCTTGGGAATCAAGGCCCTCTTGGGTCACCTCTTTAGTTGCCTAGCACCTCTACCATCCTGGATAGGATCATCTTTTGGGGCAACTACAATTTGTGTGATAACATAACCATTGGTTCCCATGACCCTCAATGCACAAGCCCTAGTGGAATAATTTATAGGGTTAGCTACTGGAAAGAATTCAAAAGAATTGATAATCATCAAGGTACAATATGAAGACTACAAATGGGCTCCCATTATTATTTCCTTATGTCTAACAAGTTCACCTCCTTTACCATCATCCCCTCTACCATTAGTACCTCTATTGTCATTATCCACCATACCTTTTTCATCACCTTTACCATCTGCATCACTTCTAACACCGATGTTCGCATTACCGACACCTTCACAGCCTCGTTGCCAATTTCACATTTGACTTCAAAAGTCCTAACATCCATCACCCCAACCACGTCCACTAATGGCACGACTAATACACCACTAAAAACTCCTAGCTCTACTAAATATCCCAAGAAATAAAAAAAATAAAAATAAAAAGATAAGAAAAGTAAGAAGGATTCCAATATCACCTTATCAATCAAACCAGTTGAAGGCCATGAATAAAAAACAGTTATACTCTTTCTCCATCACCAATCCGTGAAAAGGAACTTGATAATATTATCAAATTTTCCACTACAGAATGAAACAAAATATGGAAAGATGACTCTAAAAATCTAAAGGCAAACAAAGAAGAAGAAAAATATACAACGACTGTCTACGATGAGAAAGTACAACAAAGTGTTGGTCACTTTCTAGAACATCTACCAGAGAATCTACTTGAGCAAATTGAAGCCCTATTTGAATTTTTCCTGGAGAAATATGACAAGATTCAAGAACAACTAATCCATAAACAACAAGATGAAACAAGATTCCTCCTCATAGACCAATTCAAAGCCTTTACAGAATGCGATGCAAAGTTAAAATAATAGGAAGGACGAGCGATTATTGCATCTATAATACTAAACAATTGGTACTCTTATTATGGCATAGTTTCTCTAGACATACAAAAAAATCAAGTTACTATATTGGAATTATATAGACCAAAGCAGTCAGCCACAACGCAGCTCAAGCACTAGAAGTACAAATCCACATGGAAAAAAAAAATAAGCACAACTCTGATGAAATGAGTACAAATGGTTCTAGAAATCAAAGCAAGCTCAAGAAGAAGTCAGTTATATCACCCCAAGGATTTATCGCCTGATGAGGTCTGTCGAACTTCAAGCACACGCTTGCGGGATTGACATGCAGGAACTTCTCAGAGAACCAATGCAAATTAAGCTCATTCAAATTTTATAAATAACCATCCTGAACACAAACATTAAGACTATGCTATCATAATGGGATGAATTCCAAGATTGACTAGCTCCATATGTTCCAACAATTTCCGAAGCCTATGTTGATTGCACTCCTCTGGGACAAGCATCCATGTCACAAACAAACTAGTAGCATTTAATTTTGTAATTTTTGTAAATTTTACATCCCCCTTGAGTCTCTTTAGGATGAATAAATGTTTTAGGGTGGGGTATATGTTGGAGGAGCCTAGTCATACAACCGACTAAGTCCTCCCAACCGACTAAGCACATAGTTGGTTTAGTTAGTTGTGTTAGTTATGATAACTGACTAAACAAGTATGTATCCATAGAAAAATAACTGTATATATCAAATATATAATAGGATGGTGATCCAAGTAGAGAGACATGTTTTTGTACATATCTGGTCTATCATTTAATACAAGATATTTGTCCCTTGGGTCCCCATTACTCTATTCTCTACTCTCTCATGTATGTATGATTATGCATGCAATCTATGTTTATGTGTATGATTGAAGACTACTGGTAACTCCATGTAATCCCTCATATTGCAATAGTTAAAATCAAGTAATTTACATACTTTATGAGAGTAATATTATTTCTTGTTATTGACATGAATACCATAGTTTGGGGACATCTCTTCTGCTGGTATAATTGAATATAGTCGTTTCCAAGTGAAACCTTTTTGGTAACTTTGGCTCCTTCTTACATGTTGAAACCTCAATATTGACTAGGTCAAATTTCACTCTATCTCTATAGAAAATGAAGGATAGGGAAGCTAGGAGTCCATAGAAAATAAATCCTTATGGCAGTTGAATTATTTTAGCATTCCTCTAGTATCATCTAAACACAATGGATGTTATATGTGCATGTTTTTTTGTAATTAAAAATGTCATCAAGTTATATAAGAAAAAAAGTTGTCAACATAAGGCCAAAGTTTGATATCCATGAGTCTTTGACATTTCATTAGTGCATTTGCAATAATGAATGGCCATAAATACTCATGCGTCCCTTCATTTTTGAAATTTGTATTCTAAATTTAATCTCTTACTATATTTGACTTGGTGGTAATTAACTTTGAGCCAATAGTTAGGAAGTACTATGCCCCTAGAAAATGGTTGGTTGAACAAGTGTTCAATTCTTGGAGGGGGATTCAAAGACATATTGTAATCTTGTTCGATTCCCTATGATCTATACACAATAGTCAAATTCCATGTTTCTTCAATGATGGTACACATTTTGATCCACAATGCATTGTACACGTAGAATATGGCTAATGAAAGGAGCGTTTCATAACACTCAATGTCAAATGGAGAAAATATCAGAATCTAATATGAGAATTCACCAATAGCTCCCAAATAATATTTGGGAGTGGTATATTATTATGATATCACCTATATTTCTTCGGGGATTTTGGCACCATTTTTGTTCATTTCATTTACAACATCTTACAATATTCTGGTTAAGCAATAAAGAAGCCAAAATTGACCCTTTTAAGTTGGGAGCACTCTATAAATGTATCAATATACTTCTCTAGATGGAACATTTCCCTCTTGACTAGAGTCCATAGCAAATGAACTCTTCTTATAGTTTTGTAGTGATATCGAAATTTGAAGTTCATAGTTTCTCTAAATTTTACAACTACTGGAAAGGAGGTCTCCCTTAACTATTTGTATGGCATCCCAATGCTATACAGTTCTATGGTGTAGTGAATTTCAATCCTATAGTCACATAAATATAAATCTATCATATTAAGCATAAAATAAATCATAGGACCGTCCCATGATATTGGGGAAATGGTCTACACATATATTAATGTTTACAATAAATATATTGCAAATTACAATTTTTCAAGAGTTCACAACTCTCTACTAGGGGATCCAAGAGTCTGAGGAATTTTGAGTCCTTCATGTTTTCGATATTTCCAAGATCTTCCAAGGACCCAACTGGGATTCTCAAGTGGATTCTATCATGTTTTCGAGTCTATCAAGGTAAACAAATTTTGGAACTTATGCTCTCCATGATACAATATTAATTCTCTCTCATACCCTGGCCATGATTAAACGTACTTTAGATGGATTATCAAATTTGTTGGATCCATCGAGATGGGTGGATATAGGGTTTCATATTTTGAAGTTGTAGAATTCAACCAATGCAACCAAGTACAATTCATATCTCATTTACATAAATAATTAGGTATGAGCTGAGTCAAGGTGGATTTGAGGGGTAGTTCACGTGGACCAATTATAAGATACCATGATCTAGTGAAATGCCAACTTTATACATTCAACATGGAAACTAATTGACTAGTTCCATAACTTAAATAATTTCACCCCTTTAAAGCTCTAATTGTAGTATAACTTCCCCTACCCACAGTCATGAGCATGCAAGGTTGAAGAAGTGCATGTACAAGAATCATACCTATAAACAAATATTAAAATAGAATTAGATCCAGTATTGGAAAATTAGCTAAATACAACATAACCAAAAAACAAAAACAAAAACAAAAAATCATTAAAAAATCATAAGCAAAAAAAGAAAAAATCATTAAAAAATCATAAGCATAAATAAAATGCATATATCTTGTACTCATTGAATTCATTGTATTTATTGATAGTTATTAGTTTGATTTATGTTGCACGTGAATACCTATAGAAATCATGATGGAATAATAAGTTTATATATAAACGAAATGATAAGTAAATATGAAAACCAACATATATCATACTCTGAAAACACCAAAGGTGAATACATGTATGAGATTCTCTATGTTTCAAGAATAATGTATTCTCTATTGTACAAGGCCAACCATGTGAAGGTAGAAGCTCATATGGCCCTCCTCCCCCTCCCCCTTCACATCACTCTCAATTCCCCATACCCAATCTAATTTCTATAACATACTTGAAAGAAACTCAACTACATAAAACATAACACCCATTTAAAATTCAATTCAACTTAAGAACAATAAGATACAATATAATATATATTCAAATATTCAACTTTTTAATTTCAAAGAAACTAAACAAAAAATATTACTACAAAATGATTTACATGACATACATAACTAGATTATGGAAATTCTTAGCAATTTTGTATTCATGAGTGCAATGAGGATACATGTTTCCATGTGTTTTTGTAGTGACAATGGTCATTTTCCATGTGGTTGTATGGCATATTATGGAAAATGACGACTGTCCATTGTGAAAAGACATAGCAATACACTTTTTTCCTCATTGTTGACAGAAATATTATTGCTCCAAGAGAATTGCACCCAACAATTCATATGTCAACATGAACAAAGTAAATAAAATGAACATATATAGACACTAATTACAAAGTTCAAAGAAAATGAACATACATATATACAAGATAAAACATAATAGTCATATAAATTTCATGCATATAGAAAATGATTACAAAACACTATAAATCTAAAATAGAGTTAGATAACTATAAAAATCGGCAAATAATCAAATCTTGTTTAGGATGTAAACATGTAGGTCCTCTAGCATATATATATATATAGTCCAATTCTGCATGGTACAACAAAATCTGTTCACCATGCATAGTGGCCAATCTCTACTGCCCTATTTCTTTTTTATGTTTATTTTTCGAAATGTAGTCTGCAATTCTCTCACTGCCATAAAATTTATCAATATCATCTCGACCATTTTTTGGTGGTACTGGATCAGGATCATCAGATCTCAAGATACATCTACATATGTGCTGCCTAGTTGTAGGATTCATGCCAACTACAATCAAAGAAAACCATCTTTTGATCAGCTTATTTATTCTAAACAATAACAAAAAAAATATGAATTTCTATAATTGAACTCATCCTTGGTACATGTAGGTGTAGTAGGGGGAACCTCTGGTTGGGAATTACTAGCTTCAGTATCTAAGACTAGCTCATCATGCTTGTATTTCCTACAATAAAATTTGTAGAATTGTTATAGAACCTGACAATGTAGAATTGTACTTTATAATTAATTATTCAATCAAAACCCATTGAGTTTGTATAACTCATTGACATAGACAGTAGAAGTGTCAACTGCATTGGCATTTTTTCTTTCGACCAGGGACTTTTATCCTCCTTTGAAGGAAAGTTTGAGGTCATCAGTTGTGGCATGATGCCAAAATCATTGGACTACATATCCCATAACATAACACATTTTGACAAGGAAAGCGTTTAAAACTCAAATGAAAATACAACAAGGACAAATTTAAAACCTTAACACTTACATATCTACCCTTCACTTTAATATAGCCCACTGGGCCAAGTTTATACTGGCCAATATTCTCAAGTCTATCTTGTGTGCCATGTGTTGTGTCTTTGAGCCTACGAAAATGGTTAAGTACATTTTCATACGATTTAAAAATCCTAGTCAAATGCAATATAGTACAAATTATAATTCCAATGTTCGGCACATTATTTTATCTACCTTGGTGTTTCTGCCACACTTGGAGGAAAGAACCCCTCTTTTCTCATCTTCTCCTCCTTGGAATCCTCTTTAGTGAAACCCACTCACATTTTATAATTAGTCAAGGATGCTCATAACCTTACTACTGACCGATATTGGTGTTGTAATTGTCCCACACAGATTTCAAGAACTTCTCGGGCATGGTTTGGACCATCTTTTGCTTGAACATGGGAGATTAATTAAGAGTAAAAGATAAAATTACATAGCGAGGAGACACCTGAAGCTTCCTGGGATAATGGAGGCATCCCGACGTAACAGAACAAAACATGACTAGCAAGAGTATTACAGAGCGATTGGGTTATACAAAACAATTGCCTCCTATGGCATGACCGGGACCATACAAACAACACAAAAAACAACTATAACAAAAAACCTGAATGGAGCAGAGCTCCTCAGCAGGCATAGAGACAATTATTCAAGCAGAAATTATTCCAGAATGGGGAAACTCCCCGGAAAGTCCTCCGGCAGCTTCACTAGGAACGGCTCCATTTTGAGAGTGGCCAGAAGGTCAGGTTCCACGTGGCTGCAGATCTTCTTTCATGGTGGATAGCTAATTGTGGAAGGGACTGGAAAAAAATGCAAGAGGAACCGCCGTCGAAGCAGGAAAAGAAGCTACCAGGAAAGGGTCAGGAGTAGCAGCAGCTGTAGGCCCTTCCGAGGGAAAACCAATGACACCGGAGACAACACCACCCTCACTCTTATCACCAGAGTCCGCCATTAATGGGCCCTGACCAACGAGGGCATGTTGGCTCCAGGAGAAGGTTGTGTCAAGGCTGGCCAGGAATTCATCTAGCTCGATGAGTTTGGACCTGGTAGCCAACAACTGATTCCTGGATGAGCCCCAGTTACCCAACATATCATCCAAGAGCTTTCCGAGCATGTTTTTGATGATCCAGTAATGGTTGATATTGCCTCCGTTGTTTCCATAGGGAAGGTGATCCGTGAAAAGCTTCCCTTCTCACTCATCAATCAAATTACGGCTAGCGAAGGAGATACCAATGACGAAGCCATCGCCAATGGCTAGTGATCACTAGGTTTTGTTGCGGCTTCCACTGCCTCGCCAAGAAACATCGTGCAGCTTGTTCATGGCGAAGAGCACAATGAGATTCCATATCCAATAGATTGTTGAGCATGAGGGTGCATTGAACAAAACCACCATTGAGACGAAGCTAGCAGAATGCTGTCATGGGTGCTCACTGGCTCATTTATGGAGCCGTGAACCAAGTTCGCACAAGCCATATTAATTTGCAGAGAGAAAAAATTATGAAGCAGGGAGCCGAAGTAAAGGCGATCGTGAATGCGCATAGGGCCGAGGTGAGTTCGGGAGGTACCCAAGTTGCAGATAGCTCATCGGTGAAGAGACAAGCAATCGAAGGTTCTTGAAGTGGCCATAAATTCGCAGTTGGGAAAGTGGTTAAGAGCATGTGGTGTGTGTGCCACGTTACTGGTGCCTGGGTTGAGGATCCTACCCCACGGTCCCACCTTGTGTTCTGCATGTGGTCCCATGTGTCATGGTGACGCCCGCATCCAGGGGAATATAAAATTATTATTACTTGTTTAAGATCAATGTATTGCAATGGAGTGTATGCAATCATGATCCATCTTTAATTCAACTAGTAACTGATCAGTTCTCTTTACTATGGTTCCTGGCTTATGGAACTCACATTAGTCTCTAATGACTGAGGCGTAGTAGTAATAGAATGAATGCTGATATTTAGTGTATTTTGGGTCTTCGTATGCCCCCCACCAACACTAGGTTTATAATCAAGGGAAAACCTAGCAATAACAAGAGTTGTGGCACCAATAACATGTACATAAGGGGAGGGGGTGAAACCATAGTTGTTTCTCTGCTACTCCCAACACCAGGTTCTACACCTCTCATGAATTCCTAAGAAAATAGAATTCACCGAGTCAAGCTCTTTGATTCCTTTGAAAAAGTGTCATATTCTTTAAAAAAATTAATGGAATAAAATTTTAAAAAACTTACATTGTACTTCTCGATGCAGTCCATCAAGTAGTCTCTTCTCTTGTCATGTTTTAGGAGTATCTTCCACATACACCAATTCACCTAGTTCATCAGCCATTCTTTTAATAGTTTTTCTAAGAGCTACTAAAGGGTCATCATCTCTTAATATCTCCACGTCAACCTCATCAGGACAAGGCATTGACATGGGATCTTGCAAAAAATCATATCATATAAGTCCGATAATCAACATATAGCCATACTGGGATAAAAAAGAACAATATGGAATATAAAAACCTAAATATAAATGACCATATATATATATATACAGTATCTCACCCTACCATATTCGCTGCCTTTCCCTTTCCCCTGAATAATATACATGCTTTTTAGTAAATCATGGACATGATTGTTAAGCCATACTTACCTGATTCCTAGACAATATTCAAATGATAATTGAGCAACAACTCCTTGCCCGCAGGTGTTGATTTTATTACATTGGACACAACTTTGTTATTGTCACCCGCAACAAAAAAATTATTGGGTAGTTTGTTTGTCCTTCCAGGACGAGTCTATTTATAAACCGAACAAAATTTCTGCAGTTTTTCGGTCTTCCATCAATATATATGGAAAATCCCTTATGTTGATTGTTTTATTTCATTTTATTATAATTTGCACAAATTCCGTATATATGCATACTCGTTACATATCTTGTAATCCTACCCCAATGTGTGTAATCATACATTGGACCAACATATTCCATCAATTCTACTTCACTATTATATGGAACGTTCATACCATCCATTGTAAAGAGCCCCAAACCATGTAAAGTAGATGGAGCAATTCGATATGTTCTTTCATCAATATTGAAATCTGTGTTTATTTCTGGTAGTGGGTTTGGTTCCTAATTCTTCATATAATTCCTATACATTAATGGAACTTCCTTGTCTTTGGCAGACTCATTGTCATAAGAGCATGAACCTCCTTCAGCAAGAAATACATCCCTACGTTTTTTAATTTTTATTCTAACATTGCTACCTCTAGTTGATCTTGACATAGTACTTGATGCTTTCCCTTATTCAATATATTTAGGATAGCCATCTCTATCTGAAGATAGAACAGATAGATGTCTATTTGGTTGTGCCTGTAATTAATGTCAAACAATGATTATTATGTTCCAATCATACGATTTAGATAGAAAACATAGCAATTAAATTATTGTATATCTTGTATTTCTGTGAATTATTCTATTTTTTTTTGTTAACGTTAATGCAGCTGCGAGTGCCATTCTCTGGAAGGATGGAACCCTAGTCAGTTAACTAGGATTCTTGGTCAGTAACCAGGCACAGTAAGTCCCTATCAGGTACCTTAGGGCCCCCAACAATATATTGGGGTTCTTGGTCTGGGACCAAGCAAGTTGATCCCATGGAAAAGTCCCTAGAATGTGGCCAGGTCCCCTATCTATATCTAGGGTATTTTACTCTAGGACCAGATAGTTTCTTAGTCATGAGGACCAAGCAGATCTTGTAGGTTGAGATAGAGACATCCTGGTCTGGGACCAGGAATATTCTTGGTCTAGGACCAAGCAGTTCCTACAGGTACATACCTGGTTAGTTAACTAGGTGGATCTTGGTAAGTTGACCAAGATGATGATGTGTGATGCCCTCCTCTCCTAGATATTTGAGATGTTTGATCTAAATTGTCTTCTCAATAGAATGGACACCCCTTGATGAAGTCACTAGCACTTGACCTCAGGAGCAGTCGAGAGGACCACAGGATCACATCATCCAGTTTGGACCTTCCTTACATGGTGATGATGAAATTTTAGTTAATGTATGGAACACATGCACATTTGAGAGAGAGATAAGTGGGTTGTATCCCCACCTTGTTATTACACCCTTGGTCTTGCTTCCCACCTTATTTCTCTTGGTCTTGTGGCTAGAAGGGTTGTTTTACCACCTTGTCTTGTGGTTAGAAGGGTTTTATTCCCACCTTGTTGTGTGTAATGTACCCTCCCGTGGTCCCAATGAAAGGAAGGGAACATGATGCCAATCTAGGGGGATTTTCATAAAACTCATCCCATTCATTAGATTCATACACATGAATTCAAGATTGTGCAGATGCAAATTAATAAAATAATGCACAAAAGAATTTAAACTCATCCACACACATATCATATGTATATAGCATATCAAAACAATCATCAATTTAAACATTGTAGAAGTAAATACATAGACAGAAAAACACTTATCTTCGTTGTGCAATTGTCCCAAACAATTAGCTATGTCGCTCCAACGTTCCACCCAACCATAGGCCAGTTGTGTTCATAAATTATCTCAAAACAAATGCCACCCTCGAGCTGGGCATGATTCTTACAAGGAAAAGGGGACATTCAAGATTATTCACAGCCAATTAACCATTTCATCTAATCCAAGCCAGTCCACAGCTGGGTTTATCAGGCTACATTTGAACCTTGGATGCTTGCACTCAAGCTCAAGCCAAAGCAATAGATACCCATCTCAACCCCAACAATCTCTTGCACACAGCAACTCAAAAATTGGGCATGGATACACATTTTCCAACAATGGGATTTACAAATAAGGTGGCCATGGTCTTTCTTAAATCGTGGGCACACCAAAAACGGACTGTGGAAAGGGAAATCGTCCATAGGGGACCAACCCGATTTTCCATGGGTATCTAAATGGCCAAAACAGTCCCAATGAAACCCCAAATCAAGCTCCCATACTCCCAGCCACTCTGCAACACAAAAACGCCTTGTTTCCAGCTAGAAAAATCAGGAAAAACCATAAAAACGTGGAGAGAAAACGCCCAGGCAGCTCCCAACTCGTGAGAGAGCTAAACTGGTTCATGGGTAATGGCTTGGGGAGCAATTCATAACTCTTTTCTTTCCAAGGAAGCCAAACACGTTTTTCCATGAAGGGTGGCTTGCCCATACTCGAATTTGGACAGCCATACCTCTCCATTCCCAAGGCATTAACTACCTAAACAAACTCTTGGGAGAAATGAATGATTGTGTACAAAAGTCAACATGGGTAGTTGAGGGTTTGATGGGTTCTCTCATTGACACTTGGCTTGACTTGATTGGCTCCAAGGGTTTGAATATTTCCCTCCCAATTCCTTGTAAAATCATGCCCCCGTCTCTTGTTGCATTGCATAGCTAGTTGTGGGTATTTTTATTAAAATACATATTTACATGGTATGCGAAATTCCAATGTGCCTGGCTAGCACGCAAACTATATGCATCAATAAATTGATGGCGGGGCCTTGGCCTTGAGCTCCTCACCACGATTTTATAACAATATTACATCGTTTACATTTTAATATAATGGGGTCAAAATGGGGATGTTACATTGTGTCAATTCTTGTTGAATATGGTTTAGACTTGTGTTTATTTGGTCTTGTGATTTACCCTCCCCTTATCGGTCCTTGTGCTAGTGTCCCTCCTTGGTTGGGTCATCCTATCCTTCGCCATGACCATGATTCCCTTTCCTAAGACGTCATAATATTAATTTTAAGTTTTATGAGTGGTATCCCTCCTAAAAGGGGGTGATGCCTTGAATATTTTGAGTAACCCTAAGTCAATAATATTTTAGAATGGAGAACCTTCTAGAATTCATTAAATCTTATAAATAGAAGTTTAGATCTCACTATGGCATCATCTTGTGGAAGATATATGATATTTGATTTGTTTAATGACTGCTCTAGGGTTTTGATAAGCTAGTTGAAGGCGACGTCAAGGTTTTTTAAGGTCGATGCTTTCCTTATGTGGATAATCATTGCTGCCAGGGTCTGATCTTGTTGGGCCATCTACATTGTTGAGCCTTGTCGTTGACCTATCTAAGTTTGCTAAGGGCTCTCGCTGCTTCTCTAAGTCATGGTAGGGTTATCTTTGCTCTGTTTGAGGGATGAAATGTTGCTTGAGTGGATGTCGCTTCCTGATTTGAGTGTAACTCTAATTGTATAAACCTCCTTGAGGCTTCCTACACCACAATTTTGGGGGGCATTTCTATTGTGAATCCTTTTACTGTTGCCACTACCCATTGTGGACTATTTTGCTCCCATTGTGGACTGTTTGGGTAGGCCTCTACCCTTGTGGAATTTTTTGCTGCCATCATGGACTGTTTGGGTAGGCCACTCCCCTTGTGTATTGTTCTACTACCACCATGGACTATTTGGGTAGGTTGTTTCCCTTGTGGATTGTTCTGCTGCCACATTGGTCTGTTTTGGGTAGGTCGCTTTCCTTGTGGACAATTTTATGGCTACCATTTGTCATTTGTGGAGGCCTCTTCCTGCTTGGACTTTGTTTGGATCAGATCTACAGCTTTAGGTTTTACTCCTGTTGATAACAGTTGATTAGGGATTTGATCTACTTGTTGAAGGTTTCCACATGCTTTGTTGAGGCCTATTTGGGTCCATGTTATTTTATTGAAGTTGCTATTTCCTATTGAGGGTTTCTTGGGGATGCCATTCAATTGTTGGGTACCTGTTGATTGTCTTGAGCCTTTACTATAATTGACTAGTCCTTTCCTACATCACCTTATCTCTCTCTCTCAGGTTTGTACATACCCTCGAGTAAGGGTCAGTTTTGTTCCAATTGTGGACTTGTCTATGAGAGACGGTCTGTTTTGAAAGTTAAATTCTGAGTATAAGGAAGGTCCTAATTCACCAAGAAAGTTATCAGATTAGTTCTTCTTGTGTTGTTAATTAGATCCTTGATTAGTCTTACTACTGTTGCTGCTCTATATATACAATTGCTAACTGTATGCTTCAACTTTAAAACTGATCTTTGGGAGTGTTAAAGTTGAAAGAGATGAAAATTATGTTTTAATTTAATAAATCTAAATTTTGGCTTATTACAGTTGTACTATTTTTTTCAGTACTAGTTTAGAAATTTAATTTTTCATTAAAGTATAAAAATTTTAATTTTCTGCTTCAAATCCTAATCTAACCCTATTTTCAACACTTTTCACTCCTTGGTTTCCCACATATGTTTAGTGATAAAATGAAGCATATGTGTAATATGTTAACTTAGGTGCGCAATGGGTTCAATGCATGCAATTTCATTGTTTCTATGGTACTCTTTGTCATAGAAACAATGCTCTTTGACATACACAAAGCATTGATGCTTATAACGTATCTGCAACACTGATTCTCCCATGTATGCATGATGTATCAATTCTCCCTTATATGCATGAAGCATCAATCATGCCATATATGCATTGTAGACCCCACGAAATGTCCATATGTGCATATGACCCCCTTTGACAATCTTAATAAGACCCAAAATGGAGCAGTATGCAAAATGTTCCGACAATTCTTGGTGGATGAAAATGTTGTTTAATCAATTATTTGATGCATCTATATCTAGCACATGCACATTACAAAGAAGCAGTCAGTCATTAATGTTGTATATATGTAAATGTGGTATGTTTCAACTACACTTAGAATACCATTTGTTTTAAGTGTTAAATTAGTACACTGAGCTTACTTTTTTTATTCCTTGCCATGGGTTAAAACACGTTGTTGATTATTTTTTAGTGTTGAAACATGTTTGGAAGACTTTGGATTTGCAAAGTGTTTTGTTGACCTCATAGATTTGATTTCTTGATGATTTGGAAATATTGGACTCTAAAAATATGGGTTCTATATTTTTTATTATTGTAATAATGATTGTAGGAAACATCGATATTTGGTTAAGGTGTTATTTGGCTTGGAATAACCACAAGTCCATCATGGTATTGATCCATAGTAGAATCAATTAATGTTTCATTGTTTGATTTTCTTTGAGCCACTCCATGGTCATTTCATGTCTTGTTGTTGTAACTGAATCTTAATTCTTTAAAGGGCTTGATTGATACCCAATAGACTCTCTCCGATGAACATTGAGAGGTTTGGATATTTTTCTTGGCTTCTTGAACCATGGACATGTGCTTATTTTGACAGCCACATGTGCTTAGATTGATGTTGATGACATTGTTACCTTCTGATTCGTAAAACCATTTTGGTAAAGCTTGAAAGCAAACCTGCATGGTAATTCACCTCCACTTGCATTAATATATTGCGCCCAAGTTTCAATGTATTTATGCTTGGGCCCTCAAGTGCTATGTGTTGTGATTTTGTGGAGATCACATCATAAAACACAACCTGTGTTCATACTCACCCCTCTTTGATGGCATCACCACCACAGATACTCATCATGGTTATTTGATATAATATATCTCACTTGGGTCTTCACTTGACAAAGTAAGCATTGTCAGATATGCAATGGTCACTACAATAACATTATTGCTATTGTTATTCCTACATTCACTTATTTTGATAGTTTCTATGTTAAATTCAATGGCTTGAGCTATCAATGTACTATTTAAAATTTTCCATGTTGTGTATAATGTGTTTGAACATCTAAGGGATACACTATCAACCATGCAGAAACATTTATAACTCTATTAGCATAGTGCAAGCTTGATTTCACCTATTCTGAGATAGGTAGGAAATTGTTATTCTATCTAAACAACTATCTAATGTATACCAATCTCACTTGACCTTTGTTTATTGTTCCTCAATTCGTCTCCTTGGAGGTTATAGTGTATTGTTTTATCATGACAACATTGGTGGTCATTCCCTAAATATGCATACAACTAGGCATGCGATTTAATTCATTGTGTACTTGTGCATTCACACTACCTATGTAGTCACTTGTTTTTATGCTTTCATCCTTACCTACTTTGCTTCATTATGTATATTCACCTTTATCCTTGTTGGAACATTCCTTTGCATATATTTTTTATAGTGAGCTATAAGTATTAGTATGGATATGCTAGAAGTTTGAATAATAGGATGTAATGTGCATGTTGTACACCACTTGGGTTGTGATGTTATCCATTATCTATGCTAATTATGAACATACTTGATCTCTTAGTTTGCATTATTACCATCACACCATCATTGGATTGGCATGATGATGTGAGGTCTATGTATGGTTTTAGGTCCTTGCACAGTCTCACACTTTGATTTTAGCATATATGCATCCTTAGATACCTCACATGATTTCCCTACTATATTATATGCTCAAGTTCCCGCTTGAAGGAAACCAATTGTCATCATTTGAATTTCATTTGAATAAAAAATTGTACAATATCTTTAAAGGTTTTTTTATTCAGTGATCTCTCCCTTTGTTTAAATGCATTCTACAACACCTTATTTACATAATGTTGCGACATTGTTTTCCTATCCTTTTGCATCATTTGGTATGATATTTTGACATAAATGCATAATTGAATGTTCAATTGATTATTTATGTTTCCCTTACTTTTCATGATGTTAAGAAAATATTTTTATCTATTTTTTGGGCATACTTATAGTGGTATTGTATTTTTGTTCATTTTTACACCAAACCATTTTTTTGTTAAGTGCAATGTGAAAAAGAATGTGTCAAATTAGTCATAAATAAATGACAAATTCCAATTTTCTTGCTAATGATGATTCCTCACCTTTTACCTCACTTGAATTCACATTTTGCCAACCCATTCTTACATTTTGATTGGTTTTGATTATGATATTAAATGTGATATTATCTATACTTGTTCAATTTTTATTCCTTGTTCACTTTTTATTCTCTATACTTGACGAATTCCCCCAACATCTAATAGAGCGCCTTATAGGAGCAATAGCGATTGAAACTCATGAATCAAAATGGCTATAATATTAAGATCGAAAAAAGATAAAAAAAATCCTAATGCAAGTGAGTGTGTAAGAGGAGATCACAACAAAAGGAAAACAAACCAAAAGGATAAAAAACTACTGCAATCATGTGTTACATCAGATGAGCTCAACAAAGTGGCAAACAAGACCACAAGTAGCATTCCTAGAAAGATAAAATGACCTACTAACCTATTAGATAAGGGAGCAAGTGGTTGAGTATATAAAGGACGGAAGCCTTTTCAAATAGTTTCCTTTGTGGGGGTATTAGGTACCCATAAATGTTTTTTTTGGAAAACCAATATGGCTCAGGGATATCCCCCCACCAAAGGGGTTCCCAGATAAAATATTCTTAAAAGAAAGGCTTCTAGGCTACCTTGTTTGGGACACGTTGGAAAAATTTACTTGCAACTTCGGTCCAAAGACATTGATTTAGATTATTTTTACTACTGAGTGGGGACGGTGCACCACCCAGAACTCCAGTTCCATTCTTTCCACTCGCCCTCGTGATACTATTTTCCAGTTCCTATTTTCTATGACATGCAAGATGATATTATCTTTAGAAATGTTTATTTTATGCATTTTATTTATAGTAAATGTTCTATGTTTACTATTCTAGTATTTTGATGTTATGTGTATCTTTGATCATAGTGGTGAGATTTAGTTCATTTAGTTTCCTAAACATTTGGAGGTTGGTACTATTTTACAAACCACTACTTGAAATAATTTCATCTAGAAAAGTGCACCTCACTAGTGAGTTCACGTGATCACATTGTAATGTACCCAAATAGAGATATAGGCACACTAACTCAAAATTGGAAAACTTGGACTAGAATTTTTTTTTTTCCAAACACCACTAGGCCTTCACTAATTCTTCGAAATAGGGATTTATAGGCATCTACAGACTCCATACAACCAAATCGAAACAAAAGAAATATTTCCGGACTTGATTCACTGATTTTCTTCGATAGTTTGCACATTTCGAAGTGCATCACACCTGGGAAAGGACAAATTGACTAGAGGCAATGAACCCAGTAATTATGTGGAAACATCTATACCTATGGTACAATATTGGAAACAAATTAACAGTAGGAAGGGTATATATATCATATCTTAAAGCACATATTCATCTTACAAACTCATAACATAAGGAAACCCCAAATAGATTCAAGACTAGGTGCTCAAACTACAGAGTTTGGACACAACACCCTACTTACCCAAAGCTTCCAAAACAAAACCCAACTAACTCAAATTTCCCCAAAAAAACTGTATTTGGTCCCTAATTCATCCAAACTAAATAATATGATCAACATACTATTTTATGGAATCACTTAAGGAAGATACACAATGCATAACTAGAAATTGTTTTCCACTCACACATGAGGGTTATAATAGTAAAATCTAACAAGAAACTAATAGAAATGAAAACTGATACTTTATTAAAAATAGAGGGCCAGTCTTAGGATTTCCATGGATGCTTCTTTCAGCTTCAAATACAAATAATCTGATACAAATTATAGACAAATAGATCCATAGGATTACAAAAGAAAGGATAAGCAATTTTTGCTCCAATGGAATATTTATTCCTTGGAAAAATTTCTCTCTAGTGGATTTTAACTTTAATATTCATATATGCTCCATATTGTGTGCCCTTCACCTGATACAGTCATTATTTAGACCAAATGATGACTAACAACATTAACCAACACCTACATTTGTTCCCTGCTCATTCCAACACACACCAGCTGAAACTAGTCCTTGGAGATGCACAACACAGGAACACTACTGCTATTGAAACTCTTCAATGCTAATATGAAACCAAAACCAAAATTGAATAATATTTTATTTAATGCTATGAAGCTACATGAAAGGGACTAAATATTCCTTTCCTCATCACCAACTGAAATGATCTTCCAATCCCTCAACTAGTTTAGTGATATGCAAGGGGCACATCATCCAAGCAAGCAAGGGGAACATCTCCCAAGATGAGAAAAGCATAGAGCTCTTCAACCCCCCAAAAAATTGAGCAAACAAGATCCTCCAATGAGGCTCTCATACTCATTTTATAAAATTATATTAGTTTTTTACTCCTCTACAACCTTCTTTCTTGGAATTCGAGCCATTGATGAGTTGGTTGTTTCTTTGGTAAGTTACACTTGTATATGGACCGACTTGTCTCAACAATTGCACCCTCACTGGATAAAATTAGTACTTGCAGCTTTCCTAAGATTCCTTCCTTTCTTTATTGACAATTACTAATCCTTCTTGAGCCTTATTGCAAAAATCTAGACACTTTTGTATTTTCTGCTTTTATGCTCCTTTCCTGCCTTTAGCTACTTTTCTTGCTTTTAGCTGCTTTTCCCAAATTCCTTGAAGGAAAAAAATCATATAGACTTATCGATTCTCCTATGTTCCCTCCTTGATCAAATTATTTGTCTCCCTCAATTCATAGAGGGTTTCCCCAGGGTGAATTCATGCGTCGAATGTGATTTCTTATTTTCATGATTGCTATTTGATTTCAATTACCATTGTGTTTCCAAATTAAATATAAAAAACTAACACATAAAACTATGTGCGCAAGCCCTTAATCAAATCTAGTCGTGATACTTCAAAGTTGATATCAAATAGGTCTTTTGGCACTTTGAAGAAGTATATCAAAATATGTATGCAAGTCTTGGAAGTGTGCAAGACCCACCGAGCAATGGTACTTCAAGGACGCAAGACCCAACAAGTAGTGGTTCCCAAGTGCACAAGTCCTAAGGAACTAGTGTGTGTAAGATCCACAAGTCATGATACCTCAGTTGCGCAGGTCAAGACAAGTGGCACATGCTTGAGTAAGCTTGACCATGAAGAAAGGAAACATGGATGTTATCATCCGACTTGTAGACACATTGTCTGAACAAGTTGAGTATAAATAAGAATAAAATTTGATGAGTAAAAATTAATCTTGAAGATGGAAAAGAGATAGTATTCTAAATTGGAAATCTTCAGATTATTGGGGTATCAATGGCTCATTGATCCAGAACAATATGATCTAGAAAAGAGCTAAGTGTGAAAGAACAGAAGAGAAGTATAGTAGATGATGTGCAGTATGATATAGTATATGAGACAAGTGCGCAAGAATAGAATATAAGTATAGTAGACAATACGCAGAATCAGATGAATATGCAGTTGTGCAAAAATAGAACAATATGATGAACAATGCCCAGATTGCAGAATGAGAACCAATGTGCAATACTGAAGCAGAAGACATGAAGTAAGAAAACAAATAATGATATAGTACAATGGTTGCATCGAGCAGAGCATATAGCAGGTGCACGCAAAGGAAAGTAATACAACAATTATGAGCTATGTGTACATCAACATATAACAAAAATAACTTCTACAGTTATATCAGGGTGGCAGGAAGGAGTAAGGACAAGGAGTTGGAGATTCCTTCAGGTTGGTCTCCTTCCAGTTGGTGCTGGTAAATGAGGGATTTGGTGCTTCCTTCAGGTTGTAGTTTGTAAATCAGGGAGTTGGAGCCTCCTTCCAGTCAGTGCTGGAGAATCTTGGAAGTTGGTGCTTCCTATGAATATAATATTTGTTATATAAGAAAGCATTATGTGGTTTTATCCCGTCTTGGTTTCCACATTAAATATTTGTGTTTTGTGTCTTACGCATGTGTTGATGAATGAAATTGTTTACGATGAATACATAATATAACTATTGTTTGAATTTGGTAGAACTGAAAATTGTTTAAACTGCGCTTAATATCGATTCACCCCCCCTCTCAGTATTAATAATACTTCCAACAATTGGTATAAGAGAGGGTGTATTCACTAATAGTTTAACAAATAGAAGATAGATCTTTGCATAGATATGGACAAACATGAAGGAATCTATACCAATAGAGAACCTAGGTTTGATGGCTCAAACTACACTTTTTGGAGAATAAGAATGAAATTATATCTACAGTCTCTTGGTGTTGATGTCTGGAAGTCAATTGAAAATGGCTATAATGTTCCCACAAATGCACCAGTCGATCCAGTTGAGAGAAGGAAGTATGAATATAATGAAAGGGATAGTAATGTGCTATTTTTTGGATTAGAATACTTTGAATTCACCAAGTTCATGCATTGTAATTCAACAAAAGAAGTATGAGAAAATATCAAAAATATGTACAAAGGAGATGAAAAATTCAAGAAGGAAAAACTGCAAATTTATTCTCAACAATTTGAATCCTTGAAGATGAAAGAAGAGGAAAATATTGCATCATATCTTATTCGTGTTGATGATATATTCAATGGCATCAAAGGTCTTGGAGTCCAAATAGTTGAAGAAGCTGTTGTACAAAAGATACCGATAATTCTACAACCAAGATTTGACTCCAAGGTGTCAGTTCTAGAATATAGGACTAATCTAAAAAAATTAACAAAATATGAGCTTTATGGGATCCTTACTACATATGATATGAGAACCGAAAAGGAAAATCCCACTAGGAAAGAAGCATACTTCAAATCCACGAAGAAAGTAAAATGCAAAAACAATGAGCATAACAAGAGCTCATCTGATGAATCAGGCGAGGAATAGGAAAACTTCTTAAGGAAGTTAAAAAGAGGGAGTGGAAAATACAAGGGTAAGTTACCCTTCAAATTTTTTGAATGTGGTAGAGTAGGTCATTTTGCTTGAAAGTGTCCTTACAAAGAAGGTAGAGATAGTGATAGTGAGAAATATGCCAATTACAAAGAATGAAGGATGACACACCCACAGGACAAATTTGAAAACATAAAGAATTTCCCTAAACATGGGAAGATTTTGTACTCTAGAGAGACAACAATTCATCTTAAGAAAGTGATTGTGATGATAGTTCAAGAGAAGTGATTTTCATGTAATTTCTAGAAGATGAAGGCTTAGAAGAAAGGAAAAATTGTTGTCTTTCTATGAAGAAAGAAACATCATAAAGTCAATCAGGAACAATAAGTAAGTACTTTTATAG
Organism: Larix kaempferi; assembly: GCA_027924585.1. NCBI lineage: Eukaryota > Viridiplantae > Streptophyta > Pinopsida > Pinales > Pinaceae > Larix > Larix kaempferi. The sequence continues at coordinate 3,062,131 of BSBM01000114.1, forward strand.
TGGGATCTATAATTCACCTTAAAAATATGTTATAGAAATTGGATCAGAGAGTCAGTTTGAAGATGAAGAAATTGTAGAAGTCGATTGGGAAGGTGAACTGATTAGTACCCTGAAAGAATTAAATAAATTGAGAAAGAAGAAATTTTTTATGCGGGATCAACTGTCGAAATATGAAGAACATGTAAATAAATCTAAGTCCATTCAAGAATCACTTGAAAAACAAGTGATTTAAAAGGAAATGGATCTTGAGAAATAGTTAGACTTCACAATACATAAAATTAGGGAGCTTGAAGAAGAGAGGTCTAATTGAAAGTATCACTGGAAGAATCAAAACAACAAAATGGGATGCTGAAAAATCATCTTGGGAAAAGGAATATAGAGATATCTCAATTAAAAGAAGAATTGGATGAAATGAAAAAAAGGGGAACATGATCAAGGACACATCATGAATGATACCCCGGACTACGCAAGTCCAGGAAATTCCAAGACTTGTCTTAATGCGGAAATGGAGAACAAATTCAATAATATCACATCAATCTTGGAAAAGATATTAAACAATCAAAGATCACCAAAAGACAAATCATGGCTTGAATATGATAAGACACCTGAGAATATCTGCGACAAAAAGTGCATTTTAGATGCAAAAAAATGAAGCCACTTCAATCTAGGTATGATAGTTCCCTCCATGGTTACAAATTTCTCCATTACATTGATAGAAAAAGGTTCAATACATTGAAGTGATCGAAGTTCAACTGCAATGGACATATTGCAAAATATTGTCATACTGTGAGATGTTATACTTGTGACGTTTTTGGACATAAGGACCAATATTTTCTAAGAAAATTAAATCACTCAAATACTTCACATAACATCAACAACAAGATATGGATAGAAAAGGAAAGTAGTCATGCACAGTATTAAAAAGGGTGTGCACACATTAAAAAATGGGAAAAAAAATTCCTCAAGTTTGTACAGTTGAAGCAAATAATCCAAGTACTTCTCAAGCAACAAATGATTGCTTCCTATCTTGCTAATATCCAAAAGGTCGAGTAAGATACTTGAATTCAAACATGTTATTCATTAGGAATTTAAGGAAAGAATTAGTAGGTATTGTAGCCATAAAAGATTTGAAGCTTGTCGCATAATGAGTTGCACTGATGTAAAGTCGTAAAGAAAATGCTCATATATCCTTAAGGAAAGTAATTATTTGCAAAGATGTTTTGAAGTAAAACTGTCACACAGAGAATACATTCATTTGATTGTTAAAAGAAGAACACAAATAAGTATCATTGTTGACAAATAAAAGTTCCACTGGAATGATTACTAATGCGCAGATACAACACTTCTACATAATCAGAGTTTGTATTATGATTCAAAAGATGATATTACAGGAAGCAAAAGAATACATAAGACCTCTGTCGCAGAAATCAGAGTTGAAGTATTCTAGAATAACAGAGTATCAAAAGAAAGAATGTTGCAAAGGACTAACTATGACCAAAGTACATTTGAGAATAGAAGTAGTGTTGAACAAAATTGAAAGTTACAAAATCAACTTAGAGCCGAAGCTCGAGGTCTAGCTCTATGACATGGTTGGATGGATACTGAAATAAGTGAAGCTCAAGGTCCGGTGAAAGTTGCTTGGTGAACTCAGGAGCTTGTAGAAATTGGAAAAGTTGTAAAGTTGAAGAAGACTAATCCACATTGCACTTCTCCACCTGAATTGAATTCAACAACTCAACAATTTGCTACTATTGTCGCTCCAAGCATTCGACTCATTTTCTCATAATCGAAAACTCCTCCGAATTAACTTGGTTAACATGAGATTGCGCATATCATTGCATCACATATGATTCCTTCATTTGGGATTGCCAAATTTCCATTTCTATTTTCAGTCTTGCAAAATCAGCCTGCTATGACTGAACCAGTGAATGAATATTTCCCAATGAATTGCTAAATCTTTGAAAATAAGTAGACATGGAAGACAATGCAACAAAAATCAGAATTGGAAAATTAAAATAAGCTCAACAAGGGCATGTTAATGAACCAGGATGAAAGACAAGGCCACACACAACTCACAAATAGATTTCGAAAATGTCTATTGCGCACATCAAAATAAAGTGAAGGGTCATTGAAGCTAACTGTATTCATTCCCTCGTGCTTGGAAGTAGGCTGAGAAGATGGAAAAATTAATTGCATTTATGGAAACACATAATGATATGAATTAATAAGATTGGAATAAAGGACAAAAATGGAAAATCAAACTCATTGTTTCATATAATTGAATTGATATTGTCTAAAAGGCTTGAGTACAACAACAAGATGTGATATATTACGCATGAGTTATCGATCACATCGAATTGTTGCAAATCCAGTTGACGAATGGAAATTTGTGCGATATCGAGGAATACTTTTTAGAATATATGACAAGATGTATGAAGTCAGGAAGAAGATGTGTGTCATAAATATCAGTATTAATGAAGATGTATTTAATTAATGATGAAAATTGTACGACGAGATGAAAACCTATCACAGTGCAACAAATGCAACAAAAGGAATAAACAAATGCAAGACTAAGTCAGCATAAAAGATAGTGCAAAGCCATAGTATAAGGAACTTGCAATTGCACAAGGAGAGCACTATAAGCACGAAAGAGTGATACTTGAACAAGAGGTTAAATGTGACAGGAACAAAATTTCAAGTTAAAAGGAAATTGGAAACTGTGCTTGGGGAGCATATCTTTAAATGATACAATGATAAATGTACAGCTTGTGGGACGACTTAGCACTACGCAACAGTAGATGCAACAAAAGGAAAGGGAATAAATAACGAATCTAGAGGTAGTAATCAAAACAAACAATGGAATGCCTAGTCAAATGAGATCAACATGAAATGTAGTGCAAAGTTGAAGTATAATTTCATAAGAGAATATGAAATTGTGCATGAGAAGCACCTCTTTATCATTGATGTCAAAAGGGGAGAGATACCATGAATCTATTGGAATATTCTCACCATCTTAATTTGGTCTTGTATGCTTTGCATGCATTCCATGCAACTTTCCATGCATCCATGCATTAGCAGTTGAGTCTCCTAGCACCTAGGCCTTACTTTTCCCCCCCGGAGCTTGTTTTTGGCCATCATTATCCCTCCTATCCACTCAGAGCTCCTTGTTTACATCACTGGAGTTCCAATGCGCCCTCATGCATAGATTTAGGAGACTACACAATCAGTTCCATGATTTGGGGCACCTTGTCCCCTTGATTTCTTAGTTAACTGACTGTAGCTCCTATTTTGACTACTACTAAGTGTAGGAGCACCCTCATTGACCACTTACAGATAGTTATGTGCCTCCTTGGAGTCTCCTTCCCTATTTTGGTTCCCACATGATTCAATTATGCTCAATTCTACCTCAGTTGACTAATTATTCATCTTCGGTGGCCACTAAACCTTATTGGGAGATCGTTCCAATGAAAACTAAGCCTATACTTGAGGTGAATTTGAATCCTTTTGGGTGTATAGAATTTATTCTATTGTAACATTCTTTGATTTCCAGCTTACAACTGATTAATGTATCAACAACAGTTTTTCATGTGTGTTTTAGTTTTATGAGTGAATTGATCCATGTTTTTGTCTAATTCTTCTCACTAATTACATTGTGAAATTGTGAGGTTTGTTCAAGCTCAGTGATCTACCCCTATGGAATTTCAAATTGTATCATAGCTTGTGATATCTATGGAGTGCATTCGTTGCAGTAGTTCCAGTAGTATATTGAGCAATTGTTTTCAATAGAGCACCAGAAGCCTTTGGATTTCCACAACAAATCTTGGTGCCATTGCATTGAATTCATTGGAGAAATCCTTTTAGGTATAGCCAGCTGTGAAGGATCCAGATAAAAGTTCCTACTTTCCTAAAGCATTGTTCATTCAATTCAGACACAATCCTCCAACTATTTTACATTTTTTTGTAGGTTATTCCATCATCAAAAGCGCATTCAGTCAGCTACTATGGATCTAACTTTGATTCCCAATCTCATTCATTTCAATTTCTTTGAATGGAAGGAACAAATGGAGATTTCCATGCGCAACAGAGGTTTCTACAGAGTGTTACAGGGCATTAAGGTTGACCCAAATGGTGCTACAGAGAAGGCCGAGTATCTAAACAAGCTTAATGAAGCATATGGATTTCTATGCCTCATCATTTCCAAAGATCTAATCTTTCATATCTCCGGTTTGAAAACTCCCAAGAAGGTTTGGACAAAGCTCGAATCCTTATTTGGGAAACAAGATGATTTGAGAGGACATCAATTGGAAAATGGCATGATCTCATTGAGCCCCAGCAGTTTAGAATCCATTACATATTTCTTCACAAGCAGTTGATCCTTGCTATTTTTTCAAAATTGGGATCAGACTATTCTGTGTTTGTTTCCACCTTCCAAAAAGAAAATATTTCCATCCCAAATTGGAAAATTCCCACTCAAGATGAATTCATCCTCTCTCTCACAAAGGAGTAGGACAAAATGGTGCATATGGGAGTAATAAAACTAAAGAGGGATTAATCTCTTGCTGCAGGAGAAGGAAAGAATGTGAATGGTAAAGGAAAGCAGAAGGGTAAGGAAAATAAACCTTATGATTAGAAGTCAAGGGAGACACCCATTCAGTCAGAGGGAACCTCGAATCCAAAGAGAGGAAAGAAAAACCAGAAAGACATTTCCAAATGTCCATATTGCAACAGAGGTTTTCATCCAGAAAGTGCTTGCATGAAGAAGACCATTGATCTCATGGCCTAGCTTTCTAGAGAAAAAAATATTCCAGTACTAGCAAATGCTTGAAGAAAAGAATTTGATCCTAAATCATAGGAAAAAGAGAGGTTTCATGCACTCATGGCTGGCACTTCGAATTCATCCTCCTTCATCATAAATTCTGGAGCCTCTAGACACATGTATGCATCCGAGTATCTATTCTCTGAATTCGAACCCACTGTTGGTCCTTCTATCCTAATGGGAGATGATTCTGAAATTTCCTCAGAAGGGATTGGAAGGATCAATATGGATCATGGATACTTTAATGATGTGCTCCATGTTCCTACCCTGGAAGCTAACCTCCTTTTAGTTTATCAAATGAACCATACAGGAGTTCCAAAGAAAGTAATTTTTACTCCTAAGGTGTTTGAAATTCAAGAGATCTCTTCTAGGAAGATCATTGCACAAGGCATTGCAGATCACCATTCTAAACTCTATGAGTTCTCTCACTTCTTTCCTTACTCAAAACAAAGTGCACTTCTTACTCATGCAAATGAAGTGAGCAGATGTTGGCATGATAGTTTTGGGAATCTCAACTACAAATATTTGCAAGAACTACGCAATCATAAATTTTTTGAAGGGATTCCAAGCATTATATTTTCAAAAGGCACCTATCAAGTCTGCTTGATTGGTAAGAATCTAGAGCACATATTTGAAAAAAGAAAGGCAAAGAGAGCCTTATCTCCTCTTGATTTGATTCACAGTGACATATGGGACCTCTTCCTCACCTATATTTGAATAATGCAAGATACATCTTAATATTCATAGATGATTATTCTAGATTCAGTTGGGTATATATTCTAAAGTTGAAGTCAGAAGTCTTTGAATACTTCAAATTTTTAAAGCTTCTCTAAAAACGTTCACTAATAAGAAGATCAAGGTCCTTCGTACTGATAATAGAGGAGAGTATGTGAAGAATGAGTTTCAGTTATTTTGTGAAGATGAAGGTATTGATATGCAACACATTATTCCTTACACACTATAGCAGAATGGTGTAGTAGAGAGAAAGAACAAAAATTTGAAACAAATGGCTACTTCCATGCTTGAGTCTAAAGCATTGGATCCTAGACTTTGGGGAGAAGCTGTCAATTATGTTGCATACCTCCATAACAGAGTTCCTCACAAAGGCCTACAAGGAAAAAATCCTTTCAAAGAATGGATGGGATACAAGCCAGATGTGTCTCATCTAAGAGTATTTGGATCTAGATCTTGGGCAAGGATTCCTTTCGAGGAGAGGAGAGCCTTAGAGCCATAAAGAAAAGAGTGCATACTGGTTGGTTATGCACATAATGAAAAGGCCTACAAACTGCTAGATCTGTCTACCATGTAGACCTTCCTTGAGAGAAATTTACAGTTTGAGGAGTGGCCATTGCATGATGCCCACCATGTCGAAGAAGACAAATTGCCAACTACTCCACCACAGCATATTGAGCAAGATAGAGAATCATCCTCATGAACGTGCATATTTTGACTCAGAAAGTAAAGATGAGCGAATGCTAGATCCATATCCACAAGAACCTAGAGATATAGCACCTGAAGATCCACCTCCTCTTCAAAGATGGGCTTCCAAGACCCTTGAATCTGCAGGTGATCTTGTTGGAGATCCACAAGATCCAAGAAGAACTAGATCTGAGTTTCAAAATGCAAGGTTTTCAATCTCTCATACAGATCCCTTTCTTTATGATAGATTTTTTCTTATGATTGGATCATATCCAAAAAAATATTTGAGGCCTCCCAGGGTCCAAGATGGATATCAACTATGGATGAAGAGTACCAATCTCTTCAAAGGAGTGAGACTTGGGATCTTGTTTCTCTTCCTCCTAGAAGGAATCTTGTTCAATGTAAGTGGGTATATAGAACCAAAATGGGCTCAGATGGAGTCACAAGAAAGTACAAGGCTCAATTAGTTGCTAAAGGTTTCTCACAAGTTCAAGGGATTAACTATTCAAGGACCTCCGCTCCTGTTGCAAATATGGACTCCATCTGTCTTGTTTTGGCTCTTGCTACATCCAAAAACTGGGAGGTGCATCACATAGATGTGATGAGTGCTTTTATTCATGGAGATCTAGAGGAGGAGATCTACATGAAGCAACCTGAAGGATACATTGATGATCCTTCATTAGTGTGTAGATTGAGGAAGTCCTTGTATGGGCTCAAGCAGGGTCCCCGAGCATGGTATGCTAAGATGTCCGACTCCTTTCTGCTATCAAAATATTTTCAGAGATGCAAGTTTGATTTGAATGTCTACATGAGACATGATGGTAACTCTCTTCTCCTTATTTTCCTTTATGTTGATGATTTATTGACTACAGGGAATCACTTTTCATGTATTAGATCTATCAAAACAGACTTGAACAACTCCTTCTCTATGTCATATTTGGGACTGCTAAAGCTAAAGCATTTTATTGGTCTTGAAGTCTCTCAGAGTGATTCGGGAATCAATATTGAAAAGTCCAAGTATGAATCATATCTACTTGATAGGTTTCACATGACAGAATGAAAACCACCAACATTTCCTTTTCTTTCAAGTATCAGTCTTTAGGATGGTTCTTATTCACCTTTAGTGGATAGTACTTTGTATCGGCAACTGATCGGGAGTCTTTTGTTTCTTTCATATACTTGCACTGATCTATCATATGCACTGAGTGTTGTCTCTAGATACATGCAAGAGCCTCATGAGCTTCACTAAAAGGTAGCCAAAATGATCTTTCATTATGTGCAAGGGACGAAGACATATGTTATTCACTATGCAGCTAGGTCTCCATTGAACCTAGTTGGGTATACAAATTCAGATTGGGCTGGAGGTAACTCATATTGGAATTCTACATCAGGTTTTGTCTTCATGATTGGATTTGGTCCTATCTGTTGATCGAGAAAAAAGTTGAATGCTCTTGTTATTTCATCAACCGAGGCCGAGTAAAAAGGTGCAATGAATGCATCCACATGGTGCATCTGGATGCAGAGAATCTTTTCAAAGTTTGGGATTCGCTACAGTACTCCACCAGTCATCTACTGTGACAATCATAGTGCTATCAAGATTTCTATAGATTCGGTTCTGAGACAAAGAACAAAACAAATTGAGATACACATGCATTAAATATGAGGATTGGTGCATGATCATACTATCACACTGTTCTATTTTCCTTCAGAAGAGTAAATTATAGATATTTTCACCAAGAATTTTTCAGTGAAAAAGTTCATTGATCTCTGATCCCGTCTTGGGGTGAGTGCCACCTTGGTTGATTAGTTTTTTTCAGTCTATCTTGAGGGAGGGTTTTTTTCCCACTGGGTTTTCCTTCTTTCCTCATTTTTTCTAGATTGTTGTACGGGGTGACCTTTGGTATCAGTAACTAGGGCCCTAATTTCCATTTATTTACTTATATTTTTCCTCATAGTCCGGCTTAAGGGGGGGTGTTGGAATATTTTCACCATCTTATTTTGATCTTGCATGCTTTTCATGCATTTATTTTGCATACATGCATGCATTCCATGCATCCATGCATTAGCAGTTGAGTCTCCTCGCACCTAGTCCTTACTTTGGGCCCTGTTATCACACAACTTGTAGTTGTTCGAAAAGGTGATCCTATCCAGGATGGTAGATGCGTTGGACAACTAAAGAGGTGATCCAAGAGATGCCACGGTTCCCAATGCAATTGGTTGTCATGCTAATCGAGGAACTCTTCACATTAGATCTAGCCTAAGCAATACCAAGGGGGAGACCCTAGCTAACCAATGAAGGCTAGCGAACCTACTCAAGACCTCCTAGGGAAATGTGAAAGTGAAAATAGGAGAAGATCAAGAGTGAATAGATCTAGATATAGGTTTGATAAGTGGACCCAAGGAGTTAGGGCTTGGTTGAATAGCCTTATAAGATGGACAAATATTCAACCAAGGAAATATTAAGCCACTTATGATTTTATATTAGTATATCTAGATAGATCTAATGCCAAATAGAAATACCCAAGTGGGGCCCACCCTTAAAATATGTAAAATGGTCAAAATGCGGCCCACAAGGTGAAGATCAATATGAAATGGCACTAGAAGGGTTGCTACTCAAGGTATCTATGGATTTGATGAGGAACAAGCAATACCCACGTCATAGATCTGGAAAAATCCCACCTACCCAAAAGTGCGACCTCCCTTGGAGAGGCCCAGTGCCTTAGATCAGGGGGTAAATGGAGCCGTATGCCCACCAAAATTTGTCTCCAAGGTTTATTAATTGTTATAGAGGTGGGTGTTAATTATTAATCCCATGCAATCTCCATATCTTAACATATCTAAAATCTAGGGTTTAAAGATGAGGGTTTTGAGATCTAGAGAACAAATGGATAAGTTAAAGGAATAAAATACGTACCTTTCAAGCGTACCTGGATAATGAGAATGAATGTCGATTATGACGAGGATTACTCCCGCAAAGATCAAATGAAATATATGGTAGTTTCTCTTTCTCACACGATTTTCCCAAGTCCACTAGTGTGCCCCTCTCTTCCTGCAAAACCAAGGAGACAAAGCTCAATTAGCAAACAACAATGAGGGTAGATGCAAGTAAGAAGTAAATTATAGAGAATAATTGGTACAAAGAAAAAATCACTACCTATTTGAACCAAAATTTGACAGAAGCTTGCACGGTGAGCCTCCCCACCAATGCAAACTCCTCCAAAATCATCTTCTTGCTCTATAAATCGATATAGTGGAACAAAAATACAAAATATCTACCGAAATACCTCAGTGCAATGGAAAAGCATTTACAATCATCATAACCAAACATTCATATCACGATCCAAGCATTTACTCAAAAGATATTTCTTTTATTCCAATAACCAACAGACAAAATTCTCAAGATGCCTTTACAATAGGGGGGGCTCTTCCTTAAATAGGAGGAGAATGATCAAAACCCTAACTAGTTTATGAATGAGTGGTTGAGATCAAAATATAAAAACAATACAATCAACGGATAAGACGATTTGGTACAATATATCATGGATCCACTCACTAGAGGGGGTGCACACTCACTAAAAGAATCCCTAGGGGGGGTGCGCACCACATAAAAGGGACTAAAACAAGTGTGAACCACATAATATGACAAGGACAAGTGACTAGGAGCACATGGTGGGTATAGGAGGATTTATTATCCTATACTATAATCACCCCATGGAACAATGATATAAAGTATGAATCAACAACATGTCCAAGTGATTAAATGATCAAAATGTGCCCCCGTCAACTGAGAGAAGAATGCATCAAATCACAACCCGGAGAGTGTGGACAACACTGAATGCTACAAGCTGATCTGGAAGGAGTGGGATACATCACATATGAACTTTGAACAAACCTCATGCCAAAACATTTCCTCAATATCCCAAATTGATTTAATCAATGAACTTTTTATCCCATTTTTATCCCACTTGAAAACCACCAAAATTCTTGTAACTCATTTTCTGATGCCCGGGCACAAAATCTTACTGTACCATCATGTCTAGAGAGGGGGTAATATGGTAATAACAAGTGGATGGACCACCCTCTCCTCTGTAGCGCCATAGGAAAACATGCAAGCTCAATGCAACTGCTGGACAAACCATTTATGCATGGAAAAATTGGGCAAAAGTGGAAATATGCCTCTAACATCACTGGGAGTGCCTAAAACTGATAATTGAGTGTCTCAATGGTCTTAGAAGGTCCATATATACTATAGATGAGTACCCATACACCCTGTGGAAACCTATTTCCATTGTATGGAGTCATCAAAGTTGCATCAAAGGACCATAAATCATCATCATACATCATCACTAGTCCAACTCATCACAAATCCCAAGGTTGACCTGGTCAAACTAGGTTTGACCAGGTCAAGACTGATCAAAATATGACCCAAGCTAGAAAATCCTGCTACTGCAAGTGCAAATGGTTAAGACATGCTCTTTTAATCATTCTCATAGCAAGAATTAAAGTATTAAGTATCATTTCACTAGAAATTAATAGATAATTATAATTAAGCACAAGATCAAATAACCATTTACTTACAAAATAACCTCAAGGATATACTCATTCTACAGACGTGATCAATTTTCTATCAGAGGGTGAAGGTGAAGAATGCAAGGCTAAGACAAGGGGATGAATTAACTAACTCAACACTGTGATACTTTGGATAAGGGAAAGGGAATACACACTTAAGCATATGTCAGTGTAATGCATATGTCAATGTAATGTCCCCATTTTTGTTGATGTATATGTAACTTCGGAATGTATTTCATCTGTGTATTTTATATATATTTATCGTACCCTTATAAGAGATGTGTCATTCCTCTATAAGGAAGTGTCGTCATGTGGATTGACAAGTGTCGCAAGTGTGTGTACTTGCCGATGGGTTATTAGACCACCATGTGTGGGGTCGGCCCTGAAATATATATTATAATGTGGATGTACCTAGCTAGACAAGTTGGCCCCATAAGGTCACTGGGAAAACAAGTTAGTATAAATAGAGATCAGGTGATCTCTATTTAGATCATTCGAAAAAGTACATCTCTCTCACTCAGAAAGTGGCGCACTAGTGAGGAGAAGGATCATCTGCTACTAGGAGACTATCTCAGTGTATTTTGGTTGTACTTTGGTTGAGCCATTGCTCTCTCTATCTATGAGGAAGTTGTGGGGTTTTTCACCTTAGGGTTTTCCCCACGGAAACTCTGTGTCTCTTGTCTCTTATGCTTTTGATTCTTGTGATGCTTGTCATACTTATTGTGATTGTCATGCATTGATATACTGTATATGTTATTCTCTCAGTAAAGATCCTAGAGTATTGTGAATTAATGCTCAAAATTTAACAATTTTAACCCCATTACATTCAAATATAAATGATGTAATATTGTTATAAAATCATGGGGAGGAGCTCAAGGCCAAGGCCCCACCATCGATTTAGTGTTGCATATGGTTTACATGCTAGCCAAGCACATTGGAATTTCAAATATCATGTAAATATGCATTTTAATAAAATACCCACAGCTAGCTATGCAATGCAACAAGAGACAGGGGCATGATTTTACAAGGAATTGGGAGGGAAAACATTCAAACCCTTGAGCCAATCAAGTCAAGTCAAATGTCAATGAGAGAACCCATGAACCCTCAACTACCCAGGTTTATTTTTGTACCCAATCATTCATTTCTCCCAAGAGTTGGTTGAGGTAGTTAATGCCTTGGGGAATGGGAGGTATGGCTGTCCAAATTCGGGTATGGAAAAGCCACCCTTCATGGAAAATCGTGTTTTTCTCCTTGGGAAAAAAAAGAGCCATGAATTGCTCCCCAAGCCATTATCCATCAACCAGTTTTGGCTCTCTCACGAGTTGCGAGCCGGCTGAGTGTTTTTCCCCATCGAAATTATGTGTTTTCCTTCATTCTCAGCTGGGAGAAGGGCGTTTTTGTGTTGTATACTAGTGGGGAAGAAGGGGAATCGAATTTGGGTTCCATAGAGACCGTTTTGGCTGTTGAATGCTTAGTTAGTTGGGAGAGAATTTGTTTTCCTCCCTGTGAATGTTTTTCCCCATCCCACAATCCGTTTTTGGCTGGATACGATTTGGGGAAATCCCATGGCCATCCTGTTTGTAAATACCATTGTTAAGCATGTGTATCCATTCCCAATGAATGTGTTTTGTTGTGTGTGTAAAGAGTATGTTGGGGTATGGGTATGGGTATCCATTGGTTTGGCTTGAGCTTGAGTGCAAGCATCCAGGGTTCAGATTTAGCCTGATAAACCCAGCTGTGAACTGGCTTGGCTTAGATGCAATGTTTGTTTGACTGTGTATGAGTATGAATATCCCATTTTCCTTGTAGAATCATGCCCAGCTAGAGGGTGGCAGTTGTGTTGAGAGATTGATGAACACAACTAGCCTATGGTTGGGTGGAACGTTGCAGCGACATAGCTAGTTGCTTGGGACAATTGCACAATGAAGATAAGTATTCTCTATGTGTATTTTACTTCTGCAATGTTTTAATTTGATGATCATTATTAATATGCTGAATGCATATGAAAGATGTGTGTGGATGATGTTCTTATTCTGCTGTGCATGTTTAATTGATTTGCATATGCACACATTTATTTTACGGTTGTGAATCTAATGAATGGGCTGAGTTTATGTAAAATCCCCAGAGGTTGGCATCATGTTCCCTTCCTCGAATTGGGACCAAGGGAGGGAATGTTACAGTCAGATAATAAACACACAGGGAATGGCAGTGTTTCACAAATGGGATAGGTTGTTTAGAGGAGTGCTTATTCAACATTGGAAAATGTCTACAACTCGCGTCCAAGCTATATCAGCTCCGTGAGGATCTTTTCTAGAATCGCTGTAGACTGGGAGCCCAGCTAACCATAACTTGGGATTTCATAACAGATATAACAATAGTTTCCATATATAATGATGGTAGTACAATTTGCTTCAGCTTTTAGCCAACACAACTCAAGCAACTAGGGGAACTTTCTACAATTAGGACCAAACATCGGGGCAACCAACTAGAGTGATCAAGGTATTAAATCCAACTCACCAAAGGGTAAAATATGTTGCCAACTTAGAGTGGAGACACAAACTAACAGGGATGATATCCAACAAAGAGGAAAAAGTGGGGAAGTCCTTCATATAACATGCTGAGGTGTAAGTTGGGGTAAAAACCGAAAGTGGGAAAGATGATTGATGGATGGGGAAAGTGAAGGTGATACCTAAGCTAGCAAGCCATAAAGGTGGGAATGATCATTTCCACACTCCTAGGAGGGTAAAACCAATGATTATAAAACAAGAGCTTCTAAATGTTAGTAATAAAACCACTTAGATATTCATTAACATGGAATATTCATTTTACATAGATATACTGTCAGATCATGATTACTAGATACTAAGTCAAGCTATCAAAATGACCGAAAGAGAAAGATAATAAAACCAATGCACATCATATACATGTTGGGTCATATACCTGTATCTTCTATCTGGATCACCTGTAACCACTGGAACATTGTTGTTGATACTCTAGGAACTGCACTGCTCTATATGGGATAAAAGGTCATCTCAATCATCAACTTTGAGGTCAAGAGTTTTAGCCTTAGCATAAGGTCTACTGCATGTATGATCTGGGGATGATATGATGTGTGAGTGAACATAAGTAATACTTCTCATCATAGTTGATCTCACTGAAACTGTGTAAAGGCCAAGCTCAAAAATATAAATTGAACTTCTCTGCAATCATGGTATCCTGTCTACTATGGATGTGATAACAAGCCCCTCGGAGCTCCTTTTTGGCCATAATTAGCCCTCCTACCCACTCAGAGTGTCTTGTTTACATAACTGGAGTTCCAATGTGCCCTCATGCACATATGTAGGAGACTACCAGCCAGTTCCATGATTTGGGGCACCTTGTACCCTTGATTGCTCAATTAACTAAATGTAGTTGCTAGTTTGACTGCTATTGAGTGTAGGAGCACTCTCCTTGACCATTGAAAACTAGTTATGCACCTCCTTGGAGTCTCCTTCCCTATTTTTGTACCCACATGATTCAATTATGCTCAATTCTACCTTAGGTGACAGATTATTCATCATTGGGGGCCACTGAACCTTATCGGGAGATGGTTCCAATGCAAACTAAGCCTAGACTTGAGGTGAATTTGAATCCTTCCGGGTGTATCGAATTCATTCTATTGTAACATTCTTTGATTTCCATCTTACAGCTGATTAATGTATCAACAACATTTTTTCATGTGTGTTTCAGTTTTATGAGTGAATTTAATCCATGTTTTTGTCTAATTCTTCTAAAAAGTTACATTGTGAAATTGTGAGGTTTGTTCAAGCTCAGTGATCTACGCCTGTGGAATTTCATATAATCATTTATTAGTGACAAAGAACTATGCAGAAAGCACGAATAAATGAAAAACAAAAGAGAAGTATTGATCGAATATTGTGCAATAGAGAAAGGGTTCAAAGTGGAAAGAACACGGGCGGAGTACTATATTATGTGTAAGCATAACCGAGGAATTAATGATCAGGAGGAGCACATATTCATAAGGTATTGACATCAATGCCAAAGGAGGATATTGTTGAACTTTGGTTTTCATTGATGTCAAAGAGGACTTAATATGCATGTGCTAGTTTGAAGAAGTACATAAAACTATGTGTGCAAGTCACTAATCACACCTAGTCGTGGTACTTCAAAGTTGACGTTGAAAAGGTCTTTATCCAAGTTGACATCTAAGTCATGAAGATTGGAATTTGTATCCAACCCTTTGGAATCATTGTAAGGATTGTCCAAAACAAAATTTGCAATATCTAGTGCTAAGTCATCATCGATATAGTCATCATCATCGAGATGTGATCCAATGACTATCTGGTCAACTTGATTCCCACCTACATCTTCTTATTCTTGATCTTGATCATCTTGATCTTCTTCTTCTTCTTGATCATGACCATCTTGATCTTCGAGAAAAGTATACTTTATGGGCCATCCTTTTAGATCAAATATAATAACAAAAGACCGACCTGCTCTACCTGATACCTTTGAAAAAAATACCTGTTCACATTGACTTGGAAGTACATAGGGCTCTATGTTTGGCTTGTACCTATTTGTATTAATCATGGTAAATCCATTGTCATGATTAATAATCGTACTTTAATCACCTTGCAACAACAATCTGTATCACCTCACCTTAAAGAGAACTATTATCACATATATAGTAGTCGAGCTACCATACATTTTTTGTCATATTCCAGTACACTATTCATCCAGTTCCCTTGCATTGAGATGCTGAGATGAGCATCTACTATGGATCACTATAACATTATGGACAACAGTTTTATTCCCCATGCCATTACTGAGTCTCAGGACACTCAGAGAGATGACCGATGTAGATATTTAGCCATTTGTACAGAGCAGTAAGTAGTGCCCAGAGTTACAGCAGTAGTTTCAGAGGACAGATGATGGCTCAAATGATGAGCATTCGGGTATATGACTCCGCAAGTATATTATGGTGTTGTGGTTATATTACTTTATTTTCATTCTTTTAGCATGTCTTAGCATTTAGTATCATGATCTGGCGATCATGTAGATATGTGGACCTAGTTTTACTTTTATATATATATCATATTTGTCCCTACTCAGACTTAGAAGTTCTTGACCTATACTCATTGGTTTTACCATCCCTAGGGAGAATAGAGGTGATCATTCCCACCATACTTTGGCTTGCTAGTGTTGGTTTCATTATTCATTATCTTTATCCATCCATTACCTACCCAGTTTGTTATTTACCTTGACTTACGACTTGACTAGTGGCACGGAGGATGTTTCCCCGCTATAGCCTCTGTATTGGATGACCTCCCTTGTTTATTGTGTCTTGGCTCTGAGTTGGTGACAAAACTTACCTTTGGTAAGTTGGATTTTTTTATGAAGTCCTCCTAGTCACTAAAGATGTTGTTGGCTAAACCTGGAACTTTTAGTGCTGCCATGAATACAAAGTATGGAAATAAAATGTTGCATCTTGTATGAAACCCCATTCATGCAATGTGTTTCTCAACACACATGAATGAAAGGCAAGCAAAATGAAAATGGATATGAAATATCAAATATTATATCTATTGTGAAATG
Source organism: Larix kaempferi (assembly GCA_027924585.1). Lineage (NCBI taxonomy): Eukaryota > Viridiplantae > Streptophyta > Pinopsida > Pinales > Pinaceae > Larix > Larix kaempferi. The sequence continues at coordinate 3,078,530 of BSBM01000114.1, forward strand.
TAAATACCTAGGTAAACAAGCTGTCTAAAGACACACCTAGAAGTGCTCAGGTAAACAAGTGCCTTAAAAACACACCTGTAGCAAGCATCCTAATGAAATGTAAATCTATGCAATGTGTTTATAAACACACAAAGATCAAAGGCTATAGAAACTATAGGCCCAAAAATCAATGGAACTTAAACTCTATATCAAAAAGACCGCTGGTCTCTTTTGTATTATGGATTGTGCGCATCTGTCAAGGTGAATAAACACTCTTTGAACAACTTACCTGTTTGTGAGACACCGCCATTCCCTGTGTTATTGCTCATTTAGTATATGTTATGGTGTGTATTCCCTTTCCCTATCCAAAGTGTCCCAGTTTTAAGTTAGTAATTAATTCCCTCTAGCCTAGCCTTTGCAGTACAAATCCTTCACCCTTCACTAGCAAAATGATCACAACTATGAAGTGAGTATGGTCTTGAAAGTCTAGTCTGAGTAATAATAATAATTAATGACTTTATAAATTTGGATTTAGATCGCCAGTAATGATTAATGTTTTCTATAATTTCTATTTGAATGAATTGTAGAGCATGCATTAACCTCCAACACTTGCAGCAACTTCTGATGATATTCTGAATTTTATTGTGGTCATGTTGACTTGGTCAAACCCAGTTAGACAAAGGTCAACCACAGGACATGAGATGGTTAGACCTTATGATGATGCAGATAGATGGTACATGGTCTATGTATAGGTACATGATGGTTATATGCAGCATATACAGGTTTATGATGATTATTTGTGGCTTTCAACATTATTTGATCATTTATAGATTATTGTTATTTCATCTGTCCGGATATATTGGATATATTATATGATCATGTATAGATCCATATGGTGTATGAGTACACATCTTGGATGGATTTGGGCTCTCTGAGTCCAATGAGATAGTTTGTTTTCAGTTCCGGGTAGTTACAGTGATGTTTTATCCTCAGTTGGCTATCGTAGTGCAGATTTGGCCTATTAGAGGCCCTGTCAGAGCAGTGATGAGATTTGATTGGTTCACCTAGGGCGCTATACATGGAGGGGGTGGTCCAACCACTTGTTATTACCATATTACCCCCCTCCTAGACACATTGGTGAGCTTAGCTTGATAGCGCAGGCACTCCAGGAGGCAGTTTGGGCAGTTTCACACTTCCTAAGGCAATCCAGAAACGGTAAAAATGGCTACAGAGGAATTCGATTTGGGCTACTAAGGCAAGTTTATGGAATGGGATGATGATTGATGATGAGTGGGATGTATTCCACACCTTCTCCATCGGTTTCAGATTCCAATGGGACCCACACCCATCATGTTTGGCATTTTATGATGATTTATGGAGCCTTCCAAGGCTCACGACTTTCCCAGAGAGGCACGATTTGGTGTCTAGAGTGATTATTTTAGATTATTGTGCTATGGGGATTGACCAAGGGTGTTATAAATTACCCCTGGGACCCACCATGAGCTATTTCTTATGTTTTATCATTGACATTTGGTGGGACCCCCCTTATTATCGGTGATTTGTCCATTATTTTATTGTATTATTGAGTTGATCCATGTATTGTATTGTTGAGCTCATCTCAACCATTGATTAGATCATTTGATATTATAATCTTAGCCACTCATTCAAAAAGTGGTTAGGATTGTGGCCTCTCCCCATCCTATTTAAAGGAGAGAGCCTCTCATTGTAAAGGGGACTTTTGGCTCTGGATTATTGGAATAGAAAAATATTATTGCATCTATCTGTTGTGTTGTGGTGAATTCTTTTGGAGTTCGTTCGTTCATTCTTCCTTTGCACTAGGTTATTGGAGATATTGTCTTGTTATCTTTTGTACCACGATTTTGTCATCTACAGGTGGAGGCCAAAATGGTTTGAGGAGGACGTATTGGTAGGAGAGGACCCTCCCTACTTCTTTCTTGGATTTCTTCGTCGGTAACATGGAGTATTATTGTCTCTGACCTTTTACTTCATGTTTCTATTTGCATTTCACTTGTATTTCCTCCATGCTTGATCTTCCTGATTGAATCGATTTCCTTCGTTTGACAGGTAGAGGAGGGCGCACATGTGGGATAGGGAATCATATTTTGGCAAGCAAAATCAACAATATCTCATTTGATCTCTGCGGGAATGCTCATCAACATCAAAGGAAACCTCATCCATCACACATGTATGATCTCAAGGTAAATTTCTTATTCCATGATCTATCCATTTGTCTAAACAGTTAAAACCCTCATTTTACAATTTCTCAAATCTAGCAAGATTTACTTGGTTTTTGGGTATAAGATTTAAAACCCACCTCTATAGCATCCACGATAATTCAGATCTATAGTTTGGTGTGGATTGGTGTCTAAACATAATATAAAATAAGTTAGATCTACTCTAAGAAGGTGTCTTGAGATAAGTACAGGTCAACTTAATATGTAAATAGGTAAGGAAAATCATCAATTAAACAGAAATGTGAAAGAGATCAATGACTTCACTGCCCAAGTTACAATTAATCAATTAAAATTAACCAATAGCAAACTGAGGGTTGTTATGCATTCAAGACTTAACCTGTAACTGATATGTTAATTGAAAAATTAACATCAATTATGATTTACTCAGAAAACCATTTGCAGGAATCGATAAAATTTTTAATTGAATAAACTCTTTTAAAACCTCATGAACACATAGATCATTAGCATAGATAAACATGGACTATAGATCAATGTGCTTCACAAATTGCAAAAGATTTAAACATCATTAGATAGGAAATCTAGAGTAAATCAACATCCATCAAATAAAATTGATCAATAGACAAAAGAAAATCTGGGAATAACTTAAATGTATTAATGAAAGTTTGTAAGAAATTACAAGACTTGTCTCAAAACAGGGTATCTCCAGCCTCTCCTACTAAGTTTTTCCTCCAAATTCCATCATCCCACTCTATGAGGCATCATCTCTTTAAATAAGAGTTTACAAAATAATACAAAGAGTAAATTCCCACAAACCAGGATTACAAAATCAAAACTAAACGAATGGCCTAGAAAAACTTGCCATTTATCCCAAATATCCAACAACTCATCCACATTCAGATAGTTAGCTAACTCAAGCCCCAGCTGGGCATTACATTCGAATGTTTCCATCTCATTCTTAGCTAACTTATGCCAAATACGGATGAAAATGTGGATTTTCCCTTCCATTGTGACCGGTTTACTGATTAATTGTTCCACATCATCAATCTTGACCTCCTCAAGGCGTTGTTTTCTCCTTGGCTTCCTCACACTTGCATTCGACTTGCTCCATCATCAACTTAGGCGGGCAAGCATCTTCAATGAGCTCCACAGTAGCGAAGTGTAGAATCTCCATGATATTATATGTTGAATACCATCTCCTGCCACATATAGCCCGTGCTTTCTTAATAATGTCTTCAACTGACTCATTGAGATCAAGCCAAGTGTTCAATGCAGCTCTGATTTTCTTGAACTGAAAACTATTAAGGATGGGGATGTCCTCTGGTATGTTCTTGATTACCTCTACCATTCAATAATATTTTGATTTTCCAGAGAAGCTTGCAACCTTCTGGATTTCTTCTCTTCAAGGGCACCATACATCTTACCAAAATTCATATGAGTTTCCCTAATCTCATCCAGGGTGTAAAATAGCTTCTCCAGTAATTTATGATGTTCCTCATTGAACTAAAGGGACAAATCCTTAAACTCCTGGGGTGAAAACTTAGAGAAATTAGAAGAGGTTGCACTTGCAGTTGCATTTTCACATTGCTTTTCCAGTAAGGCTATTTTCTGTGTATTGGCAGAATTCTCAACGTGTACATCACGAAGTTTAGCCTGAAGAGAAGATTTGCTTCGCTCCAAATCCTCTAACCTGTCTCCCCATATCCTCCTGACATCAACAACATAAATCTCATGTTCTTCCTTGGTCTTTATTAACTCTTCTTCAAGCCTTTCCAATTATTTCTTCTTTTGATCAATCTCCCTATTCAGTACCTGGACTAAATCAAGGTTTGCGCCAGCAAATGCCCCTAAGGCTGCAGCTGTCTCAATTGCTCTTGTCTGGGGGTCAGTTGTTTGCTGAGCCCAAATTATCTAATTAGGGACAACTACTTCTAATCCACCTTGATCCATGCTTCTCTTCTTACCCTTTTTTATCACTGCTTTATTTTCTTACTGTATAAGTAATGCCCAAGAGGGACTACCACATCATCTTCATATTCAGTTATTATTTCTGAAGAAATTGAAATGACATTCTCTGTTGAAATTAATGAAGTTGTTTGAGTGACCATGGTACTAGGTATAGACATGGTAACTTGAGGAGTAGTCAGAGGGGTAGAGGTAATCTGAGGAACTGATGGGATAGGGGTTGGAGACGGGATGGAAGTGAAGGCCTCAGAAAGTGGAACATGATCATCATTAGCATGTGATGATGATGAGGGAATTGAAAGTGTCTCATCCACAGTGGGTGATGATAAAGTAGATATAGGTAATTGCAGAGGGACAGTGGAAGACTGAACTTCTTCAATAATAGATGGAGGAATGGAAAAAGGAACTGACTTGTCTGAAAATGGAGTGGCTCTGGAAGTCAAAGTATGAAAAAATTGTGATATGGAAAATGGTGGCATCACCCCTCGAGACAAAGCAGGAAGATCTTGAATAGATGACAACAAAAATGATGAAGTTGTAATGCTAGGAGCAGTAGTAACCTCCAATACCTGTTGATCAAAAAAAGAGTGATCCATCTCAATAGTGTCTAACAAATCTATACTGCTTATGAATATTCAGTCACTCCTTCAGTCACTTCTTAAGTTACTGACACTGGAGGATGTGGTCCATCATCAACATCACTGTCAATGATATCAACAGTGGAAACTTGTGATGTAGGGATCAAGATTTTATGTCTCTTAGCTGGGTTGACCTCAGCTATTATTAGATCATCAAATACCTATATAGCTGTAGCAGGCACTTGAATATCCACAGTAAGCTTAGGTGGTTCAATCATTTGAGTATCAATTACTGAAGTGATATGTGCTAACTCATGTTGAAAATGATGAGAGATTTGCAACAAGGCTTTGACCTACTCAACTATTTTTTTCCTGAGGAGGATTCTCCATGGGAGCTTTACCTTTATTCCCATCTGGATAAGTAAGCATTAGAGGGGCATTAGCCTGTTGGTTCTCCTTTTCTGCTCTATCCTTTCTCATTTGCTCAAGCAGATTCATTTCCATCGTTCTATAGATCAAAACTTTAGCTTTAATTTCTTTCTGATATTGCATAATATGATGCTACTCATCTATGCTCTTGGCCCTAGCCAGGACCTAAGAAAATGTATTCACTCCTTGGTACATAGAATCATCTGGAATTTCTTCATGGACATAGTCCATCTTCATATGATATTGTTTAAAATGTGCATCAAGGAACTTGTTAGGATCATGCTTCCTTTTGGGAGCAAAACCCAACTTTAAAGGAGCCACCTGGTCACCAAGCATTGCAGCCCAATTTGAGGTTGGGATGACTAATGGCCCAAGGTTCAAAGAAAATTTAGGCCAACCTTTCTTTTTGGGACTAGTGAGCTTTCTGTAGACACCATCAGTAACAGTCTGATAAGAGACTTCTTGAATGACCAATCTGCCAGGCACTATTCTGGCAAAAGATGAACATTGTCGCTTCCCCAGACTCTGATATATGAATATGAGTCATAGACATACCAACCACCAATTGTATTGATGAAGGTTCTGGCATCATTTGAAAAGGAAGGTGCCTCTTGTTTGAATATCTTGAAATAGATGGTACCCATGAAATGGTCACAAATATCATAAAGTAATGGCACAAAATTGGTTTCCCATAGTGCTGAATGATAGATATGAACTAGTGGGTCTAAAGGGATCCAATGCCATCCCAATTTAGGATATTGGAACTCAAATCAAAAGACATTAATAATGAAGGATGAAAAGAAGAAGTCTGGCTTTCTCAGGGCAGGTGCCTTTTGATAGTCTTGGATAGCTGTTTTAAGTTTTGATGACAGGATAGACGCCCAGGGGAAGGATTCTCCCATTGTTAAGACATGATGATCTATCGGAGCCCATTCAGCTTTGAAGACTAAACAATTTGGAAGGCCAAAGAGCCTACAGAGCATGGCTGCCAGTAAAGAGTAAGGCTCCCTAAAACAGGAAATCGGGTAGAGGTTCTTAGCCTTTGGCACAAAGCTGCTAGGTTTAATCATCCATGATTTCATCATTTCGTCGAAATTATACCTGGTTTTAGAGGAATGTATGAATTCAAGACTAAGGGTTTGCACAGTCGGTTTAAGAGAAAATGCTTTGATAAATACTTCAGGGCGTAAGGTTTTCAATTGTGACCTTGTACTGTCATTGAACGACCAGTCCTTAGGGTTAGCATTGTCTACTATCCATTTTACTGCGTTTGTGTAAGGTAGGATAGCGGGCCATGCATCAATGGCATGGATTTGAGAATCCCTAATCTTCACATATGCAAGTCGGTCTTCCTTAATGTAAAAAAGGTCGTCATTAAAAAAAATTGAATAGATTTTGGACCAGTCCATTTGATAAGTTTCAGTAACCCTCTCACTAGTATCTGAGAAGATACCAAAATTCGAGTCTTTGGTCAGCAAATCCTTGTGGACTATCTTAGACCGAGTGTTCTGTGACATCTTGGAAAAGCTTGGAAATTATGGTAAATAAATAAAAAAAAATCAAAACTAAACCATAAACAGGAAAACCGTAAACCGAAAATGCAAAAATGACAACAAACCAACCTGAAAATAACTGAAAATTAGTGAGAATGACCCCTGGTAAGAAATCCATAGTACAATCCATGTAGCAGAGTAAATTCCCAACATTGAAAATGATAGAGAAAAATAGGAAAAATTACATATTTATCGATTTTTGGTCGGATCAAATCTGGACCGTAGGATTAAAGGAAACAAACGACTGAGATTACCCCCTGCGGGATGCGGGCTCGGGTCACAAGTTTTATTTTCAAAATTTATTCAAAATTCCCGCAATCCACAATTGCAGGTTGCGGGTTTCAGGTTTGCAACTTTGCAAAATAACGGACGAAAGTGTTTCCGCATCCCGCAATTTGCAATTGCGGGTTGTGGGTTTTGGAAACGAAAACAAACTTAAAAATAAGAATAACTTTTCCGCATACTGCAATCCAAAATTGCGGGTTGTGGAAACACACAACGCAATTTATTAAAATAAGAACTTTCCGCAATCCGAAATCCGGGTTGCGAGTTTTGGGTTGGCAAAATCTCGAAAAGAAAGAGCAAACAATTCCCGCAATCTGCAATTGTGGTTTTGTGGCTTTTGGTTTTTGGGGTTTTCGGGAAGAAAATAACATTTTGGAAAAATGAAGGATTTCCGCATGTCAAGAAAACAATAAAAAACTTAGAAATTTTGCAAAGGAAAAATGATAATTTACACAAACCAAAAGCAAAGGTATGAGATCATACAAACAAGGTTTAAGAATCTCGTTTTGATAAGAAACTTACCCAAATAACTTTGTATTCACAAAATTGGGGCTCCTATGATCAAATGAATCATGGGATCTGTTGTACCTACAACAAATGGCGACTGGTTGGGAAGAACCAGTTATCTCTGCAAACAAAACTTCAGTCAAAGAAAGTATGTCAGCCAACTGATTTTCAACCTGAAATTTTAGAAAATGTTTATAAAGGGACAATCAATAAGAAAAATTAAACATAAGATTGATATACTCCCACCTATGATCAACTTAAAAATAATGCAAATCTGATAAGGAGATTTAAGAAACAACAGGGACGTTTTTGCCATTAGGTAATCATAGGAAGACAACTTTTAGATGAACCTGGGAGCAAGCTTCACAATACTCTGGATATCCAAATCATGAATCACCTTGACTTATTAATTGCTTTATTTACATATAGATACATTATTAACAATCTATTCATTTATTTTGTTATCCCCCCCCCCTTTTTTTTTAAACAAAAAAAAATCTGTGCATAAGACCACGTTGAAATAAGACCACTGCCCTGACTTGATGATCATATTTTGGCAAAGCCTTTCACAAACCTGATCTGGAAATTGAACAAGCTAGCTTAGTAACGAGAATCCTTGTCTTCTAGCTGTGACACTAAAAGCAATTATCATGGCATGGTGACCACATGAAGATAATTTCAGTCCAAAATCAGACCCATGATCATGGTAGGGATGGCTTATGATAAGAATCCACTGTCCTTCCATGCAACATGGTCTTATAAGAAAAAGTAAAACAAATTTTTTATTAGGGTGTGAATTACAAGACACCGCCATGGCTTGGTGACCATATGATAGTGGCGTTACTCACTGATGCTTTGAAGATCATGAATGGACCGACCTGTAATAGGATCTCCCACCTTTCAGTAAAATGAAATTCATCTTCCAAGTTTGGTGGTTTGATGTGAAGATGGCATTCTACTCACATCTATGAACCTAATGGGATGGCTCGTAATAAGACCCCCCATCCTATAATCCACAATTATTAAGTAATATTATTTTTTCAAGGTGACTGTGATAGGATCCAGAGCAGATAAAGGTTGAACAGGCTATTAAGATATGTTGTATTAAACTAGTGAAACATAGGGCAAGAAATCCAGTCACTTTCCACAATCTCAATTAAACAAATAAAACATGTATAGGATAATGACCAAGGTGGAAAGGTATCAATCTAAATTCTGCAATTAATGACTATCTATTCTTTGTGAACAAATTCTGACACTAGTTGAGAAAAGCCAAGATTGACAGAGCTTTCCAAAACTTTATCTCAGATTATCCTTGAGACAAGTTGACCATCAACCATTACCTAATGTGTGGAGTTTATTAAAAAAAACCAATCAAAATGAAAAAAAATGCAAAACAAAACAAAATTATGTACAAAGTGCATCAAATTGTTCAGATAAAATATTTCTGGAGCAGTGAAACATTCACTGGATAAGTTTCAATGACCCCTTCCAATGTCTGTAATCGAACAGTACTAGGACCAATATTTTTTGTAACAATGAAAGGTCCTAGCCAAAGGCGTTGAAATTTGGTATAATCATTTTCATCCTTATGTTGCTTATCCCATCTCAAAACCAAATCTCCTACTGAAAATTCTCCGTCAGAAGAGGATTTCTCATCGAACCATCTTTTAACCATTTGTTGGTGATCATATAATTTATTTTTAGCCATTTCCCTGTCTTCCTCCAACTTAATCAAGGTATCAATTCTCTGCTGAAGAGGAGAGGAATCATCTTCCTGAATTGATTGGGATAACTGTAATGGGGGAATGGTAAGGTTAGATGGTAGGATGGCTTCCTTGCCATAGACCAGAAAATAAGGAGAGTTTCCAATAGCTTCCTTTGGGGTAATTCGATCTGCCCAAAGAGCATTATAAAGCTATGTGTGCCAATCTTTGTGATGAGAGGCTACTGTCTTCTTCAAAATATTTATCAGGTTCTTGTTAGAAGATTCAGCAAGCCCATTACCCTGTGGGTAATAATTGGTATAAAATTTTAGTTTGATCCCTTTCTCAAGGGCATACTGTGTCAAATCAATTGATGAAAAGTAGGATGCATTATCAAAGACAAGATACTTTGAAGCACCAAACCTTGTAACTATTTGGATGTCAAGGAAAGAAATTACTTGGTTTGTGTTACAATGCCTAAGGGAGACTGCCTCTACCCATATGGTAAAGTAGTCAGTTGCTATAAGGATATACCTATGTTGAAGGGAGGAGGTGGGATTAATTGGTCCAACAAAATCCAATCCCCATTGCTGAAATGGGATCTGAATTGTCATTGGCTGCAGAGGAAAAGAAGGTTTTTTGAACTTCCCTGCACACTTTTGACATGGTTCACACATTCTGACATAGGCATAAGCATCTTTAAAAAGAGTAGGCCAATAATATCTAGCGCTAAGAATCTTGTGTGTTGTGGTTTCACCTAAAAAATGGCCTCTAGCAAGTCCTGCATGAAATTGAAAAAGAATTTCATCAGTCTCATTTTTCTCCAAACATATAAGGAAAATTCCATCATAATTTTTTCTAAACAGAACTCCATTTATAAATTGATAAGGAGCAGCCTTTAATCTCAAAGCTTTGCATTTTTGAATTAAAGGGTTTCAAGAGCAAACCCATGGTTTATAAAAAACTTAATATGGTCATACCATTCAAATGTTGGAGTATCTATGGCATTAACAAAACCTGTAGGAACATTTTCCTCCTTCTCCCATTCAGTATGTTGTTGTGCATGATCATTTGATTGAGCGGTAAGCATGCACAAACCTTTCCCTTTTACAATCTTCAATGGCATGATTTCCAGGTCATATTCCTGTAAAGTTGTCATCCAATGGGCTCTTTTCTCACCTAATTCTTTATGGACCAACACATTTCGGATGGCATTGTATGGCACAATCACCTTCGTTCGAGATTTCAATAAATATGGCCTGTAATGTTTCACACACTTGTAAACTGCATAAGCTTGCTTGTCAATTTGGGAGTAATTAAGTTCTGCTCCCTTAAACATTGAGCTCATGAATGAAATTGGGATCTTAGTATCATTGTCATGCTTCTGTGTCAAAACAGCTGCATAAGAAAAATCAGTAGCGAAAGTATATAGAATAAAATCCTTGTTAAAATCTGGGGACATCAGAGCATGAGCTTTTGCAATGGCCCTTCGAATTTCAACAAATGCATCTTTTTGTTCCTATGACCAACTAAACTATACATCTTTTTTAACTAACTGCTATAATGGCTTAACAATTTGTGCAAAATTTGGTACAAACCTACGTACAAAATTGATCTTACCGAGGAATGATTGCATGGCTTTGCGCAAACTAGGAAAACCGACATTTGAAATTGCTTCAGTGCATTCAGGATCAATAATCATACCTTCCTTGGAAACAATGAAACCCAGGAGATTACCTTCTATCACTGCAAATATGGACTTCTTAGGTTTCAACGAAATTATGTACTTCCTGCAGCGTTCAAAAACCTGTTTGAGAGCAGACAGATGTTCATGTCATTTTTTTGAATAGATATTGATATCATCTAACTATACTACGACATAATTATGCATCAAACTTCTGAAAGCTATATACATAGTTCTCTGTGTTGATGTATATGTAACTTCATAATGTATTTCACATGTATATGTATATTGTATTCCTATAGAGATGGTATTATTCCTCTATAAGGAAGTGTCGTCATTTATATTGTAAGTGTCGTAACTTATACTTGATGGGTTATTAGACCACCTTGTTGGGGTCGGCCTTGTATAAGTCATGTGGGTCAAAGGGTTATTAGACCACCCTATTGGGGGTCGGCCATGTGGGTCTAAGGGTTATTAGACCACCCTATTGGGGGTCGGCCCAGTCAGCATTATGTTATGTGGTTAAGTTCGAGCCTACATGAGTTAGGTAAAAAGGCAAGTCAAGTCAAGTATAAATAGAGTGCGGGAGGCACTCTATTTACTCACTCACTTCTCACACATGCTCTCAAGGAGGAGAGGCGCACTTATGGAGGAGGAGGATCTGCTGCTAGGTTATGGCTATCTCTCTTGGTTGGTTGTATCATTGCTCTATCTATCTCTGAGGAAGTTATTGGGGTTTTTCACCTTTATGGTTTTCCCCAAGTAAATCTTTGTGTCTCGTGTGTGCTTGCATTATTGTCTCCATGATTGACATGCTGTAGATATGCTGTACATGTTGTTCTCTCAGTTAAGATCCTAGATCAGATTGAAGTAAATTCTGAAAATTTAACATGGTATTAGAGCTAGCCTGAAAGAAGACATGATATGGCATGTATGACACTTGTTGCACTTACGATGCTAGGGCTTGATATAGCAAAAACCAGTCATCGTAGAACTTTCACTATAAATCCGTTTTGGAAAAGTTTTCAGATCTGAAATTGTTACAGGACGAAGCTAAGATCTCCAGGTATCTTGTGTCCAAAGGACAACCTCTAATTCGTTGTACTTTGTGATTTATGATCTGTACAATATAGGGTTTCTACCTCTTCCAGATCTGAGTCAAAATCAGGTGACCTTCGGAAAAAGGTCATATCTTGGGATAGGAAGCTCCAAATGAAATTTCGTAAAAAGTGACAGGTATTACACAGTCTTCACTATCTCAGAAAACTTTTTCAGAGGCCGAAGTTGAACCCGTGACACGTGGCACGCCGTACAAGTTCGCTCTCCTGTATTATCCCATAAACAGGTCACGTTGCGACATTTGGAATAACTCTCTCTCAGAGAGTCCAATTGAGGTCAGACCTGTCAGTATGGAAAGGTAACAGGCCGAGCTATCTCAGAAAACGTTTTCAGAGGCCGAAGTTAAAACAGTGACACGTGGCACGCCGTACAAGTTCGCTCTTCTGTTTTATCCCAAAACAGGTCACGTTGCGACATTTGGCATAAATCTCTCTCAGAGAATCCAATTGAGGTCAGACCTGTCAGGATGGAAAGATAACAGGTCAGGCTATCTCAAGAAACTTTTTCAGACCCTGTGGATCAACAATTTTGGAGTTACACTAGAAACAATCAGGTACATATTTCTGTCAAAACAGAATTATTTTTTGGTACCTTCATTCATGGCTTCCGGAATTTAGGGCTTTGGAGAAAGTTGGAATTTTTGTAATCGGAGACCACGGCTGGATGCTACTCATCAAAATAGAAATTTAGAGACCAAGATCAGAATTTTTGGTTGGGCAGAAGGCCGGGCTTGATTAGACCCTAGTTCGGGACTTTGATCAGAAAAGTGGAAAATTAGGGCTTCTGTAAAAATGGGAATTTTTGAAATCTGTGACCACGGCTGGAAGCTCCTCAGAAAAATAGAAGCTTAGAGATTTGGATCAAACATTTTGATGGGGCAAAAGAGTGGGCTTCATCAAACCCTAGTTCAGGGTCACGTCCAGTGAATCCGGAAGTTTCAAAGGCAAAATTGAGGAGTGAAACTTTGTAGTTTTCAAATTCTGAATATACCAGTTTGATCAGTTCATCAAGGCGCATATTCCTATCCTATCGGAAGGTTGAAATTCAATGTTTGAATTTTTGGTGTTTCTCTGACAAACCCATATCCAGCTCAAGGTCCAGTTCTTGCAAATCAAGTGGATTGGGTTAATCCTAGAAGAAGATGGATTGATCACCTGCATAAGTGAAAGAAGTTCCTGTCTCAAAGGGAGATGAGGATAAGGCCTTACATAAGAAGATTACAAGCGATCTCGACAGGTATGACTCATCGAGGTATGTTTCGATATTTTTCCATGATTAAGTTTATGGTATGTTTGTCTTCATGTTATTACGGTTAGTACAATTTTGATTTTAGATTTGTTGTATCACCTTAACAAAATTATGAATGCATGATAGAAGATATTCATTGGTTAGGGTGTTGACACTTATGATTGTACTAATGCATTATGGTGTTGTATGAGGTTTATGTTTTCTACTAACATGAAAGGTACACCAAGAAAGACAAATCATGTTCTGGTCCAAGATCATATGATCATGATGACATGAGGATAAAGACTCATCCATTGTCATGGATCTCATAGAAGATCCATTTACGAGGTATGTATAACTTGGTTTTGTAATGGTTAACATATGAGACATGCAGGTTACTAGCACAAGTCACTGAATAGAACCAAAAGATATTATGCGGGTATGTTAGACATAAACTAGCTAGCACGCTAATCCAGGTATGTTTTTCCTATATCAAGCTAGAATCCTACCTTGGTTTAGGATCTTATACTGTTGTGTTGTTAATAATGATTATTCATGAAATCATCAGTTTGAATAATCATGGTTGTATGCATATTATGTTTCTTACCATAATTGATGATATGACTAACCAGAAGAATCATGAAGGTATAGGTTTGAATAATCACAGGTTTTATGCATATTATATCTCTTATCTTGATTGATGATTCAACTAACCTGAAGAGTCATAGGTTTGAGTAATTACAGGTTTAGACATGTTATGTTTCTTATGATTTGACTAACCATAAGAATCCTACGTAAACCTTGAATGCTAATACTTATTATTTTCTGTTTGAAATGATCATGACTATACATGCTTGAGATTATTGTGTTTTAATAGTATGCTAATGAATGTATGATTTTATATGAGCTCACAAGGATAACACAATCATGATACTAATAAGCATGCATAGGGATCAAGGATGAATATGACTTCAAGAACAGGTAATTCAGGAAGCAAAGATCAAGAGGGAGCACACTCTAGTTGTTCCTACAAGAAAGCAAAGGAGCACACTTCAGTAGTTTATGAAAGGATGCAGATATTCAGAGGGAGTTGACCATCTCACTACATCTCACAACAGAAAGGTGTAGAAGAAGCTACTTCAGATTAGGACTCCAGCAGCTCCTGCAAGGAAGCGAAGACTCAGAGGGAGTCCACCCAACGAACAAACAAAGATAAGTATTTGAATTGTCATTTCTTAAATAATACTGTTCAATAATGTATATACTGATGTTCCTAGAATTAGGTTGTGTATTATGCATATTAGAATAATTGCATTGATGAACAGTATACTCCTAATATGCATGGGTAAGTGGCCTATGGCACTGTACAACATTCCATTGCTACTTATCTAGAATGAAACCTCTTTGCTGACATGTTGGGAGTTGTGCACACTCTTAACAATGTTCTGGTAGAGATTGGAAGGCATCTAGAAAGTTACGGAATATGGATAAATGTTGTATTGAAGCATTGGCTAAGATAATTGCATGACTGTATGGCATATTTCTTTATGTGTAAGAATTTGTTCTGAAAACTATGAGATGTTTTCTAATCATGCAATTTAACTTGTTGTGTAGGAAAGATCGTATGCCATCTCCTACAAAAGAAGAACTACAACATTTTGTTCCAGCAACAAAGATATCTATTGAAGATATTGAAGTTCCCAGGATCTGGGATGAAGAAATGAAATGTCTTGATCCGTCGATCATGAAGAATGATGTTTGGGATGTAATCCCAAGACATGAAGGGAAGTTTGCTATGACTTCCAAATGGAACTATCAGATCAAGCATGTTGCAGATGACAGCATTAAGAAATATAAAAGTGATGAAATAGAAGATGCACCAGATGGATTTCAAGACAGCATGGTGTAGTCATATATTTGTGCAGAACTTGGTATGGTAGGATAGACAGCTTTCTATCCAGTTTGGGCGCTACCAAGAGTAAAGCAGATTCCAACCTTTTCTACAAGGTTGAAGAAGGCAATCCAGTGATACTACTTTTATATGCAGATAACCTGTTTGTTACAGGTAAAGATAGATTGATTGCCGACATGCAGCGGAAGCTTTCTTCCAAGTTCGAGATGAAGAACTTGGGGATGATGCACTATTTGTTTTTGGCATGGAGGTGTGGCAGAGTGCATATGGAATCTTCCTTGGACAAGGGAAGTATGTAGTAGAGATCCTGAAGAGGTTCGGGATGATGGACTGCAAGGATATGGCCACACCTATGGCATCGAATCTGAAGCTTCTATATGATGTTTCATCTGAGCCGGTTGATGTCTCTTTGTATCGTCAGATGATTGGGTCTTTGATGTACCTGATGAACACGAGACCAGACATTTGCTTTGCTGTGAACACATTGAGCCAGTTCCTGATGGATCCGAGGAGTGTTCACCTGGTTGCTGTAAAGCATGTTCTGAGGTACCTGAAGGGTACAGTGGATTATGGGCTCAGGTATGAGGAGAATCAAATGTTTAACCTGTAGGGTTATGTTGATTCAGATTGGGATGGTAGTGCTGCAAACAGGAAGAGCACATCTGGGTGTTGCTTCAGTATGGGATCAGGTGTGATCTCTTGGTTTAGCAGGAAGCAGTCCTGCGTAGCACTGAGTACAGCTGAGGCAGAGTATGTTGCAGCCTGTTCAGCTAGTTGTGAGGCAGTATGGCTATGGAAGCTACTGTCTGAGTTATTTGATCTCTTATTGGATGCTACTGGTATCTTCTGTGATAACCAAAGTTGTGTGAAGTTGTCCGAGAACCCAGTGTTTCATGACAGGTCGAAACACATAGAGATCAAATATCGCTATATCAGGGATATGGTGCAGAGAGGAGCTGTGAAGCTCCTGTATGTTGCGACGGACGAGCAGATTGCAGATGTGTTGACGAAGCCACTAGCCAGAGTGAAGTTCGAGTACTTCAGAGAGAGGCTTGGCGTTCTTCAGATCGAGGACACTTCGAGGAAGAAGTGATGGACACATTTGCTGAAGCCATTCCAAGCATGTGGGAAGGAGGATCCTTCACATGGCTGTGGATGTAAGCGCTGGATGATGAGCATCAAGATGATGTTCTGGTTTCTGCTTGATATGATCATTTTTATGTATGTATGTACGCATCATGTTGGATGCTGGATATGATCAGTTGGATCATTTTTATGTATGTATGTATGCATCATGTTGGATGCTGGATATGATCAGTTGGATCATGTGTACGTATTTTGTATATGCATCATGTTGGATGCTTGGACCATGTATCTGTATATGTATCAGGTGGATACATTGTATGATCAGGTGGATCATGTATGGTGATATGTATCATATTTGTATCAGGTGGATACATTGTATGATCAGGAGGATCATGTATGATGATATGTATCAGGTAGATACTTGGTATGCATCAGGTAGATGCATTGATGATCAGGAGGATCATGTATGATGATATGTATCATGTATTTGTATCAGGTGGATACATTGATGATCAGGAGGATCATGTATGATGATATGTATCAGGTAGATACTTGGTATGCATCAGGTAGATGCATTGATGATCAGGTGGATCATGCAGCAGGATGTTGCAGTGATGATGATCAGGATGATCATGGATGGTGAGCTTCAGGATGTTGCTCCAGATGACATGCAGCAGGACGTTGCAGTGATGATGATCAGGACGATCATGAGTACATCAGGATGATGTATGGTGAGTATCAGGTTGATACTCTGTGGCCATGGATCAGGTTGTGTAGATGAGCATGTCTGGGAGATCCTATAGGTCGGAGTTGTGTACCCGTAACAGCCTGGGATGCTCTTTCGAGACATTTCTCTGGGAGGACATGTAATTTGTGCCCTGGGAGATCTCAGGTCGGATTTGTGTACCCGTAACATCCTGAGATGCTCTTGCGAGGTTTTGTCCTATGGCATGTAATTTGGGCCCTGGGAGATTTCAGGTCGGAGTTGTGTACCCGTAACATCCTGAGATGCTCTTTCGAGGTTTTTCCATGACCACATGTAATAGCGCCCTGGGAGATTTCAGGTCGGAGTTGTGTACCCGTAACATCCTGAGATGCTCTTGCTAGGTTTTGTGGTGGACCACATGTAATTTGTGCCCTAGGAGATTTCAGGTCGGAGTTGTGTACCCGTAACATCCTGAGATGCTCTTTCAAGGTTTTGTGGTGGGGTCACATGTAATAGCGCCCTGGGAGATCCTACAGGTCAGAGTTGTGTACCCGTAACATCCTGGGATGCTCTTTCGAGGTTTTGTGACGCACGCAATAAGTCCTGAGGATTCCACAGTATGGCCAGTGATGATGAAGACCTGCAGGTGGTGGGCCTACATCCAGTATGAAAAAGGACTGGCTCTGTAGAACTTCCTATGACGAGTAGATTCAGAGATTGATTGAGATAGTAGCAGCAGTGACGATGATGATGACTCGATGACGATTATCTAGTGACGATGATCCGGAGAAGATGACTTGTGATAGAAGAACTGTGCTGAGAAATACCTTCCTAGTTAAGAGGGAGTGTTGATGTATATGTAACTTCGGAATGTATTTCACATGTATATGTATATTGTATTCCTATAGAGATGGTATTATTCCTCTATAAGGAAGTGTCGTCATTTATATTGTAAGTGTCGTAACTTATACTTGATGGGTTATTAGACCACCTTGTTGGGGTCGGCCCTGTATAAGTCATGTGGGTCAAAGGGTTATTAGACCACCCTATTGGGGGTCGGCCCAGTCAGCATTATGTTATGTGGTTAAGTTCGAGCCTACATGAGTTAGGTAAAAAGGCAAGTCAAGTCAAGTATAAATAGAGTGCGGGAGGCACTCTATTTACTCACTCACTTCTCACACATGCTCTCAAGGAGGAGAGGCGCACTTATGGAGGAGGAGGATCTGCTGCTAGGTTATGGCTATCTCTCTTGGTTGGTTGTATCATTGCTCTATCTATCTCTGAGGAAGTTATTGGGGTTTTTCACCTTTATGGTTTTCCCCAAGTAAATCTTTGTGTCTCGTGTGTGCTTGCATTATTGTCTCCATGATTGATATGCTGTAGATATGCTGTACATGTTGTTCTCTCAGTTAAGATCCTAGATCAATTGAAGTAAATTCTGAAAATTTAACACTCTGGAATGTGGCTCCCGCATTAATCAATCCGAAGGGAATTCACTTGTAGGAGAAGGTACTGTAGGGGGTTCTGAAGGTTGTTTTCAGTTGGCCATCAGGGGAAACCATAACTTGGTTGTATCCCGAAAAACCATCCAGGAGAGAGAACATCTCTGACCCTACTACCTTTTGTAGAATCTATTCCATGGGAGGAATAGGGTACTTATCCTTCTCGGAAGCTCTGTTCAAATTTTTGAAATCGACACAAAGGATGATTTCTCCATTCTTTTTTCAAACAGGCACCAAGTTTGCTATCCATTGTTTGTGTCTGACAGGGAATATGATTCTAGCTATCAGTAATTTTTCCAGTTCTTTCTTTATAGAGGGTTCCAAATGAGGATGCATCTTCCTTAGTTTTTGTTGGTAAGGTTTCACTTTTGGCTTCATCGGTATGTTATGATGCATAATGCTAGTATCAAATGTTTTTAGTTCATCATAGGTCCATGCAAAAACATCCTTGTACTCTTTACACAATCTGATGAAAGCTCTTCTTTCCTCGACAGAGTAGTCAACTCCAAGGTTAATGAATCGGGGATTCTGTTAAGAACCAAGGTTGACTGGCTCATAGTTCAGATATGAACTGTGTGTCTTACAGTTGGTCTTGTGTTTAAACTTATCTTGCAAGTCATACAACTTTTCTAGGTTGATTACTGATTTTGGTATAATGTTGGAAGGATCAGCCAAATATTTTTCATGCTCAGCTTCATCTATCGCCATGTCTTGAAAGGTATCTTGAGCTGAGAGAAAGTCTAGTATTTGTTGATCATCATCAAACACTTTCCAGGTTGTTACATTTTCAGGGATTGAAGGCCTATACATAAGTTCTATTGAAAAGGTTTCAGGTGACAAGCCTTCTAGTGGAATAAGCCTAGATGTAGTATTTGCTAAAAAAGTGGCATTACTCACTGATGCTTTGAAGATCATGAATGGACCGAACTGTAATAGGATCTGCCACCTTTCAATAAATTGAAAGTCATCTTCCAAGTTTGGTGGCTTGAGGTGAATATGTCATTCCACTCACATATATGAACCTAATGGGATGGCTTGTAATAAGACCCCCATCCTGTAACCCACAATTATTAAGTAATATTATTTTTTCAAGGTGACTGTGATAGGATCCAGAGCAGATAAAGGTTGACCAGGCTATTAAGATATGTTGTATTACACTAGTGAAACATAGGGCAATAAAGCCAGTCACTTTCCGCAATCTCAATTAAACAAATAAAGCATGTATAGGATAATGAACAAGGTGGAAAGGTATCAATCTAAATTCTGCAATTAATGACTATCTATTCTTTGTGAACAAATTCTGACATTGGTTGAGAAAATCCAAGATTGACAAAGCAGTCCAAAACTTCAACTCAGATTATACTTGAGACAAGCTGACCATCAACCATTACCAAATGTGTGGAGTTTATCAAAAGAAAAGAAAATAAAAGAAAACCAATCAAAACAAAACAAAAATGCAAAACAAACCAAAATTATGTACAAAGCGCATCAAATTGTTCAGACAAAATATTTCTTGAGGAGTGAAACATTCATTGGATAAGTGTCAATTACCCCTTCCAATGTCTGTAATCGAGCAGTACTAGGACCAATGTTTTCTGTAACAATGAAAGGTCCTAGCCAAAGGCATTGAAATTTGGTATAATCATTTTTATCCTTATGTTGCTTATCCCATCTCAAAACCAAATCTCCTATTGAAAATTCTCTGTCAGAAGAGGATTTCTCATCGAACCATATTTTAACTATCTGCTGATGATGATATAATTTATCTTTAGCCATTTCCCTGTCTTCCTCCAACTTAAGCAAGAAATCAATTCTCTGTTGAAGAGGAGAGGGATCATCTTCCTGAATGGATTGGGCTAACTGTAATGAGGGAATGGTAAGTTTAGATGGTAGGATGGATTCCTTGCCATAGACCATACAATAGGGAGAGTTTCCAATAGCTGCCTTTGGGGTAATTCAATCTACCCAAAGAGCATTATAAAGCTGTGTGTGCCAATCTTTGTGATGAGAGGCTACTATCTTCTTCAAAATATTTATCAGGTTCTTGTTAGAAGATTCACCAAGCCCATTGCCATGTGGGTAATAATTGGAATTTTTTTTAGTTTGATCCCTTTCTCAAGGGAATACTGTGTCAAATCAATTGAGGAAAAGTAGGATGCATTATCAAATACAAGACACTCTGGAGCACCAAACCTTGTAACTATCTGGTTGTCAAGGAAATAAATTACTTGGTTTGTGTTACACTGCCTAAGGGGGACTGCCTCTACCCATCTGGTAAAGTAGTCAGTTGCTGTAAGGATATACCTATGTTGAAGGGAGGAGGTGGGATTTATTGGTCCAACAAAATCCAATCCCCATTCCTGAAATGGGAATTGAATTGTCATTGGCTGCAGAGGAAAATCAGTTTTTTTGAACTTCCCTGCACACTTTGACATGGTTCACACCTTCTGACATAGGCATAAGCATATTTAAAAATATTAGGCCAATAATATCCAACTCTGAGAATCTTGTGTGTTGTGGTTTCACCTGAAAAATGTCCTCTAGTAGGTCCTGCATGAAATTGAAAAAGAATGTCATCAGTCTCATTTTTCTCCAAACATCTAAGGAAAACTCCATCATAATTTTTTCTAAACAGAACTCCATTTATAAATTGACAAGGAGTAGTCTTTAATCTCAAAGATCTACATTTTTTGAAGTCAAGGGTTTAAGGAGCAAACCCATGGTTTAGAAAAAACTTAATATGGTCGTACCATTCAGATGTTGGAGTATCTATGACATTAACAAAACCTATAGGAACATTTTCCTCCTGCTCCCATTTAGTTTGTTGTTGTACATGATCATTTGACTGAGCGGTAATCATGCACAAACCTTTCCCTTTTACAATCTTTGTTGGCCTGATTTCCAGGTCATATTCCTGCAAAGCTATCATCCAATGGGATCTTTTCTCGCCTAATTCTTTCTCGACCAGCACGTTTCGGATGGCAGTGTATGGCACAATCACCTTCATTCAATATTTCAATAAGTACGGTCTGTAATGTTTCACAGACTTGTAAATTGCATAAGCCTGCTTGTCAATTTGGGAGTAATTATGTTCTACTCCCTTAAATGTTGAGCTCATGAATGAAATTGGAATCTCAGTATCACTATCATGCTTCTGTTTCAAAACAGTTGCATAAGAAAAATCTATAGCGAAAGTATTGAGAATAAAATCCTTGCTAAAATCTAGGGACATCAGAGCAGGAGCTTTTGCAATGGCCCTTCGAATTTCAACAAATGCATCTTTCTGTTCCTGTCACCAACTAAACTGTACATCTTTTTTAACTAACTGTTGTAATGGATTATTAATTTGTGTGAAATTTGGTACAAACTTACGTACAAAATTGATCTTACCGAGGAATGATTGCATGGCTTTGCGCGAACCAGGAAAACCGATCTTTGAAATTGCTTCAGTGCATTCAAGATCAATAATCCTATTTCCTTGGAAACAATGACACCCAGGAGCTTACCTTCTATCACTGCAAATATGGACTTCTTAGGGTTCAACGAAATTCTGTACTTCCTGTAGCGTTCAAAAACCTGTTTGAGAGCAGACAGATATTCATGTCGTATTTTTTAATAGAGAGTGATATCATCTAAGTATACTACAACATAATTATCCATCAAACCTCTGAAATCTATATCCATAGCTCTCTGGAATGTGGCTCCCGCATTAATCAGTCTGAAGGGCATTTGCCTATTGGAGAAGGTACCCAAGGGGGTTCTCAAGGCTGTTTCAGTTGGTCATCAGGGGCAACCATAACTTGGTTGTATCCTAAAAAACCATCCATGAGAGAGAACATCTCTAACCCTGCTACCTTTTGTAGAATATGTTCCATGGGAGGAACAGGGTATTTATCCTTTTCAGAAGCTCTGTTCAAATTTTTGAAATCGACACAAAGTCTGATTTCTCCATTCTTTTTTCGGACAGGAACAAAGTTTGCTATCCATTGTGTGTGTCTGAAAAGGAATATGATTCTAGCTGTCAGTAATTTTTCCAGTTCTTTCTTTATAGAGGGTTCCAAACAAGGATGCATCTTCCTTAGTTTATGTTGGTAAGGTTTCACTTCTGGCTTCATCAGTATGTTATGGTGCATAATGATAGTATCAAAGGTTTTTAGTTCGTCATAGGTCCATGCAAAATCATCCTTGTACTCTTTACATAATCTGATGAAAGCTCTTCTTTCCTCAATAGAGCAGTCAACTCCAAGGTTAATGAATCGGGGATTCTGTTCAGAACCAAGGTTGACTGGCTCATAGTTCAGAGATGAACTGTGTGTCTTACAGTTGGTCTTGTGTTTAAACTTATCTTGCAAGTCATACAACTTTTCTAGGTTGATTACTGATTTTGGGATAATGTTGGAAGGATCGACCAAAGATTTTTTATGCTCAACTTCATCTATTGCCATGTCTTGAAAGGTATCTTGAGCTGAGAGAAAGTCTAGTATCCGTTGATCATCATCAAACACTTTCTAGCTTGTTAGCTTGTGATAAGCCTTATGGTGAAATAATCCTAGATGCAGTATTTGCTAAGAGGTCATAATCAAAGTTCTGTGACCTAGGGACGGACTTGATGTTGAATGCAGTGAAAGAATTAGTGATATTTCTAACCATTTTTTGATAATTAGTTAAACGTGTAGACAATCAATGTATCTTCTGCCTTACTTGTTTAACTATAATTTCATAATCACCAAAACATTCTATCACTTGTGCACCCATATCAATAGCTTTTTTGAGTCCCTGCACCATAGCCTCATATTTAGCTACATTATTGTTACATTCGAATTCAAGTCTAACAAGAAATAATGGTTTTAGTCCCTTTTGGATGAATAAGGACACAACCTACACCAGCTCCCTCCTTGGACCTGGAGCCATAAAAAAATAATGTCCATGCAATAGGATCTATCCTAAAATTTGTATTAACATTATACACATTATGTACAACAATTCCAGAGAATGGTACAGTAGTAACATTGGTAATTTGTGATTCATTCTGTACATTCTCATCTGGTGAAGAATCAATTGGCAAGTCCCCAAAGAAGGTATCAAATGTAAAATGCTCAATATGTGAACTAAAATAACAAGCAGGTTCACTCGAATCATTAAGGTCAGTGACTGTTTGCTTCATAAATGGTTCCCTACTTATCTTAATCTTGTTTGGTTGTCCATTGTAGGGTATCCATAGGTGATACCAATCAGTGGCAAAGTGTAATGTCCCTTTTTAAGAATTTTATTAAAAGGACCATTTTTTTACTTTTTCCCCAATTTCGACCTTTGACTAGTCTTGATGCCTAGGTCCCAAATTTGCCCCAAATGATCCCAAATATTTTGAGAAGGTATGTGAATGATATTAGGACTTGAATATGTGTTTCATGGATGATTTTGGACCTTTAAAATACTTCTGCAAATCCTCTTTCAATTCTGGCCAATGTAGGGAACTTTACTAGTAATTTCCCTTTGACTAGTATTGGTCTCTAGGTCTCCAATTGGCTCCAAATGCCTCTAAATATTCAGTAAAGGTGTATGAATGATATTTGTACTTAAATATGATGCTCATGGATGATTTATGACCATCAAAATACTTATTCCAACTTGTTAAATATTCTGGACAAAGTATGGAATTTGACTAGCAATTTGGGGTTCAAATCCCCCCAGGGTAAGTACTGAAAATGACTCTCCAAATGCCTCCAAACTCACTCGAAATTTTGAAAATAGGTAGGGGATTTCTGATGGAAATTATTTAGGTCTCATGTGCAGCATTAATCAATTATTAATTTTGTTCTAACCTTCTCCCAAACAGCAGCAAAAATCACTAGTTCAACCTTGGGGGAAATAACATGAAATCTTCTCAAATAAAATAAAACTGAGCAAGATGGCTCCAAATGCTTAAGTGCTGAAAATGAAACTTGTAATAATCATCAATGGCATTCCATAAATCATAAATATATCATAGAAATATTCTTCCATTCGAAATCATCATCAATACATTGGCATACATCAATCTAGTGGGGGAATGGTCACTGTTTTCTCATTAATAATCCATTTTACATATAACCACTTGGTATTTCGACCTGAAACTTTCTGGAGATGAAGAACATAGTATATTAATCATATTAAAACATAAATATATCATGAGAAGCTCTCCCAAAGAGTACAAGAGCTCACCAAAAACGACCTCCCTCAAGGGTCAAGAATATGCCATCAAAACTGGAAATGGTTGAGAGAGTGTGCTGCACTAGAAGAAACCATGAGCTTCCCTATAGATTACACCTAAAAATAAACACTCCATTAAATATACAAATGAAAAGTCTGAATGGACTTTCCAATTACCAACTTGGATGGGAATCTTTCACCCTCGAAATTGGCTAAGGCAAGAAACTAGTCATCCACTAGCTCTCCCTCTTCACAAATGCAATTGTGAATTTCTCAAATGATCAAAATATGGTTTAATTATTTTTTATCGACATTTATAAACTTATAATGTCCTCTATGGGTCGAATTCCTTCCAAGAGACTCATGCCAACTCAAGTTGGGAAGAGATTTCGAAGAACACCACTTGTACAACAATTCCTAGTCTCCCACTTCCACCAAATCACATGTGGAAGCATATTAACTTCCCTAAATCCCTTGAGCGCCCTCTTGGAGGCTATTTTTAGCCCTGACATGTCATATATTTCATATGTCAGCCTTCAGGTCTGATTTGTGTCATAGGTGTCATAGCATCTTCATCATTGTTGTCATAGAGCTAGGGAATCTAGCCCAAGTGTCTCACTAGCTCCAAATTGCCTCTTCCTCTTCCATGGGAGTTAATCTTCCCGACATTTAGAACTTGGATGATTCATGCAATGAATAATACCTTTTTAAATCCCTCAATTATGTTACCATTCACCTTGAATTCGAATTGGTGAGAGAATGATGCCAAGTGTAGTGGGGAAATCTAGCCATATGTGGGTCCCCCTTCCTCCATGTGTCTTCATGATCAAATGCCACTTTGATTTTCATTTGTATATATTTATTTATCTCCTTTATTAAATATTTATGCTATTCTAATGTTCAAACATCATGTATTATTCTCCTTATTCCAAATCCCAAAGCTTCCACCCCAAAACTAGGAAACTAGTAATTTTCCTCCTTGGCAATTATTTGACCCTAAGCATCAATTTGACAAACTCTAATGAATATGTACAATGTGCTTAGGCCATTGTGACCCAATGCCAATTTGGGACATGACACAAAGTAGCCCTTGAGTTTTTCTGACCAATCTCTACTTAGCCACATTCCATAGGATTCAGGGATGTCAGCTACAACAATATCTATGGTCTGGTGAATCCGAGGATCAGTAGATAATGTCAACAACACATTTCTCAATCTCCCCACTACTCTTACCTTAGATCTGTCAAGCTAGAAAATCTAAGTAGGAAAGGGTTCCCAAGTGGCATTAAGTTTTCGCAGACAAACATGGGCATTACATTGGAAGAAGCACATGAGTCTATCATGCAATTGTGTACATTTCTGTTGAAGATTTAAAAGGTAAGCAAGAAAGGAGGTGTCCTCTTGCTTCCAGATTTATGATCTTCTGGTTTAGTAAAAGATTCTAAGTTATTGTTTTGTGATTCCCTTGGTTGTTTGATTATCATACTCTTAGGTAAAGAATCCCTCATAGAAGGGATTTTCAGAAGTTCAAACAAATAAATATTTGCTTTAACTCTTTTCAAATCTTCACTCAAACTATACTCCATTTCAGGAATGACTGTATCCTTTTGAGGAACAACTTTGCTTTTGTTGGGAGGTGTTGTTGAAGATGAATGTTCTTGACCAGGTTGTGGTCTTGATCTAGTATTGTAAGGATGTTGAACATTGAACATTGTCTCAGGTTCTTCTTCTTCTTCATTCATTGGGATTTCAAAGAAATACCTAACAGTATTAATCTGTGGATCCTCTTCTTCATCTCCTCCTTCTGGTAACTGTGGATCTTGGTTTGTTTGATCTTCAGAAGTTTTGGGGCATTTTGTGATTCTGTGGCCAAAGATTTGAATATGAAATAAATTTCTTCAGATGTTAGCCCTTCATTAGGATTAGGAGGTGGTGGATTTTGGGGAGGTTGATAAGGTCTCCTGAAAGGTGACCTTGCAAAACCTCTGTTATTATTTTGATTCTCATTATTATTCTTTTTTAAATCAACCATCTCATTTGAAATTTTCTGGAGAAACTTCATGATGTCAGTCATTTCAAAGGCATCTTTGTTTTGGGTAGTGGGCTTGGAAGCATTATTAGTTTTCTTTCTAGATGTAGAAGGTTTTTCTTCTAAAGCATCAACATTGTCTTTTAGGTAATAGATATCCTTTTCAACCTGAATGGCTTTAGCATAAGCTTCAAACAAGTTGTCTTTGTGTGCCCTTTTGACCCACATTGCAATAGGTACAGATAGGCCTTTTTCATAATAGGCAACCAAAAGTCGTTCTGCTGGAAGAATAGTGGCAGAGATTCTATTCTTCAAATAAGAACATCTTTGATTGTAGTCTTTGACCCTTTATTTACCTTCCATTTTCATGGAAGATAATTCCAAAACTAAATCTTGTGGTGCTTTATCATCCCCAAACTTTTGGATAAACATTTTTTCAAACTCATCCCACGAGGTTATAGTTCTAGCTTCTAAGGAAAAATACCATGTGGATGCCTTTCCTTCAAATGTCTAAGGGAATAGTATGCAAACCACATCTTCATGGAAAACACTCCTAAGTCTAATGACCTGCATAAAAGTTTTAATATGATCTAATGCAGGTGACCTATCATCTGGATTGAACTTAGGAAGCCACTTCTCAGGGGTTTTAGGCAATCTATGTTGATCCCCAGGTATAAATATAGCATCTTGGTCAAGCCAAGGTCTGTTCTGGCCTTCCCCAGCCATAGGTTCTTCTTCTTCTTCTCAGATGAAGAGCTAGAAGAATGTTCACTTGTAGATACGGAGGATGATGATGAAGGAGGAGAGGGTGGTGGTCCACCTGAAGCAATAGTGTGTGAGACTTGTTCTATTTCACTAAATAATAAATCAAGATCAAATTCAGGGAATTGCTGTTGGTCTGATGAATCATTTTGCTCAGTATTCCGCTTAGTTGAATTTTGATTATCTTGAATATTTGCTTCTGGATTAGTATTTTCTTGGTGAATTGCTGCTAATCCTTGATTTCTTTCTACAGTGATCCTCTGTTGTAACCTGGTAGCAATATCATTAGAAATTTTGAGTATCTGTTCAAGTGAGATAGGTCCTCTAGTGGGTGATATAATGATGATATCTCCTATTCTAGGATCTCGATGAGCTGTAGGGGTGGCGGGAATAATATTGGGATGTTGCACCGTTTTATCAACAGAAGTAGATGCTTGCGTGTGGCTACGGGTGACAATCAGTATTCTTGCTAGAGGAGGCTTACTGGAAATTTGTTTAGGCATATTTTGTTTGAGGCCCTCCTTCTACCAGCATTTGTTGAGGCCTTGGGTGTGCAGGGTAAATGCAAGGTGCTGGAATGGGTTCCAAGGCTCCCAACAGAGGGGGAAAACCCAGACTGAAAGGATTCAAAAGATCCTATGCAAGGATAGTTCTATCCCCGGCATGTTTGGTATAGTAATCTCCCATGGATATTCGGCCTCCACTGGCACTCTATGAGTTGGTAAGTTTTGATCCAAAGGATTAGTTTTCCAATGAAGAAAAACAAAAGTGTAAAAAGTCTGTAAACACAAATCTACTTAAAAGAATCTAAACTAAGTTAGATATACTCTAAGAAGGTGTCTAGAGATAAGTACAGGTCAACTTGATATGTAAATAGGTATGGACATTCATCAATTAAACATAAATGTGAAAGAGATCAATGAGTTAACTGCCCAAGTTACAATTAATCAATTAAAATCAACCAATCGCAAATTGAGGGTTGTTATGCATTCAAGACTTAACCTGTAACTGATATGTTAATTGAAAAATTAACATCAATTATGATTTACTCAGAAAACCATTTGCAGAAATCGATAAAAGTTTTAATTGAATAAACTCGTTTAAAACCTCATGAACACATAGATCATTAGCAGAGATAAACAAAAACTATAGATCACTGTGCTTAACAAATTGCAAAAGATTTAAACAACATTAGATAAGCAATCTGGAGTAAATCAACATCCATCAAATAAACTTGATCAATAGACAAAAGAAAATCAAGGAATAACTTGACTGTATTAATGAATGTTTGTAAGAAATTACAAGCCTTGTATCAAAACAAGGTATCTCCAGCATCTCTTGCTAATTTTTCCTCCAAATTCCATCATCCCACTCTATGAGGGATCATCTCTTTAAATAAGAGTTTACAAAATAATACAAAGAGTAAATTCCCACAAACCGGGATTACAAAATCAAAACTAAACTAATGGCCTAGAAAATTTTTCCATTTGTCCCAAATCTCCAACAACTCATCCACATTCGGATAGTTAGCTGACTCAAGCCCCAGGTGGGCATTACATTCGAATGTTTCCATCTCATTCTTAGCTAACTTATGCCAAATACGGATGAAAATGTGGATTTTTCCTTCCATTGTGACCGGCTTCCTGATTAATTGTTCCACATCATCAATCTTGACCTCCTCAAGGCACTGAATTTTCTCCTTCGCTTCTTCACACCTGCGTTCGACTTGCTCCACCATAAACTTAGGCGGGAAGGCATCTTCAATGAGCTCCATAGAAGCGAACTGTAAAATATCCATGATGTTATCCATTGCATACCATCACCTACCACATATAGCCTGTGCTTTCTTAATAATGTCTTCAAATGACTCATTGAGATCAAGCCAAGTGTTTAATGCAGCTCTGATTTTCTTGAACTAAAAACTATTAAGGATGGGGATGTCCTCTAGTATGTTCTTGATATACCTGTACCATTCAATGTTATTTTGATTTTCTTGAGAAGCTTGTAACCTTCTATATTTCTGCTCTTCAAGGGCACCAGACATCTTACCAAAATTCATATGAGTTTCCCTAATCTCATCCAGGGTGTAAAATAGCTTCTCCAGTAATTTATGATGTTCCTCATTGACCTGAAGGTCCAAATCCTTAAACTCCTGGGGTGAAAACTTAGAGAAATTAGAAGAGGTTGCACTTGTAGTTGCATCCTCACATTGCTTTTCCAGTAAGACTATTTTTTGTGTATTGGCAGAAATATCAACTTTTACATCACGAAGTTCAGCCTGAAGAGAGGTATTTCTTTGCTCCAAATCCTCTAACCTGTCTCCCCATATCCTCCTGAGATCAACAACATAAATCTCATGTTCTTCCTTGGTCTTTACTAACTCTTCTTCAAGCCTTTCTGATTCTTCCTTCTTTTGATCAATCTCACTATTCAGTACCTGGACTGAATCAAGGTTTGCACTAGCAAATGCCCCTAAGGATGCAACTGTATCAATTGCTCCTGTCTGGGGGTAATTTGTTTGTTGATCCGAAATTATCTAATTAGGGACAGATACTTCTAATCCACCTTGATCCCTGCTTCTCTTCTTACCCTTTTTTATCATTGCTTTATTTTCTTTACTATAGAAGTAATGCCCAAGAGGGACTACCGCATCATCTTCTTATTCAGTTATTATTTCCGAAGAAATTGAAATGACATTCTCTGTTGAAATTAATGAAGGTGTTTGAGTGACCATGGGACTGGGTATAGACATGGTAACTTGAGGAGTAGTCAGAGGGGTAGAGGTAATCTGAGGACTGATGGGACAGGGGATGGAGAAGGGGTGGAAGTGAAGGCTTTAGAAAGTGGAACATGATCATCATTAGCAGGTGATGATGATGAGGGAATTGAAATTGGATCATCCACAGTGGGTAATGATAAAGTAGATATGAGTAATTACAGAGGGACAATGGAAGAATGGAATTCTGCAATAGTAGATGGGGGAACGGAAAAAGGAATTGAGTTATCTGAAAATGGAGTGGCTCTAGAAATCAAAGTATGAAAAAGTTGTGATATAGAAAATGGTGGCATCTCCCTTGGAGACAAAGAAGAAATATCTTGAATGGATGAGAACAAAAATGATGAAGTTGTAATGTCAGGAGCAGTAGTAACCTCCAATACCTGTTGATCATAAAAAGAGTGATCCATCTCAATAGTGTCTAACAAATATGTAACTGCTTGTAAATCTTCAGTCACTTCTTGAGTTATCGACACTGGAGGATGTGGTCCATCATCAACATCATTGTCAATGATATCAACAGTGGGAACCTGTGATGTAGGGATCAGGATTTTCTGTCTCTTAGCTGGGTTGACCTTAGCTATTATCATATCATCATATACCTATATAGCTGCAGCAGGCACTTGAATATCCAAAGTAAGATTAGGTGGTTCAATCATTTGAGTATCAATTACTGAAGTGATCTGTGCTAAGTCCTAATGAAAATGATGAGAGGTTTTCAACACGGCTTTGACCTGATCAGTTGTTTTTACCTTAGGAGGATTCTCCATGGGAGCTTTACCTTTAATCCCATCTGGATAAGTAATCATTAGAGGGGCATTAGCCTGTTGGTTCTCCTTTTCTGCTCCATCTTTTCTCATTTGCTCAAGCAGATTCATTTCCATCGTTCTATAGCTCAAAACTTTAGCTTTAATTTCTTTTTGATATTGCATAATCTGATGCTTCTCATCTATGCTCTTAGCCCTAGCCAGGACCTCAGAAAACGTATTCACTCCTTGGTAGATATAATCATCTGGAATTTCTTCATGGACATAGTCCATCTTCATATGATATTGTTTAAAATGTGCATCAAGGAACTTGTTAGGATCATGCTTCCTTTTGGGAGAAAAACCCAACTTTAAAGGAGCCACCTAGTCACCAAGCACTGCAGCCCAATTTGAGGTTGGGATGACTAATGGCCCAAGGTTCAAAGAAAATTTAGGCCAACCTTTCTTTTTGGGACCAGTCAGATTTTTGTAGACACCATCAGTAATAGTATGATAAGAGACTTCTTGAATGACCAATAAGTTAGGCACTATTCTGGGAAAAAGATGAATAGTGTCACTTCTCTAGACTCTGATATATGAATAGGACTCATAGACATACCCATCACCAATTGTATTGATGAAGGTTCTGGCATCATTTGGAAAGGCAGGTGCCTCCTGTTTGAATATCTTGAAATAGATGGTACCATGAAATGGTCACAAATATCATAAAGTAATGGCACAAAATTGGTTTCCCATATTGTTGAATGATAGATATGAACTGGTGGGTGTGAAGGGGTCAAATTCCATCAAAAGTTAGGATATTGGAACTCAGAGAAAAAGGAATCAATAATGAAGGCTAACAAGAAGAAGTGTGGCTTTCTCAGGGCAAGTGCCTTTTGATAGGCTTGGATAGTTGTTTTAAGTTCTAATGACAAGATAGATGCCCAAGGGAAGGATTCTCCTGTTGTTAAGACATGATGAGCTGTCGGAGCCCATTCATCTTTAAAGAGTGAACAATTTGGAAGGCCAAAGATCCTACAGAGCATGGCTTCCAGAAAAGAGTAAGGCTCCCTAAACCAAGAAATCTAGTAGAGGTTATCAGCCTTTGGCACAAAGCTTCTAGTTTTAATCATCCATGATTTCATCATTTCGTCGAAATTATACCTGGTTTTAGAGGATTGTATGAATTCAGGACTAAGGGTTTGCATAGCTAGTTTAAGAGCAAAAGCTATGATAAAGACTTAAGGGTAGAAGGTTGTTGATTGTGACCCCATATTGTCATTGAACGACCTATCCTTAGGTTTAGCATTGTCTACTATCCATTTTACTACGTCTGTGTAAGGTAGGATAGCGGGTCGACCAGCAATGGCATGGATTTGAGAAGCCCTAATCTTCTCATATGCAAGTCGGTCTTCCTTAATGTCGAAAAGGTCGTCATTAAAAAAAATTGAATAGATTTTGGACCAGTCCATTTGATAAGTTTCAGTAACCCTCTCACTGGTATCTGAGAAGGGTCTTTGGTCAGCAAATCCCTGTGGATTGTCTTAGACCGAGTGTTCCGTTACATCTTGGAAAAGCTTGGAAATTCTTGTAAATAAATAAAACTAAACCATAAACAGGAAAACCGTATAGCAAACGCAAAAATGACAACAAACCAACCTGAAAATAACTGAAAATTCGTGAGAATGACCCCTGGTAAGAAATCCATGGTAAAATCCACATAATAGAGTAAATTCCTGACAATGAAAATGATAGAGAAAAATAGGAAAAATCACATATTTATCGATTTTTGGTCGGATCAAATCTAGATCGTAGGATTAAAGGAAACAAATGGCTGAGATTACCCCCTGCAGGATGCAGGCTCGGGTCACAAGTTTTATTTTCAAACTTTATTCAAAATTCCCACAATCCGCAATCCGCAATTGCAGGTTGCGGGTTTCAGGATTGCAACTTTGCAAAATAATAGACGGAATTGTTTCCGCATCCCGCAATCCGCATTTGTGGGTTGTGGGTTTCGGAAATGAAAACAAACTTAAAAATAAGAATAAATTTTCTGCATCCCGTAATCTGAAATTGCGGGTTGCGGAAACACACAACGCAATTTATTAAAATAAGAACTTTTCGCAATCCGAAATCTGGGTTTCTGGTTGAAAAAATCTCGAAAAGAAAGAACAAAAAATTCCCCCAATCCGCAATTGTGGGTTTGTGGGTTTCGGGTTTTCGGGAAGAAAATAACATTTTGGAAAAAATGAAGGCTTTCCGCAAGTCAAGAAAACAATAAAAAACTTAGAAATTTTTCAAAGCAAAAATGTTAATTTACACAAACCAAAAGCAAAGGTACGAGATCATACAAATAAGGTTTAAGAATCTCGTTTTGATAAGAAACTTACCCAAATACCTTTGTATTTACAAAATTGGGGCTCCCATAATCAAATGAAGCATGGTATCTGTTGTACCTACAACAAATGGCGACTGGCTGGGAAGAACCAATTATCTATGCAAACAAAACTTCATTCAAAGAAAGTATGTCAGCCAACTGATTTTCAACCTAAAATTTTAGAAAATGTTTATAAGGGGACAATCAATAAGAAGAATTAAACATAAGATTGATATACTCCCACCTATGATCAATTTAAAAATAATGCAAATCTTATAAGGAGATTTAAGAAACAACAAGGACTTTTTTTCCATTAGGTAATCATAGGAAGAGAGCTTTTAGATGAACCTGGGAGCAAGCTTCACAATACTCTAGATATCCAAATCACGAATCAACTTGACTTGTTAATTGCTTTATTTAGATATAGATACATTATTAACAATCTATTCATTTATTTTTTTATTCCCCTTTTTCTTTTTTTAAACAAACAGAAATTCTGTGCATAAGACCATGTTGACATAAGACCACTGCCCTGACTTGATGATCAAATTTTGGCAATGCCATTCACAAACCTGATCTGGAAACTGAACAAGCTAGCTCGGTAATGAGACTCCTTGTCTTCCAACTGTGACATTGAAAGCAATTATCATGGCTTGGTGACCACATAAAGATAATTTCAATCCAAAATCAAACCCATGATCATGGCAGGGATGGCTTGTGATAAGACCCCCCTGTCCTTACATGCAACATTTTCTTATAAGAAAAAGTAAAAAAAAAAATTATTAGGGTGTGAATTACAAGACACCACCATGGCTTGGTGACCATATGATAGTGGCATTACTCACTGATGCTTTGAAGATCATGAATGGACTGAACTGTAATAGGATCTACCACCTTTCATTAAAATGAAAGTCATCTTCCAAGTTTGGTGGCTTCATGTGAAGATGTCATTCCACTCACATCTTTGAACCTAATGGGCCGGCTTGTAATAAGACCCCCATCCTGTAACCCACAATTATTAAGTAATATTATTTTTTCAAGGTGACTGTGATATGATCCAGAGCAGATAAAGGTTGACTAGGCTATTAAGATATGTTGTGTTACACTAGTGAAACATAGGGCAATAAATCCAGTCACTTTCCACAATCTCAATTAAACAAATAAAGCATGTATAGGATAATGACCAAGGTGGAAAGGTATCAATCTAAATTCTGCAATTAATGACTATCTATTCTTTGTGAACAAATTCTGACATTGGTTGAGAAAAGCCAAGATTGACAGAGCATTCCAAAACTTCAGCTCAGATTATCCTTGAGACAAGCTAACCATCAACCATTACCAAATGTGTGGAGTTTATCAAAAGAAAACCAATCAAAACAAAACAAAAATGCAAAACACACCAAAATTATGTACAAAGCAAATCAAATTGTTCAGACAAAATATTTCTTGAGCAGTGAAACATTCATTGGATAAGTGTCAATGACCCCTTCCAATGTCTGTAATCGAGTAGTACTAGGACCAATGTTTTCTGTAACAATGAAAGGTCCTAGCCAAAGGTGTTGAAATTTGGTATAATCATTTTTATCCTTATGTTGCTTATCCCATATCAAAACCAAATCTCCTATTGAAAATTCTCTGTCAAAAGAGGATTTCTCATCAAACCATCTTTTAACCATCTGCTGATGATGATATAATTTATTTTTAGCCATTTCCCTGTCTTCCTCCAACTTAAGCAAGATATCAATTCTCTGTTGAAGAGGAGAGGAATCATCTTTCTGAATGGATTGGGCTAACTGTAATGAGGGAATGGTAAGTTTAGATGGTAGGATGTCTTCCTTGCCATAGAACGGACAATATGGAGAGTTTCCAATAGCTTCCTTTGGGGTAATTCAATCTACCCAAAGAGCATTATAAAGGTGTGTCTGTCAATCTTTGTGATGAGAGGCTACTGTCTTCTTCAAAATATTTATCAGGTTCTTGTTAGAAGATTCAGCAAGCCCATTGCCATGTGGGTAATAATTGGAAATTTTTTTTAGTTTGATCCCTTTATCAAGGGCATACTGTGTCAAATAAATTGAGGAAAAGTAGGGTGCATTATCAAATACAAGACACTCTGGAGCACCAAACCTTGTAACTATATGGTTGTCAAGGAAAGAAATTACCTTGTTTGTGTTACACTGCCTAAGGGGGACTGCCTCTACCCATCTGGTAAAGTAGTCAGTTGTTGTAAGGATATACCTATGTTGAAGGGAGGAGGTGGGATTAATTGGTCCAAGAAAATCCAATCCCCATTCCTAAAATGGGAACTGAATTGTCACTGGCTGCAGAGGAAAATCAATTTTTTTGAACTTCCCTGCACACTTTTGACATGGTTCACACCTTCTGACATAGGCATAAGCAAATTTAAAAATATTAGGCCAATAATATCCAACTCTGAGAATCTTGTGTGTTGCGGTTTCACCTGAAAAATGGCCTTGAGTAGGTATTGCATGAAATTGAAAAAGAATGTCATCAGTCTCATTTTTTCTCCAAACATCTACGGAAAACTCCATCATAATTTTTTCTAAACAAAACTCCATTTATAAATTGATAAGGAGCAGCCTTTAATCTCAAAGCTCTCCTTATTTTTATAAGTCAAGGGTTTGAGGAGAAAACCCGTGGTTTAGAAAAAACTTAATATGGTCGTACCATTCAGATGTTGGAGTATCTATGACATTAACAAAACCTGTAGGAACATTTTACTCTTGCTCTCATTCAGTTTGTTGCTGTACATGATCATTTGACTGAGAAGTAAGCACGCACAAACCTTTCCCTTTTACAATATTCGTTGGCCTGATTTCTAGGTCATGTTCCTGCAAAGCTATCATCCAATGGGATCTTTTCTCTCCTAATTCTTTCTGGACCAACACGTTTCAGATGGCAGTGTATGGCACAATCACCTTCATTTGATATTTCAATAAGTACGGCCTGTAATGTTTCACATACTTGTAAATTGCATAAGCCTGCTTGTCAATTTGGGAGTAATTATGTTCTGCTCCCTTAAATGTTGATCTCATGAATGAAATTGGAATCTCAGTATCACTATCATGCTTCTATTTCAAAACAGCTGCATAAGAAAAATCTGTAGCGAAAGTATATAGAATAAAATCCTTGTTAAAATTCGGGGACATCAGAGTAGGAGCTTATGCAATGGCCCTTTGAATTTCAACAAATGCATCTTTCTGTTCCTGTGACCAACTAAATTGTACATGTTTTTTAACTAACTGTTGTAATGGATTATTAATTTGTGCGAAATTTGGTACAAACTTACGTACAAAATTGATCTTACCGAGGAATGATTGCATGGCTTTGCGCGAACCAGGAAAACCGATCTTTGAAATTGCTTCAGTGCATTCAGGATCAATAATCCTATTTCCTTGGAAACAATGACACCCAGGAGTTTACCTTCTATCACTGCAAATATGGACTTCTTAGGGTTCAGCGAAATTTCGTACTTCCTGCAACGTTCAAAAACCTGTTTGAGAGCAGACAGATGTTCATGTCGTATTTTTGAATAGAGAGTGATATCATCTAAGTATACTATGACATAATTATCCATAAAACCTCTGAAATATATATCCATAGCTCTCTGGAATATGGCTCCCGCATTAATCAGTCTAAACAGCATTTGCATGTTGGAGAAGGTACCCTAGGGGGTTCTCAAGGCTGTTTTTAGTTGGTAATCAGGGGAAACCATAACTTGGTTGTATCTTGAAAAACCATCCAGGAGAAAGAACATCTCTGACCTTGATACCTTTTGTAGAATATGTTCCATGGGACGAACAGGGTAGTTATCCTTTTCAGAAGCTCTGTTCAAATTTTTGAAATCGACACAAAGTCTGATTTCTCCATTCTTTTTTTCGGACAGGAACTAAGTTTGCTATCCATTGTGTGTGTCTGACAAGGAATATGATTCTAGCTGTTAGTAATTTTTCCAGTTCTTTCTTTATAGAGGGTTCCAAATGAGGATGCATCTTCCTTAGTTTATGTTGGTAAGGTTTCACTTCTGGCTTCATCGGTATGTTATGGTGCATAATGCTAGTATCAAAGGTTTTTAGTTCATCATAGGTCCATGCAAAAGCATCCTTGTACTCTTTACATAATCTGATGAAATATCTTCTTTCCTCAATAGAGCAGTCAACTCCAAGGTTAATGAATCAGGGATTCTATTCAGAACAAAGGTTGACTGGCTCATAGTTCAGAGATGAACTGTGTGTCTTATAGTTGGTCTTGTGTTTAAACTTATCTTGCAAGTCATAGAAATTTTCTAGGTGTATTATTGATTTTGGGATAATGTTGGAAGGATCGGCCAAAGATTTTTCATGCTCAACTTCATCTATTGCCATTCTTGAAAGGTATCTTGAGTTGAGAGAAAGTCTAGTATATGTTGATCATCATCAAACACTTTCTAGCTTGTTACATTGTCAAGGATGGAAGGCCTATACATAAGTTATGTTGAAAAGGTTTCAGGTGACAAGCCTTATGGAGGAATAATCCTAGATGCAGTATTTGCTAAGAGATCAGCATCAAAGTTCTGTGACCTAGGGACGGACTTGATGTTGAATGGAGTGAAAGAATTAGTGAGATCTCTAACCATTTTTTGATTAGTAGTTAAATGTGGAGACAAACAATGTATCTTATTCCTTACCTGTTTAACTATAATTTCATAATCACCGAAACATTCTATCACTTGTGCACCCATATCAATATCTTTTTTGAGTCCCTGCACCATAGCCTCATATTCAACTACATTATTGGTACATTCGAATTCAAGTCTACAAGCAATCAAGGTTTTAGTGCCTTTTGGATCAATAAGGACACAACCCGCACCAGCTCCATCCTTGGACCTAGAGCCATCAAAGAATAAATTCCATGCAATAGGATCTATCCTAAAATTTGTATTAACATTATACACATTATGTACAACAGTTCCAGAGAATGGTATAGTAGTAACATTGGTAATTTGTGATTCATTATGTAAATTCTCATCTGGTGAAGAATCAGCTGGAAAGTCCCCAAAGAAGGTATCAAATGTAAAATGCTCAATATGTGAACTAAAACAACAAGCAGGTTCACTTGAATCATTAAGGTCAGTGACTATTTTCTTCATAAATGGTTCCCTACTGATCTTAATCTTGTTTGGTTGTCCATTGTAGGGTAGCCATAGGTGAGATCAATCAGTGGCAAAGTAGCCCTTGAGTTTTTCTGACCAATATATGCTTAGCCACATTCCATAGGCTTCAGGGATGTCAGCTATAACAATATCTATGATCTGGTGAATCCGAGGATCAACAGATAATGTGAACAACACATTTCTCAATCTCCTCACTACTCTTACTTTAGATATGTCAAGCTGGACAATCTGAGTAGGACAGGGTTCCCAAGTGGAATTAAGTTTTCTGTAGACAGATAGGGGCATTACATTGGAAAAAGCACCTGAATCTATCATGCAATTTTGTACATTTCTGTTGAAGATTTCAAAGGTAAGCAAGAAAGGAGGTGTCCTCTTGCTTCCAGATTTCTGTTTTTCTGGTTTAGTAAAAGTGTCTAAGTTATTGTTTTGTGATTCCCTTGGTTGTTTGATTATCATAATCTTAGGTAAAGAATCCCTCATAGAAGGTATTTTCGAAAGTTCAAACAAACAAATATTTGCTTCAACTATTTTCAAATCTTTAGCTAAACTGTACTCCATTTCAGGAATGATTGTATCCTTTTGAGTAACAACTTTTCTATTGTTGGGAGGTGCTATTGAAGATGAAGGTTCCTGAGCAGGTTGTGGTCTTGATCTAGTATTGTAAGGATGTTGAACATTGAACACTGTCTCGAGTTCTTCTTCTTCTTCATTCATTGGGAATTCAAAGAAATAGATAACAGTATTAATCTGTGGATCCTCTTCTTCATCTCCTCCTTCTGGTAACTGTGGATCTTGGTTTATTTAATCTTCAGAAGCTTCAGGGGCGTTTTGTGATTTTGTGGCCAAATATTTGAAGATGAAATAAATTTCTTGAGATGTTATCCCTTTATTAGGATTAGGAGGTGGTGGATTTTGGGGAGGTTGATAAGGTCTCCCGAAAGGTGGCCTTGCAAAACCTCTGTTATTATTTTGATTCTCATTATTTTTTTTAAAAATCAACCATCTCATTTGAAATTTTCTGGAGAAACTTCTTGATGTCATTCATTTCAAACGCATCTTTGTTTTGGGTAGTGGGCTTGGGAGCATTATCAGTTTTCTTTCTGGATGTAGAAGGTTGTTCTTCTAAAGCATCAGGATTGTATTTTAGGCAATAGATATCCTTTTCAACCTGAATGGATTCAGCATAAGCTTCAAACAAGTTGTCTTTGTGTGCCCTTTTGACCCATATTGCAATAGGTACAGATAGGCCTTTTTCATAATAGGCAACCAAAAGTTATTCTATTGGAAGAATAGTGGCAGGGATTCTATTCTTCAGATAAGAAAATATCTAATTGTATTCTTTGACCCTTTCTTTACCTTTCATTTTCATGGAAGATAATTCCAAAACTAAATCTTGTGGTGCTTTATTATCCCCAAACTTCTGGAGAAACAATTTTTCAAACTCATCCCATGAGGTTATAGTTCTAGCTTCTAAGGAAAAATACCATATGGATGCCTTTCCTTCAAATGTGTGAGGGAATAGTCTGCAAACCACATCTTCATGGACAACACTCCTAAGTCTAATGGCCTGCATAAAAGTTTTAATATGATCTAATGCAGGTGAATTATCATCTGGATTGAACTTAGGAATCCACTTCTCAGGGTTTTAAGGAAATCTATGTTGATCCCCAAGTATAAATACAGCATCTTGGTCAAGCCAAGGTCTATTCTGGACTTCCCCATCCATACGTTGTTCTTCTTCTTCTTCAGATGAAGAGCTAGAAGAATGTTCACTTGTAGATGAGGAGGATGATGGTGAAGGAGGAGAGGGTGGTGGTCCACCTGAAGCAGTAGTGTGTGACTTGTTCTGTTTCACTAAATAATAAATCAAGATCAAATTCAGGGAATTGTTGTTGGTCTAATGAATTATTTTGCTCAGTATTCTGCTCAGTTGAATTTTGATTATCTTTATTATCTTGAATATTTGCCTGTGGATTAGTATTTTCTTGGTGAGCTGCTGCTAATCTTGATTTCTTTCTACAACAATCCTCTGCTGTAACCTGGAAGCACTATCATTAGAAATTTTGAGTATCTGTTCAAGTTAGATAGGTCCTCTAGTGGGTGATATAATGATGAGATCTCCTATTCTAGGATCTCGGTGAGCTGTAGCGGTGGTAGGAATAGTATTGGAATGTTGCATTGTTTTCTCAACAGAAGTAGATTCCTGCGTGTGGATACGGGTGAAAATCGGTATTCTTGTTGGAGGAGGTTTACTGGTACTTTGTTTAGGCATATTTTGTTTCAGGCCCTCCTTCTAGCACCATTTGTTGAGGCCTCGGGTGTGCAGGGTAAATGCAAGGTGCTGGAATGGGTTCCAAGGCTCCCAATAGAGGGGGAAAACCCATACTGAAAGGATTCAAAAGATCCTATTCAAGGATAGTTCTATCCCCAGCCTATTTGGTATAGTAATCTCCCACGGATATTCGGCCTCCGTTGGCACTCTATGAGTTGGTAAATTTTGATCCAAAGGATCAGTTTTCCAATGAAGAAAAACAAAAGTGTAAAAAGTATGTAAAAACAAATCTACATAACAGAATCTAAACTAAGTTAGATCTACTCTAAGAAGGTGTCTTGAGATAAGTGCAGGTCAACTTCATATGTAAATAGGTAAGTACATTCATCAATTAAACAGAAATGTGAAAGAGATCAATGACTTAATTGCCCAAGTTACACTTAATCAATTAAAATTAACCAATAACAAATTGAGGGTTGTTATGCATTCAAGAATTAACCTGTAACTGATATGTTAATTGAAAAATTAACATCAATTATGACTTATTAAGAAAACCATTTGCAGAAATTGATAAAATTTTTAATTGAATAAACTCTTTTAAAACCTCATCAACACATAGATCATTAGAAGAGATAAACCAGAAATATAGATCACTGTGCTTCACAACTTGCAAAAGATTTAAACAACATTAGATAAGCAATCTAGAGTAAATCAACATCCATCAAATAAAATTGATCAATAGACAAAACAAAATTTTGGGAATAACTTGACTATATTACTAAAAGTTTGTAAGAAATTACAAGCTTTGTATAAAAAAAAGGTATCTCCAACCTTTCCTACTGATTTCTCCTCCAAATTCCATCATCCCACTCTATGAGGGATCTTCTCTTTAAATAAGAGTTTACAAAATAATACAAAGAGTAAATTCCCACAAAACAGGATTAGAAAATAAAAACTAAACTAATGGCCTAGAAAAACTTTCCATTTGTCCCAAATCTCCAACAACTCATCCACATTCGGATAGTTAGCAGACACAAGCCCCAGTTGGGCATTACCCTCGAATGTTTCCATCTCATTCTTAGCTAACTTATGCCAAATACGGATGAAAATGTGGATTTTTCCTTCCATTGTGACTGGTTTCCTAATTAATTGTTCCACATCATCAATCTTGACCTCCTCAAGGCGCTGAATTTTCTCCTTGGCTTCTTCACACCTGCGTTCGACCTGCTCGACCATCAACTTAGGCAGGCAAGCATCTTCAATGAGCTCCATAGAAGGGAACTGTAGAATCTCCATGATTTTATTCGTTGCATACCATCACCTGCCACATATATCCTGTGCTTTCTTAATAATGTCTTCAACTTACTCATTGAGATCAAGCCAAGTTTTCAATGCAGCTCTGATTTTCTTGAACTGAAAACTATTAAGGATGGGGATGTCCTCTGGTATATTCTTGATATGCCTCTACCATTCAATAATATTTTGATTTTCCTGAGAAGCTTCAACCTTCTGGATTTCTGCTCTTCAAGGGCACCATACATCTTACCAAAAGTCATATGAGTTTCCCTAATCTCATCCAGGGTGTAAAATAGCTTCTCCAGTAATTTATGATGTTCCTCATTGACCTGAAGGGTCAAATACTTAAACTCCTGGGGTGAAAAATTAGAGAAATTAGAAGAGGCTGCACTTGCAGTTGCATCCTCACATTGCTTTTCCAGTAAGGGTATTTTCTGTGTATTGGCAAAATTCTCAACTTGTACATCACGAAGTTCAGCCTTAAGAGAGGTATTGCTTCGCTCCAAATCCTCTGACCTGTCTCCCCATATCCTCTTGAGATCAACAGCGTAAATCTCATGCTCTTCCTTGGTCTTTACTAACTCTTCTTCAAGCCTTTCCAATTCTTCCTTCTTCTGATCAATCTCCCTATTCAGTACCTGGACTGAATCAAGGTTTGCACCAGCAAATGCCATTAAGGCTGTAGCTGTCTCAATTGCTCCTGTCTGGGGGTCATTTGTTTGTTGACCCCAAATTATCTGATTAGGGACAGATACTTCTAATCCACCTTGATCCCTGCTTCTCTTCTTACCCTTTTTTATCACTGCTTTATTTTCTTTACTGTAGAAGTAATGCCCAAGAGGGACTACCACATCATCTTCATATTCAGTTATTATTTCCGAATAAATTGAAATGACATTCTCTGTTGAAATTAATGAAGGTGTTTGAGTGACCATGGGACTGGGTATAGACATGGTAACTTGAGGAGTAGTTAGAGGGGTAGAGGTAATCTGAGGAACTGTTGGGACAGGGGTTGGAGAAGGGATGGAAGTGAAGGCTTCAGAAAGTGGAACATGATCATCATTAGCAGGTGATGATGATGAGGGAATTGAAAGTGGCTCATCCACAGTGGGTAATGATAAAGTAGATATGGGTAATTGCAGAGGGACACTGGAAGACTGGACTTCTGCAATAATAGATGGGGGAATAGAAAATGGAACTAAGTTGTCTAAAAATGGAGTGGCTCTGGAATTCAAAGTATGAAAAAGTTGTGATATGGAAAATGGTGGCATCACCCCTAGAGACAAAGCAGAAAGATACTGAATATATGACAACAAAAATGATGAAGTTGTAATGTCAGGAGCAGTAGTAACCTCCAATACCTTTTGATCAGAAAAAGAGTGATCCATCTCAATAGTGTCTAACAAATATGTAACTGCTTGTGAATATTCAGTCACTTCTTGAGTTACTGACACTGGATGATGTGGTCCATCATCAACATCAATGTCAATGATATCAACAGTG
Organism: Larix kaempferi; assembly: GCA_027924585.1. NCBI lineage: Eukaryota > Viridiplantae > Streptophyta > Pinopsida > Pinales > Pinaceae > Larix > Larix kaempferi. The sequence goes on from BSBM01000114.1 coordinate 3,122,104, forward strand.
GGAACCTGTGATGTAGGGCTCAGGATTTTCTGTCTCTTAACTGGGTTGAATTCAACTATTATCAGATCATCAGATACCTGTATAGCTGCAGCAGTCACTTGAATATCCACAGTAAGCTTAGGTGATTCAATCATTTCAGTATCAATTACTGAAGTGATCTGTGCTAACTCCTGCTGAAAATGATGAGAGGTTTGCAACAAGGCTTTGACCTGCTCAGTTGTTTTTACCTGAGGAGGATTCTCCATGGGAGATTTACCTTTATTCCCATTTGGATAAGTAAGCATTAGAGGGGCATTAGCCTACTGGTTCTCCTTTTCTGCTCTATCCTTTCTCATTTGATGAAGCAGATTCATTTCCATCATTCTGTAGCTAAAAAAGTTAGCTTTAATTTCTTTCTGATATTTCATAATCTAATGCTTCTCATCTATGCTCTTGGCCCTCCAGGACCTCATAAAATGTATTCAATCCTTGGTAGATAGAATCATTTGGAAATTCTTCATGGACATAGTCCATCTTCATATGATAATTTTTAAAATGTGCATCAAGTAACTTCTTAGGATCATGCATCCTTTTGGGAGCAAAACCAAACTTTAAAGGAGCCACCTGGTCACCAAGCGCTGCAGCCCAATTTAAGGTTGGGATGACTCATGGCCCAAGGTTCAAAGAAAATTTAGGCCAACCGCTCTTTTTGGGACCAGTGAGCTTTCTGTAGACACCATCAGTAATAGTCTGATAAGAGACTTCTTGAATGACAAATCTGTTAGGCACTATTATGGGCAGAAGATGAACGGTGTCACTTCCCCGGACTCTGATATATGAATAGGACTCATAGACATACCAATCACTAATTGTATTGATGAAGGTTTTGGAATCATTTGAAAAGGCAGGTGCCTCTTGTTTGAATATCTTGAAATAGATGGTACCCATGAAATGGTCACAAATATCATAAAGTAATGGCACAAAATTGGTTTCCCATAGTGCTGAATGATAGATATGAACTGGTGGGTCTGAAGGGGTCCAATGCCATCCCAATTTAGGATATTGGAACTCATAGCAAAAGACATCAATAATGAAGGCTGACAAGAAGAAGTGTGTCTTTCTCAGGGCAGGTTCCTTTTGATAGTCTTGGATAGTTGTTTTAAGTTATGATGACAGGATAAATGCCCAAGGGAAGGATTCTCCCGTTGCTAAGACATGATGAGATATCGGATCCCTTTCAGCTTTGAAGATTGAACAATTTGGAAGGCCAAAGAGCCTACATAGCATGGTTTCCATTAAAGAGTAAAGCTCCCTAAACCATGAAATAGGGTATAGGTTATTAGCCTTTGGCACAAAGATGCTAGGTTTAATCATCCATGATTTCATCATTTCGTCGAAATTATACCTGGTTTTAGAGGATTGTATGAATTCAAAACTAAGAGTTTGCATAGCCAGTTTAAGATCAAAAGCTCTGATAAAGACTTCAGGGTGGAAGGTTGTCAATTGTGACCCTGTACTGCCATTGAATGACCGGTCCGTAACGGTTAGCATTGTCTACTATCCATTTTACTGTGTCCGTGGAAGGTAGGATAGTGGGCCGAGAAGCAATGGCATGGATTTGAGAATCTCTAATCTTCTCATATGCAGGTCGGTCTTAATTAATGTCGTAAAGGTCGTCATTATAAAAAATTGAATAGATTTTGGACTAGTCCATTTGATAATTTTCAGTATCCCTCTCACTGGTATCTGAGAAGATACCAAAATTCGAGTCTTTGGTCAGCAAATCCCTGTGGACTGTCTTAGATCGAGTGTTCCATGACATCTTGGCAAAGCCTAGAAATTTTGGTAAATAAATAAAACAAAATCAAACCTAAACCATAAACAGGAAAACTATCAATAGAAAATGCAAAATTGACAACAAACCAACCTGAAAATAACTGAACATTCGTTAGAATGACCCCTGGTAAGAAATCCACAGTAAAATCCACGTAGTAGAGTAATTTCCCGATAATGAAAATGATAGAGAAAAATAGGAAAAATCACATATTTATCGATTTTTGGTCGGATCAAATTTGGACCATAGGATTAAAGGAAACGAACGACTGAGATTACCCCTTGCGGGATGCAGGATCGGGTCACAAGTTTGATTTTCAAACTGTAGTCAAAATTTCCGCAATCCGCAATCCACAATTGCGGGTTGTGGGTTTCGGGATTGCAACTTTTCAAAATAACGGACGAAAGTGTTTCCTTAACCTGCAATCCGCAATTGCGGGTTGCGGGTTTCGGAAACAAAAACAAACTTAAAAGTAAGAATAACGTTTCTGCATCCTGCAATCTGAAATTGTGGGTTGCGGAGACACACACCGCAATTTATTAAAATAAGAACTTTCCGCAATCCGAATTCTGGGTTACAGGTTTCGCGTTGACAAAAACTTGAAAAGAAAGAACAAACAATTCCCGCAATCCGCAATTGCGAGTTTGTGGGTTTCAAGTTTTCAGGTTTTCGGGTTTTTGGGTTTTTAGGAAGAAAATAACATTTTGGAAAAAATGAAGGCTTTCCGCAAGTCAAGAAAACAATAAAAAGCTTAGAAATTTTTCAAAGGAAAAATGATAATTTACACAAACCAAAAGGAAAGGTACGAGATCATACAAACAAGGTTTAAGAATCTCGTTTTGATAAGAAACTTACCCAAATACCTTTGTATTTACAAAATTGGGTCTCCCATGTTCAAATGAAGCATGGGATCTGTTGTACTTACAACAATCATGTATCCTTCAACCATTGAGCCTTTTGAGCGTTCTCTTTGTCTAACAAATCCCTTCAATTCTTTCACGTGCCTCTCCACCAACCACATTGACCTTGTGTGTGCGAATCCACATATTTAAATCTCTTCCAGTAGGTGTATGAGGTAGTGTTCCTATGCATTGAAACATTTTGGAGGTACATAATTTTGTATCACACACATTAGTTGGGGAATTTATCTTTTCTAATACTTGATATCTTCTTTATCTATCTCTTTAGATGAGAACCACCTACAAGTATAAATAAATTTGGTGGATCACCACTAATATAAATAAGGAAAGCAAAGCAAGTATTGACTATACGATCAATAATTCAACTATAACTCTATGCATACCTCATGTACTTGCAAAGATCATAAATAACCTTCTTTATGTTGTTGTCAAAGAGATTAGGAAAAAATAGAGCTAGAGCATACTGCAACATGGACGTAACATATATTACTAACAAATAAGGTATAGATCATTACATATAATTGAAATAGAGATAAACATTAATTGCTAACATATAATGTATATATCAAAAAATAATCAAACTTGCAAAATGTTAAACCTTCATAAATGTATGCCAATCATGAGTTTTAGACCTGTCGAAATTGTATTCTTTGTTAATATATTAATTATGTTTGAAGCAAAACTAGTGGGAAATTTCATCTTCCATACAACCTCTTTTATAACAGTTCTCTCTTGCTATGTTAATAACCATGGAACATTGGTAGGATTTCCACTACCATAGAAATCCATCAAATGTTGCAATGAGTTGGATTCTTGAATGTCACTTATATTTTTTTTAAATTTTTCCTTGTTATGCCTCCCATCTATAATTTTTCACAAGCACTCTGTGACATTCTTTCCAATATGCATCGTGCCAAACAAATGACCTACTTGTAGGTGCTCATATTATGGAAACCGACTGAATTGGGAAGAGTATCATTTTAAAAGTCGTGGAAGCTGACCGTGATGACTTGAGAAGTATCAATGAAAGATTGATATTTTTTACTAGTCATGCTAAGTATGGAAATCTAAAAATAAATACAAGTGACTAAGAATGTAGTAGTAACTACAAAAACGTATTGCTTACCATGGATCTTCTAAAAGTCATTTTTCCATAGTTGAGGCATCATTATTCATGATTATTTTCCATTCTCTTCCTTTACATTAAATTCATTTATTTCGGTAATCCGATACCTATGGTCCTTATGGAGAAAATGCCTAAACTCATTGTACAACTCCTTTCCTAAACTTCTTGAGCATCTAGGTATGTTCTTGGACCACATACTAGACATGCATATTCTCCCTTTATTTGAATCCTTGCAAGTTATGGAATAGTGAATTAATATATTGAATTCCATAAATTACAAAAATAGGTTTAGTAATATATGACGCATAGCAATACATGACAAATTTACATACCACAAAAATGTGTAAGACTGGGTGCATCATGAATTGTCCATGTAAGTATTCCATGGAACTAAAATTGTTTTTGGCCTATAGGTTTGGAGATGTCATATATACTAATGTTGACCCATAATTTTAAAATCTCATCTATAATAGGCTCATGATAGACATCCACATCTTTAACTTGGTGCTTACCTAGTAGTTATTTGAAAAGTAAAATACATAATTAATAATTTCTTGATCATGCAACAATGAAAAAACATGGATTGCTTATATTGTGTTAACATTCTTAAAAATATAAGTACCTGCAACAATTAATGCGAACATGATGTGCTCCTTTTTAATTGTCATCCATGGAGGAAGGTTATTGTTTATAACAAAAACTGGCGAAACTGAGTAATTGGTTATGAGCTCTCCAAATGGATGGACACCATCAAGTGCCAATGAAATTCTAACATTACATGGTTCTTATTTAAAAATTGGCCATATTTACTCAGTGTCTTTGAATGCAAATCCATCCCTAGGCATTTGCATGACACCATCTTCACTTCTCTATCGTGCATGGTGTTAACACCTAAAAAGTGCTCACTAGCTCATTCCCTTACTCACATGACCCATTTGTCCACTTTTCCACCATCTGAGCCTCTGAAACCAACAAAAGGTCACCAAAAGACCTTAGTACACCCCTTTTTCCATTAAAAAAGATTATTTTTCCAAGAAAATTATAAAAAAACCCTCAAAAAGGGTCCAAATTCCCAAAAATATTAAAAAGGGAATTAAAATATTATTTTTATTCAAAAAAAGGAAAAAGGAGGGAAAAGTACCTAAACCATGTTGGTCAATACCATTTGGTTTCCACAAAACCACAAATGGTATCTCCCACCACCAAAACCTATAAAAAGGTGGTAGAGGCTCCTCATTTCACATCCATCCATTATCTCATCCTTATGCTGCTGAAATCTCCCTTGAGCATTTTAGCCATTGCAAACCACATTGGAGAAGAGACCATTGGAGATTGGAGTTGCTCATCCTTGGAGCTATTCAACCTCACCATTAGAGGTATTGATTCCGCAAGCACTTGCTTGCCCCATTCTTTCAATACAAATTCTTTATGCTATATGTTTTTGTTCTTGATTTCAAATTATTTTTGTTATTTGCTTAATATCTTTGCTTAGATCCATGAGTAGTCTTGTTTATTTAGTTTCTTGTTTTTATTTCTATTGAAACTGTTGCTACTAGTTAGCAGGTGCCCATAGCACTAAGCCTGGTTGCAAAACCGGGCCAACAGTTTTTGGCGACTCCGCTTTGGTTTGAACTATAGATCTCTAGTTTTGCCTTTAATATTAGTTTTTTATGAGTTTTTAACCTTTGGATCCATAGATCTGCCATCTTAGACAGCAGATCCATTGCTGCTCTGAGTTTTGGCCCCATAAACAGCCCGAAATTTTCAATTTTCGGGTTCGTTTCTTGGTTTCCGTGCACGGCTTCCGCCTCGCGGATTTTTGCCAGACAGTTGCGCGGTCCATCGCGACTTTTCTGCGTTTTTCTGCGCGGTCCATCGCGGGTTTTTTCCAGAAAGTCGCGCGGTCCATTGCGACTTTTCTGCGTTTTTCCGCGCTACACACTGCGGCTTCGCGGTCGATTTCCGCGCTGCCCATCGCGACTGTGCGGCTAAAACCCGCACGGTCCATCGCGACTGTGCGCCCAAAACCCGCGCGGTCCATCGCGACTGTACGTCCAAAACCCGCGCGGCCCATCGCGGCTGTGCCTCCAAAACCCGCGCGGCTGAAGTTTTCATTCAGCCATCCCGATTGTGAAAAACAATTTTACTGTACTTTCTGCCCATAGCACATTTTTTACAGTATTAAATTCTGCATATTTGACAGCTTTGAAAAAAAATTTACTATTTAAAGTGCATATCTAGAAATCTTTTTAAAAAATTTTCAAGAAAGTGAAAGAAACACTCATTTTGCATTTTCATCTAGATTCAAATTTTTTCTTGTTTACTTCTTTAAAAATCTTACCCTTAGCAATTTTTCTTGAAACGAAGAAATCCATTTATTCCTTTTAAAAAGAAGTCTATTATTTGCTTTCATAAATCCAAAAAATCCATTATTTTTTGAAAAGCATTTAAATTCCTTTTAGTGAAAAGTCATAAATATTTGCTTTTTATTTTCGAAAAATCCTTTATTTTTTGAAAATTTCCTGTAAAGCATTTAATTTTTTCAAGTTCAGTTTCCAACACCTCACGTGCACTCACACGATCACTTAATTGAACTAAGCCTTAAAACGTACCCTAATTTGAACACACTTTTAACCCCACTTGGGGAACACTAAAAGAATTATTGTAGCTAGGTAGTATTGGGGGGATAGGTGTTCCAATAACACCCCTCAGTTCTTACATCTGAGACATAGAAGTTGTCCAAATAGGGAGCTAAAATCTCTTAGTACTTTTTGGCGCGGTCACAACCGGTTTGTGGGAAGGCCTCTCCCTTAGGAGGGTTGAAGTCGCGAGGATGGTTCCGGAAGCCTGAGTGGAATACCGAAATCCATTCAGTAACCGAAGGGCTACCATTCGCAGTTCTCGGGATATCCCTGTATTGGGATATTGCGATCAAGGGACCAAACGGCAGATTTACCTTTTCTCGACGCGTCATGAACGGAGTATCCTAGTAGCCTGTCTTTAGGATTGATTACCCGGTGTCCCTCCCGGTAGGGGGATATCTAGCCGTTGTCTCAACATTCATATTGTCTGACTTGGATTTCATCACCTTGCAGAGGATATCGTCTGTTTGAGTCACAATACTTTTAGATTAGGTGTTTGCATGATTTCAACCTACCTGTGGTCTAGTTACACCTATTTTTTCTAGGAGCCGTTTGCATGTTGGTATTCTGACCAGTTGTTGCATTCCTCCACTTATTGTAGCACAGCTGCTAGAATAAGTGCTTTTTTTGAGGATTGATTTTTTTGGCCTGAGAGCCTTCTTTTTTCACTCCCCTTCTTGCACCCTTGGTTGCATTAGGGTTTTGAGTCTTTTATATATATCACCACCTGATACTTAAAACAAATTTTTTACCCAAACACATATTCTCACCATTGAGAATTTTAGACGCTCTCGTCGTCTACAGGGCGAACTCCCAGAGTTTATTCCACTTGGCTCTCCACGTCACGGACGCAGAGCCCTATCCCTTGATTCGACACATCGTCAATCAATTAGACAGTCATCCGATTCTGACATACCCCACTTCACTTTTGATTTGGAGGTAGAATCCGAAAACCCCACAGAGTTATCACCAACCACCATTATGTCTGGAACACCATTTGATCCACTGTTTACTAGCACCATTGGTGAGACATCTACAGACCCTTCTGCGGTGGTGCCATCCACGGCGACTACCACCCCCTTGGGTATGCCCAACATGGGTAACACTCCACATTTAGGAATGCCCAACATGGGTAACACTCCACATTTAGGAATGCCTAACACAGGGCCACCACCTGTCATGGGTATGCCCAACATGGGGGTTATACCCCCTTTGGTTTCCACGAACCCCATCCCAGGAATCCCTAATGCGATTCCCAACCCAAGTGCAACCCATGTTGCACTTGGAAGTGCTATCCCAGGAATCCCTAGTGCGATTCCTAACCCAAGTGTCACCCAAGCTGTACTTGGAGGCGCTGGCCCACACCAGACTACACCTATTGGAGGGCACATACCCTCCATACCTAGCATACCTTTAGGCGCTACTGGACCCCTACACCATACCACAATGGCTAGGCATGTCCCAGTTCCAGTCACCACATCTGCTAGTCTACCATACATGGCAAGTCTGAACCTGCCAGATTTAGCTAGGCTCACCAATGACCCCATCAGACATGATCCTGCGTGGCCCCATATGCCCACTAAGCTTCCCTCTGACATCCCTAAGTTTGAGGGTAAGGCAGGAGAAGACCCCCAGAATCACATCATGTCCTTCCATTTATGGTGTTCCTCCAACTCCATAGTGGATGACTCAATCCGCCTACGGATTTTACAACGCACCTTCACTGGCTCCGCAGCCAAATGGTATATCGAGCAGCCCCATGGGACGCATGCCACATTTACCTCCCTTGCCTTGACTTTCCTACAATTATTCCAGTTACCTGTCCGCTACGATGCGGGCGTCGAGATCCTACTGTCTTGCAGACAGAACACGGCCACGCATATCACTGACCATATTCATGATTGGCATCGGCGCCGAAGCCTATGCAAAATAAAATTAGACGACCGAATCTTCCTAGATTGGTTTCTAAAATCCCTCCTTCCTCTCATTGCGAAGGATGTAGCATCTGAAAGACCCCAGTCTGAAGAAGAGGCCATCCTCAAAGCTCAACAGTTTGATCTCATCTACGCCCAGTCGGGTTACCTATACACGATCATACCGGATGCCCCACGAGGCGACTCTGCACGCGGTGACACACCGGGGGCATCACATGTCGCTGATGGCATTATTGGCCAAATTACACCCCAAGCAAAACCTTTTAGTATGGTGAGCACCATGCCCGCCCCAGACCTTTCTAGGGCTACATCTAGCTCCGGAGCGACAACTTCGTATGCTCCAACAAACCAGACACATCACGTCCATGGACCCTCTTGTCCACAACATTGTTATGGCCAAGCGCCATCAGCATATGTACCTCCTACATACTATGCTCAACCTACGGTACAGACCCCCATGCAGTTCCCACAACATCCCATGCATTACCCACAACCGGTTGCACCAGCTAACCTCACACCTCCACCAGCTCAGGGGTACCAACAACCCCAACAGGCAACTGGACCACCTCCAGCTCCACCTACATACTATCCACCGCAACCTGCTCCCGCACCTGCGGCTCCTCAGAATCCCCCCAATTCTCAAGGGCATGTGTACGCACAACAACATCATCCCATTTACCAAAATAACCAACGCAACCAGGGTGGGCAACCAAACCGCGGAAGAGGACGCAACCGTGGAAACAATCAAAACCGTAACCAAGCACCACAACCTACCCATCCTCCGCAAAACAATAACGCGGCGCCTGCTCATCAGAATCCTGATCGACCACCTAAGCAAGCCAAAAATGCTAATTTACGAACAAACCATCCTTGTTCCATTTGCGGTGTCTATGGCCACTATACCCACGCTTGCCCACATTTGGAGCGAGCTCGACAACTATGGACAAATGACGCCCATCGTCAAGGGCAAGCGGCTCCTCAGCCGCCACCCAACCCCCCACCACCTCCACAACAACCTTTGGTACTACAAAACCCTTTTCCAACACAAGGAGTGGTGAACACTCAACCGTTAGCCCCCCCACAGGGCAACGTGCAACCACAACAAATTACTTACGTAGCTCCTGACCAACCCATGTTTGATTCAGGCACCCACCACTTATTAATGATGTCCACTGCCGACGTCAATATCCAAACCCGTCGGAACCAATACGGACCGACTGCTGAAGCCCCCCCCGCCGAAAAGGATACTAATGCTAATCCCACTGATCAGACATTGCGTATACCTCAGGTTCCACTCGATGGCACTTCTAAAGCACCTCGCTTCCCCCTTCGCCGAATCAACAATAACCCCAATGCACGGGCTGCGTCCAATTACAACATTGTAGATGACTTAGCTCAATCTCCCGCAGCCATGTCTGCGTTAGAAGTCTTAAAAACCTGTCCTACTCAGCGCAAGACTTTACTTTCCGCCATTGGGGCGATTGACCCAAATGATTCGAAATTGATGACCTTTGATTTAGACCAGTCTGAACCACGGCTGCCTTCCACCATAGCAGTCCAAGTTTCCGTTTCTATTCGGAATCTTGTCATCCATCGATGTATCATCGACGAGGGTGCCTCCACATGCGTCATGTCCACTTTTGTTTTGCAGAAGTTGGGATCTCCTACTCTCCAGCAATCCACCATTGCATTGCGGGCATATGACAGCCGGTCAGCTCAACCTCAAGGTCTACTACCCAAGGTCCCCGTCCAATTGGGTGGGAAAACTGTGCTCATCGACATAGAGGTCATTAACGCCCAGCTCGATTATAGCCTTTTACTTGGCCGCAGTTACATGTACGCCATGAAAGCAGTTGCCTCATCCGTTTTTCGTACCATGATGTTCCCCCACGAGGGACGCGTAGTCAAAATCGACCAACTCACCTACTATGATCCCAACGCCCCTGCAGCACCCGAGAATGTTCTTCCCATGATTGAACAACCAACTTCCAGTGCAAATACCTCCTTTGTCTCTTCTTTGGGACCCGGACTTTATTCAGATACACCAACGACCTCTACATTCCAGTCCATTCCACCACCGTCACCGGAAACCCATGTCGCAAACCTCTGTACCCTTTCACAGAATACACAAACACCCGGTAATCAACCACCATTGGTACCGAGTCACATCAGTGTTACACCTATCCACACCATTCCTTTTCTATTCCCCCCTTCGGGTGTAGTGAGCGCCCCGGTTATGGCTACCCTTAGTCTACCCGGTTTAACATTGGGATTACCCGTGTGGTATATTCCGCCTCCTGTTCGACCGCCGACACCAAACGTCATCCTCCAACCGGTACAACCTATTGTTACCACAAATCAACCTCCTCCTGGTGTCGCAATCCCTTCATCGTCAACGAAACCTCCTCCTGGTCTCACGATTGCTTCGACGTCAACGAATCCTCCTCTTCTTCCCAAGCCCACTGGGGGCAGAGGTCCACAACCATACACTGCTATACCACCTCCTAAGGAAGTTAAACCCCCACCGGTGTTTCGAGCCCCCCCTAAATGCTCGTTGTGCGATGAGATAGGCCATCCAACTCATCAATGCCCACATTTACCGGCACTCCAAGAGCATATGAATATGTTGGACGATGACATCAGCATCCCAGTAGTTAGACTAGATCCACCTCTATAGCCTCGCGACAAATCACTGCGCACTAACCATCCTTGTGCTATATGCAATGTTTACGGCCACTACTCTCACCATTGTCCTGATCTACCTGACTATAGAGCAGCGTTGTACGAGTTAAACAACGTCGACTTAGAGATATCTCCTCCCCTCATCGAGGAGATTCACCCCCCGCCATCATCCTCGTCGGAAGAAGTCAATACAATATATATGATTTCAACAACTTTCAAACCAGAACCCCTTTATTTATGGTCTGACTACTTCAATACTGATGAGCAAATTTTGGAGACACTCACTGCACCCGACTACCCTTGGGATGATATGCATCATCGCTCGTACTTCCTCCCGGAAGCATCTACCTCCACCGCATCCAACCAGCTATCGGTCGAGTCGAAAGACTTCATACCTACTAAGGTCGATTGGTTAAAGGACCCCATCCCAGCACCGGATGCCTTTGAAGAAGGGAACATGTCAAACATTTCACCCACTATACAGATAGACATTTCCACAACACCAGGGAAACCTGATCTCATCTCGCTCGGCGCATCTTGCACTCAAGCAGAAACTCAGGCATACAAAATGCTCTTCCAAGAGTTCCGAGACGTTTTTGCCTGGTCCTATACCGAGATGCCTGGTCTCGACCCCGCCATTATAGAGCACCACATTGATACATGGCCTGAGGTTCCCCCTGTTCGTCAGAAACAGCGACCCATTCACCCTTCCAAGCTCCCCGCTGTGAAGGCTGAGGTTGAGAAACTTCGGAAAGCAGGTTTCATTTACCCTATTCCGTACACCACCTGGGTGTCGAACCCCGTTCCCGTCAACAAAAAGCAGGGCACCCTTAGAGTATGCACTGACTTCCGCGATTTAAACCACGCTTGTCCAAAAGACAATTTCCCCACGCCATTCATTGACCAACTCATTGATGAGTGTGTGGGCCATGAAGTCCTATCCTTCATGGACGGGTTTTCCAGATATAACCAGATTCACATCCGCAAGGAGGATCAGTACAAGACTGCCTTTACCACCCCATGGGGCACCTTTGCCTATCGTGTCATGCCATTTGGCCTTAAAAATGCTGGTGCCACCTTCCAGCGAGCCATGACCTATTGCTTTCACGACTTGGTCCATATCCTACGAGTCTATCTTGACGACCTCACAGCTCGATCCCGAAAACGATCAGACCACCTTAATGACCTCCGGCAAGTTTTCCTGCGGTGTCGCAAATATAAAATCCGCTTGAACCCACACAAGTGTGTCTTTTGCGTCCCGGCTGGCCAGTTGTTGGGTTTCATTGTTTCCCGAGACGGAATCACTGTCGATCCTTTGAAAGTCAAAGCCATCTTAGAACTTCCGCCTCCTCGCACGCTTCGGCAGCTCCAGAGCCTACAAGGGCGGTCCAATTTCCTTAGGCACTTCGTTCCTGATTATGCCACCAAAGTCCACGGGTTCTTACGCTTACTTCGTACCCACATACCCTTTGTTTGGGATGAGCAAGCAGACACAGCATTCGAAGCCCTCAAGAAAGCTCTCACACAAACCCCTTAATATCCCCACCGGATTTCTCTCAAGACTTCACCCTTTATGTCTCGGCATCTGAATATGCTGTGTCCGGAGTTTTGGTCCAAGAAGATACCTCACACCAAGAGCATGTGATTTATTACGTCAGCCAGACCTTATCTGGCCCACCTCTAAATTACCCATACGAGGAAAGATTAGCCCTAGCTGTAGTCTTTTCCGTACAAAAATTGCGACACTACATCCTACTCAGTCATACCACGGTCGTGGCCGACTCCAACCCCATGGTCTATCTCCTCACCCGGCGGCTCCTACAAGGTCGTGTTGCTAAATGGGTCATTATCCTCCAAGAATATGACCTCACTTTCAGAACTCCCAAAAGCACCAAAGCCCTCGCGCTTGCTCACCTCATTACAGACCTCCCATCCTCTTCAACATCACCCGTTATCCAAACGGACCTGATTGACGAGCAAATCTTCATCATTTCGTCTGACGACCCTTGGTACGGAGACATTTTGACTTACCTTCGTACGCAAAAATTTCGACCACACATCGATCGTGATGGACGCCGTCGCATACGACACCACGCCCCCCGATACCTCCTGATTGGGGATGTACTTTACCGACGCGGCGTTGATACTATCTTACGCCGCTGCCTATCCCATAGTGAGGCAGAACAAGTCCTCAATGATTGTCATAGCGGTGCCTGCGGAGGCCATTTCTCCGGCATGGCCACTGCCCAGAAAATCATCCGGGCCGGTTATTTTTGGCCATCATTGTTTACTGATTGCATCACCGCAGTCAAGCATTGCCAGAACTGCCAACTATTTGCCCCCAAAGCAAGAACCCCCCCCCGCCCCCCTTCATCCAGTCGTCACTGTTGGACCATTCTGCAAATGGGCCATCGACTTCCTCGACTGCAACCCCCCGTCAGCCGGCGGTCACAAACACATCATTGTGGCTGTATATTATTTCACCAAGTGGGCAGAAGCCATGCCGACCTATAATTGCAAAGCCGACACTGCAGCACGGTTTTTCTTCAATCATGTTATCGCTCGTTTCGGAGTACCACAGCAACTAGTCTCTGACCACGGCTCTCACTTCGAAGATGCCGTCTGGAAGGAATTGTCAACCATGTTGAAATTTGAACACCATTTCTCTTCCGCTTACTATCCCCAAGGAAACGGCCAAGTCGAAGCGATCAATAAAATTTTGAAGACCATTCTCCAACGTACTGTAGAAAAGCACAAATCCAATTGGCACCACATGCTTTTCCCGGCACTATGGGCCTACCGCACCTCAACCAAAACCGCCACCGGTTTTACCCCTTTCCATTTAGTTCACGGTGTCGAATCCGTCCTCCCTATTGAGTGCCAGATTCCATCCTTGCATATCGCCGTTGAACTCCTACCGGACACTTCCCCGATCGAGGAACGTTTACTACTCCTAGAGCAAGCCGATGAAGATCGGCGCACCGCCATTCAAAACATGGAAGCAGCTAAACAACGATCGAAACTAAGTTACGACAAACACGTCCACCCAAGAACCTTTTCTGAGGGAGACCTTGTCCTCGCTTACGATCAAGCTCATGATAAAACCGGGAAGGGAAAGTTCGTGTCCATGTGGCAAGGCCCCTACATTATACACACCTGCCTCGGGCAGGGGGCATACATTCTGACCGATTCAGAAGGCAACACCCTACGCAACCCACGCAACGGGTTGTACCTTAAACGATTTTACCCATAGAAAATCTGATGGACACCATCGTCCATTTTAGTATAGGCATACACTTTTCGTTCACAAAAAATTTCAAAAAAAAAAAAACCTAAATATTTGTTTTTCTCTGCATGACCACAGATGGAGCCTCTTCCACTCTGCCATGTCGGTTTCGCTGATGGTGCAAGCCGTTGGTCTCCCAATCTCGCCTCCGCAGCTTGGGTAATATACTCCCCTTCACATGAGTTAATTCACATTGATGGAGTATGTTTAGGTGCCGCCACCAATAATCAAGCTGAATACGATGCCGTGACCGGTCTCCTGGCCGCTGCTCTCCAGATGAGCATACGTCACCTCAACGTTTTCTTGGACTCACAGCTCCTAGTTTCCCAGCTCAACAATGATTACCAGGTATGCGATCCCTATCTTTTCAGAAAATTCCTGTGCACTAAACAAATGGTTAGACAGTTTGAATCCATTACATTCACACATGTCCCAAGACACCTCAATAGTGTAGTAGATAATATGGCCAACAGTGTCCTCGACTGGCACACCAATCACATCACGTCATATCCATAAACAAAACATGCATCCATATGCATAACATGTGCTTCCACGGGCATAAAAACAAACAAACCAAATAATGCATCCATGTGCATAACATGTGCCTTCACGGGCATACATAAATCAACAAACATACTGCATCCACGTGCATAACATGTGCCTCCACGGGCATATACAAAAGACAAAGGTGCATCCACGTGCATACACGACAATATATACAAATATATATCCACATATATATACAAATCAAATAGTCAACATGTCATAAGTGCCCTCAGCACCCGATATACAAAAAATACTACTGTCATACAAAAAATGCTTCCCCATATGCTCATAAGCATTTGGGGGCAAGTACAATGTCATCTACTCATCTGGATCCCTAGGATCCTCCGGCCCCTCCACCGCCGCCCCCCGCTGGGTCAGGACGACCCCGAACTCGCCGCTCTGCTGGCCCCGCTGGATCGTCCCTCAGACGTATCCTCCCCTGAGCCGCCCCTGCCGGAGCATCTCCTCTACCATCCCCATGCCTCGCCGCGAGCACTGCTGTCCTCAACAGAAGCGACTGCCACTGAGGCGCCGCACCGAGACATCCCTGCAAAATATCCCGATCCAGGTCCCTCCAACCATCCTTGGGGAACCCAGCTAGGATCCGGGCAAAAGTACGGCGGACACCATCTATAGCGTCATCATCAGGGCCAACCCCTCGCCCACGAGCTGCATATCCTCCACCACGCGGAGGAGGTACAGGTTCAGGTGGATGAGCGACCACCATCGCCCGCCCCTGTCGAGCCACATAGTCAGGTGGTGGCACTGGACCCACATCTGCACAAAGCAAGTAAGCCATCAGATACTATACAATCATCAATGATAAATCAAACAACATATGATATAATATCAAATAAAACACAAAACATACCGTCTAAGCTCCAGGCCTGTCCTGGGGCACGAGGCATCTCTGCGTCACCTCGGTAGTCCATGCCGGCGTAGGGATAGTCCTCAATCACCAGAGGCATCTGCTCCCACTGCTGATAGAAATCCTCCGTGAAGTAGCCGCGGACGCCACCGTCGGCACGGGGCATCATCTGCCCCCACCTCATCATACGAGGCTCACTCGAAAGACCAGCACGAACGGGTACCGGTGGCCGCAAGGTCGGCACCCGCTCGAAGAAAAAACAGCATAAGAACGAGGCATAACAAAACTCGCCTCCCTCTCTAATGGCCTTGTCCAGATCTCTCCGGACACCAGTCAGGAACATCTGCGCCCAGGCGTAGTAAGTACCCTGTAGAACGGAATCCACCATCATCGTCTGCCCCCCAGACATACGATGTGGTTCAGCAGCACCCAATACCCGCAGAACGCAGGCACCAACAACTCGCATACCCCACTCACGTAGGGATCTCAGACTAATAGAGCTGTTTACCAAAACAGCATCATCCACACAGAAAGTCTGTAAGAGGTCCTCCATATCTACACCCGGAGGCAACCTCGGAGAAATATCACCCACCTCACCCAAGCGAGGCAACCCAGTCAAAAAATATACATCCGTGAGAGTAATCTCTAACCTCTCACCACCAATAATGAAGGCACCCTCTGCCGGCACCCACCACTACACGAGCTTGTTCAGGAGCCGCCTCACTGAACGTATAGGAGGGATCTGAGTGAACTTCAAGAGTCCGCTCATAGCCAGGGTCTGTCTAACCCCTCCATCAGTCTCAATCCTCAACATGAGATCACCATCGATCTCCCTCTCCCGCCACACGGACTGAGATCTCTGCAACATCCTGCCAGGAAAACAGAAAATTTTTTAGCCCCAGCACAAAAATTTTATAAAAATCCCATCGCGGATTTTACACAAAAAGCCGCGATGCCCATCGCGGCTTTTCCACAAAAAGCCGCGATGACCATCGCGACATCCATGAAAAAACCCGCGATGAACATCGCGGATTTTTGCCGGACAGTCGCGATGAACATCGCGACTATCCGCCATGAACTCGCGATGAACATCGCGGGTTCCGACCTCACAGTCGCGATGAACATCGCGACTGTGAGCCTAAAACCCACGCGGTTCATCGCGGGTTCAGCCCCGAAACCCGCGCGGTTCCACGTTGGAGAGTCAACGTGGAATTTCGCAGCCTTCGGGGGCCCGCCGCCAAACAAAAAAGACATAAATGAAAAGGCTAAGGCGAATAGAGTTACCTGCAACTCGCTAAATCGAAAACAAACGGTGAAATCTCCCGGAAATCAAGAAATTGCTCTGATAGCTCTATCAAACCCGCACGTAACAATGACAAGTCATTTGGGCTCCACGTCCTATTTATAGAAAATCTACCAATTTTCCAACGACCATTGCGGTATCATACGAAGTCCATTTCTCAAACCGTTGGTACCGTTGGGATCAGCACAGCGAGAACTTCATAGAGGTTCCTTCCTTTTCCCGTTTTCACGGGGTCCATTTTTTGACCATTTTTTAGCCCCCCTCGTCGCCTCGGTTTGCGTGCCACATCGGTCGTTCTATGTTTTCGACGTGCCTTATATCACCGGATTCAGTTTTCCGCGCTCGTGATGATGCTTGAGATCATTTCTCGCTCTCACCTTTAGATTTTTCGGGCATTTTTCCCATGCCCCCCTCGTCGCCTCGGTTTGCGTGCCACATCGGCCGTTCTCCGTTTTCGATGTGCCTTATATCGCCGGATTCAGTTTTCCGCGCTCATGATGATGCTCGAGATCATTTCTCGCTCTCACCTTTAGATTTTTCGGGCATTTTTCCCATGCCCCCCTCGTCGCCTCGGTTTGCGTGCCACATTGGCTGTTCTCCGTTTTCGATGTGCCTTATATCGCCGGATTCAGTTTTCCGCGCTCGTGATGATGCTTGAGATCATTTCTCGCTCTCACCTTTAGATTTTTCGGGCATTTTTCCCATGCCCCCCTCGTCGCCTCGGTTTGCGTGCCACATCGGCCGTTCTCCTTTTTCGATGTGCCTTATATCGCCGGATTCAGTTTTCCGCGCTCATGATGATGCTGGAGATCATTTCTCGCTCTCACCTTTAGATTTTTCGGGCATTTTTTCCCATGCCCCCCTCGTCGCCTCGGTTTGCGTGCCACATCGGTCGTTCTCCGTTTTCGATGTGCCTTATATCGCCGGATTCAGTTTTTCGTGCTCATGATGATGCTCGAGATCATTTCTCGCTCTCACCTTTAGATTTTTTAGGCATTTTTCCACGCCCCCTCGTCACCTCGGTTTGCGTGCCACATCGACCGTTCTCCGTTTCCAACAATCCTTATGTCACCGGATCCAGTTTTCCGCAAGATGACGATGCTTGAGACCTTTCCTCGCCCTCATCAATCCATTTTTGTTCGGTATAATTTTATCCCTTTTTCGGGCCGAGCAACCCCTTTTTACGAAAAAGGCACTTAGGGAGTTTCTGTTAAGCTCTTTTCTGACTCCTAAAACAATGAAAAGATCGCCGAGTAATCTTGCTTCCTTTCATGCTCGATAAACGTATCTGAAAGGGCGTCTACCTGGTATAAGTTTACCCCTTTTCCGGACCTCGTAGACCAATTACGAAAAAGGTATACTCTAGTCACAACCGGCTAGAAGAGTTCTCCATCCGCATCATTTTATGCTTTTTCGGGCCTTGGAGACTAAACTTACGAAAAAGAAACACCAATAGAGTCCACTTACCGCTTTCAAACTCTCTAAACATGAAAGCAACCATGAGCACGAACAGTCCTGGGCTCACAAATCCACAGGACAGTACCATCTCAGAGCACACTTTTATCCCTTCTTGGAGCTCATTAAAACTACGAAGAAGGACCCAATGGTGCCCCTTGGCGCCACGATAGATCATATCTACTCATCAGGCAGCTTCCCCATTTTGGTCGCCTTTGTTCAGAGTATTCTGCAGTATGTCACCCTGAAACTCCCTCGACAGCTACCATCAGCTTCACCCCCCCAGAGTCAGTACATACCCTTCAGTCCCCAAAAGATGATCCCCACACCTACAAGTCAGTTCCCTGCGCTGCCAGGTCAACCATGTCATCATGCTCTGAACAAAGGAAGTTTGAGTCTACCCATTTTTTGACCCAGTTATTTCCCATCCCCACAAGTATGTCAGTCCTACCAGCAGTACTACATCACTTCAGTTCTACACCTCGTGCTCCTATCAAGGAAAATCATTGCCTTGTTAGTGGCTGGTCTCCCTCTGTCGACGACAACCACATTGATTCCAGAGGATAGACCTAGAGGTCCCTGTGTCTTGGACTCATTACCATTTATGATGAGTGCCTACGAATCATTTCGAGAGGATTCCTCAGTGCCTCTCCAAATGGTTGTTTCTCACATGCTCGACTTCAACACCTTGATCGCATCGTTGAGACTCGCACAGGGTATTGGTCCGTTCAGTTATTAGTCGAAGACCCCGGATACTACCTGACTCCTCCACATTTGAGAATCTACCTATGGATACAACCAGTTACATTTTTTCTATACATATCTGGGTTGCGTATGGCAATAGTATTCAGATGTACCCCAGTTTTATACTCCCTCGAGTATACAGATACAAATACTTCCCAGAGATGGCTCACAGTCTTTGAGTCCCTACAGATGTTGGACACCTTCAATTTCAGCAGTTCAACAGTTATTCCATTGTATCAGTTATTGAGATCAGCCATGATCATGAGTATATCCCACAATAATGTCCCCTCTGGACCATTATGATGTGCCAGTATATTTCTTCATGTATTAGATCCCCCTTCTTGGGACTAATTGTTTTGTATATGTCTTGATACGAGCATGGGAATGCCCGCCTCGTCCTTTATCAGAGATTATACCTCATTCATATTGAGGCCATGTAATATTTTTTGTTTTTTGCAGCTTCCAAGGGCCGTGGCTCCAGTCTCCAACCGGTCTCTTCTCTCCCATAAACCCCAGAAAAAAGGACAAAGAACTATGATGTCTATCGGCCATACGATGAGCTCCTGCCCTCACACATCAGGGGGCAATCTGTTAACACCTAAAAAGTGCTCACTAGCTCATTCCCTTACTCACATGACCCATTTGTCCACTTTTCCACCATCTGAGCCTCTTAAACCAACAAAAGGTCACCAAAAGACCTTAGTACACCCCTTTTTCCATTAAAAAAGATTATTTTTCCAAGAAAATCATAAAAAAACCCTAAAAAAGGGTCCAAATTCCCAAAAATATTAAAAAGGGAATTAAAATATTATTTTTATTCAAAAAAAGGAAAAAGGAGGGAAAAGTACCTAAACCATGTTGGTCAATACCATTTGGTTTCCACAAAACCACAAATGGTATCTCCCACCACCAAAACCTATAAAAAGGTGGTAGAGGCTCCTCATTTCACATCCATCCATTATCTCATCCTTATGCTGCTGAAATCTCCCTTGAGCATTTTAGCCATTGCAAACCACATTGGAGAAGAGACCATTGGAGATTGGAGTTGCTCATCCTTGGAGCTATTCAACCTCACCATTAGAGGTATTGATTCCGCAAGCACTTGCTTGCCCCATTCTTTCAATACAAATTCTTTATGTTATATGTTTTTGTTCTTGATTTCAAATTATTTTTGTTATTTGCTTAATATCTTTGCTTAGATCCATGAATAGTCTTGTTTATTTAGTTTCTTGTTTTTATTTCTATTGAAACTGCTGCTACTAGTTAGCAGGTGCCCATAGCACTAAGCCTGGTTGCAAAACCGGGCCAACACATGGTAATCCATAAATTTTGCAATGTTTTTACACCTGAACAGTCATTGAAAACATGGAATTATTACGATATGGAGAAGAAATTTTGTTAAGCCCTAAATGTTGGAACATTACCCCCTATATTGAAGCTCATTAAATATTATTGATGTCATATTGGGTCTATTATTGGTAATTTTCATTAGAATTATTATATTAGTTATGTCGTCTTGGGTATATTAGTTGTAATTGTACCTCTTTATCTCCTATATGTAGGAAGGAGACCTTTTTATTTGAATCGTCTCATCGTGCCTTGTCTTCTGTAGTTAGTACATTTTATAAGGAGATTGTCCCCTCAAATAGAATTGATATTCATCTATTTTCTTCATTATTAAGGCGTGGATTACTCTTTCTGGTCTCTTCATTCTCTTTTCATGCTCTTTGGGGACTTTGTTGCTTAACATTTGGTATCGGAGCTTGGACACTTCCAAAACGAGACATCTTGGAATTTTCACTATAACTTTTTTCTACAAGATTCGGACAACAAAACTTAGAACCCATCTAGAAAAATACCAATATATCTGTGATATAATTTTCAAATTTTTTATGTATTACATATTCAAAGATATACCCATTAGAAGTTAGGGTTTCTGACTAGTCCAAAAACTAGTCTAAAACATGTGTTATGGGAAAAATGGGTGTATCTGGAGAATGAAATATACAAATTGAGTGAGACCTATTAAATTATAAATAAGACATATCATGCTATATTTGGTACCAATTTCATAATCATACTAAAAAAATGGACATGTGGCAGGTCGTACACCCTCTCTCTTCTTAAAAGGCCAAAAATAACAAGTGTTGGGAAAATTGGCACAACCATTTTCTGGCACATCCAAACTCAATGAAACCTATGGAATTGGAAAGAGAACATACCAGGATACCACAAGATGATATTTTAGACCCAGAGAGTCTAAAATTTTATGGTTACCTCAGTTTGAAGGTTGGATAGCAAATTTGTCTTTAAATAAGGGTTTGAAAAAGGTACGTCATTTTAAATTTGAATAAATTTTAGTAGAAGGATCTATTTGAGGTGAAACCTATTGAAATATTGTAACTTCTAATAATATTCTATTTGTACTTTATCTGGAGATGTTTCATTCCTCCATCAGGACATTATTATATATTTGAAGATGTTTATTCCTCTGTCAGGATGTTGTAACTAGGGTTATTAGACTTCCCTAGTGGGGTTGTCCCTAAGTTAAGTGTTTAGGGGTTATTAGACTCTCCTAGGAGAAGTCGACCCAGTTAGGGTTAAAAGTCAAGTGAAGTAAAGTATAAATAGAGGATGTGTGTTCCTCATTTATCACACTCACTCACTCATTCACTCACTTGGGAATTGTGCATAGGAGAGAGAGAGATCTACGAAGGAGAGGAAGGAGCTCTTGTTTGGGGTTTACATCTTTGTATTTGTTGGTCATCTATATTCAGGAAGCTTTGATGGGTTTTCTACCCCATGAGGGTTTCCCAAGATAAATCTGTGTCTATCTTGTAATTGTGTTTCTTTCAATGATCCTTATTATGCTCTTGTTGTGAATTTTATGCTAAAACTTAACATGGTATCATAACTAGCCTGAATAGGACATCTTTCACAAGGTGAAAATACCTCTCTCTCCTCCTCCGGTGAAAATTAGGGTTTCTGCAAAAGTTGGAATTTTTGGAATCTGAGAGCATGGATAGATGCTCCTCCTCAAAAGCGAAATTTTGAGCCCTAGATCGAACTTTTTGAGTGGGTATATCTTCAGGAAATTCAAACCCTAGTTTGAATTCTAGACCAGAACTACCAGAAAACCAATCAACCAGAAAAACTGTGAACCTGTGCACCAGTGAACCAGAAAAGTTGTGAACTTGTGCACTAGTAAACCAAAAAATCTGTGCACTAGTGAACCAATGAACCACTAAATCAGAAAATCTGTTGCAGATCTGAATTTCGCTGGTCAAGCTTGAAGGGTGAAAAGTTGAAGTTTTCAGAAATCAAGTACACCAGTCAACTCAATTCAGTCAAGCACATCTCCTGGTAAGGTTAGTTTTTCATTTTAAGAATTTTAAATTTTTGGTGACCTCTTGGATAAGATGGACCTGAGCATTAAGCTTAAGGACAAGCTAGAGGGTATAGAGAATTTATGGGAATGGAAATATATGATTGGTCTCATTCTTGAAGAGAATGATCTTGCCCAATACATCAAAGATGAGGTTGCAGAACCTGCGAAAGATGAAGCTAAAGAGAAGTACAAGAAGGATATGATTAGGGAAAAGAGGATCATTGTTGATTCCATCAAAGACCACTTGATTCCCCAAGTGTCATCCAGGAAGACCCTGAAGGAAATGTATGAATCCCTAGACAGAATGTAGGAAGGGAGGAACATCAATAAGAAGATGAACCTAAGAGCTCAATTGAAGAGCACTAAGATGAATCAAGGAGAATCTATTCAAGATTACTTCACAAGGGTCTCCTAGTTCAAGGAACAACTAGAAGCCATTGGAGACAACCTTGATGAAGATGAACTAGTCATGACTGCTCTCAATGGTCTCACTAGACCTTGGGATTCATTCATCCAAACCATGTGTTCCAGAAAGGAAAGCATGAAGTTTGATATTGTATGGGAGGATTGCATTAAAGAAGAGGCTCGAGTAGCCAATAGAGTGGCCCTACTCAAAGAAGATAATCAAGCATTAGCCACCCATACCAAAAGAAGAAGGAATCAATCCAACTTCAAGAAGGAAATTCACAAGGAGTCTCAACCTCCACAACGGTTTCAAAAGAATAGAAGAACCATTCCAAGAAGAAATTACTCTTCATTCCAATGTTTCATTTGTCACAAAATAGGACACATTTCTAGGGATTGTCCTTCAAGGAAGAAGAACAAGAGTTTCCACCACAGAAGACATCAAGCACATCGAGCAAAAGCTGATAGTGAAGATGAAGAGGAAGAAATACCTCAAAGGAAAAGAGCTAAAGTAGAAGAAGAAGATGCAGAAGAGTATGTTCTATTCTCTACACTCTTTGGGTCTGTAACACCTGGAGAAGACACATGGCTTATTGATAGTGGTGTTTCAAAGCACATGATAGGACAAAAGAAAACTCTTTCAAGACTTCAAGAGAATACCTCTCCACAGAAAGTATCATTAGGAGATGACTATCAATATCCTATCAAAGGAATTGGTGAAGCAAGCTACAAGCTTGATTCTGGAACCCCCATGAAGATGAAGGAAGTTTTTATATGTACCAAGTTTGAAGAAGAACCTACTTTCTATCTCAGCATTAGATAAGAAAGGCTATAGGGTTGCATTCATAGATGGACAAGTACTCATGTGGCCCAAAGGAAAATCAATTGAGGATGCAATTGTTATTGGTGAAGAGGAAGGAGGGCTATATAAACTCAAGGGACATTAAGAAGCAACCCTTTTTCATGAAGCTACTAGCCCAAGTGAGCTATGGCATAGAAGGCTTGCTCACATCAACTACAAATCGTTACCCTATGTGAGCAAAGTAGTAACATGATTACCATATTTGAAGGTTGATCATGAAGGCACTTGCAAAGGATGTGCAAAAGGGAAGAATATCAAGAATCCATTTCCAAAGAGTGAAACAAAGACTAAAAGTACTTTGGAATTGATTCATTCAGATGTATGTGGTCCAATTCCCTCCACATCCTTGAGTGGATATGAATACTACCTTACATTTATTGATGACTATTCAAGAAAGACTTGGATATATTTCCCGAAAGGAAAAGATGAAGTCTTTGGAAAATTCAAGGAATTCAAAGTGTTGATAGAAAATCACTCAGAAAAGACAATCAAGACACTCATGACGGATAATGGTGGAGAATATACTTCAAAGCATTTTGAATTATTTTGTAAAGAAGCTAGAATCAAGAGGGAACTAACGACTCCCTACAATCCTCAACAAAATGGTGTTGCAGAAAGAAAGAATAGAACCATCATGGAAGCAGTGAAGACAATGATACATGATCAAGATCTTCCTATGCATCTATGGGCTGAAGCAGCAAGGACCGCAGTCTATGTCCAAAATAGATTGTCTCATAGTGCCCTTGGATTCAAGAATCCAGAGGAAATGTTCATAGGGAAGAATCCTAGGGTAATCCACCTCAAAATATTTGGGTGCTCTGTATGTGTTCACATACCAAAAGAGAAGAGAACTAAGCTGGATCCTTCCAAAAAGAAGGGAATATTTGTTGGGAATTATGAAGCATCCAAATCATTCAGAGTATTCATCCTAGGATTCCATCACATGGAAATTAGTAGAGATGTAACATTTGATGAAGAAGCTACTTTCAAAAGATCTAGAAAGATCCAGTGTGAAGAAGTATATGAAGAAGATATACCTTCTAGAAATATAGGAGTTGTTTCCTTCCTTGAAGAAGAAACACCAGAAGACCATGATATGATAGAACCTCAAGAAGCCCCACCTATGAACATATCATGAAAGAGAAAGCCAGCACGGGAAAGAGAATTTATACAAGAAGCAAAATGATATGGAGCTCCAGAAGGCTCCACTAGAGCAAGCAAGAAACCAAAGCCATTTTCCAGCTATGTGGCTTTGATGTGTGATCTTGTAGATCAAGAACCTACCAGTTATGAAGAATCAATTCATAAGAAAGAATGGGTAGAAGCAATGATGGAGGAATACCAATCAATAATGAGGAATGATGTTTGGGATGTAGTTCCCAAACCAAAAGACAAGAGTGTGGTATCCTCCAAGTGGATAT
Organism: Larix kaempferi; assembly: GCA_027924585.1. NCBI lineage: Eukaryota > Viridiplantae > Streptophyta > Pinopsida > Pinales > Pinaceae > Larix > Larix kaempferi. Next base: position 3,147,499 of record BSBM01000114.1, read on the forward strand.
ACAAGATAAAGCATGTTGTGGATGGTAGCATTGAAAGGTATAAGGCAAGGTTTGTGGCCAGAGGATTCTCTTAGAAAGAGGGAATTGACTATGAAGAAACATTTGCACCAATTGCAAGGTACACTTCCATCATAACCATCATGGCACTTGCATCCATGATGAAGTGGAGATTACATCAGATGGATGTGAAGAAATCCTTCCTGAATGGTGTGATTGAGGAAGAAGTGTACATAGAACAACCACAAGGATTTGAGGTTGAAGATAGAAGAACTCACGCATGTAAGTTGAAGAAAGATATGTACGGGTTGAAACAAGCTCCTAGATCTTGGTACAGAAGAATTGATAGCTTCTTGACAAGCTTGGGTTTACCAAAAGTAAAGATGATCCTAACCTTTACCTTAAGGTTATGGATGATGAACCTGTCATACTATTACTGTATGTAGATGACTATTTCTGACAGGAAATGAGAAATAGATCATGGAAAGCAAGAAGAAGCTAGCTACAGAATTTGAGATGAAAGATCTCGGATTGAAGCATTACTTACTAGGTTTGTGTTAGGAACCCATGTCAAGCCTTCTATTTACTTTGTTAGTATATTGTTGTTGGACGCATATGCTTTGTAAGTCATCTCGTAGTATTTGTTGATCCATAGTTTGTCTTATTGTTGTTAGACGCATATCCTTTGTAAGTCATCACATAGTAATTGTTGATCCATAGTTTGTATTGGCCCATGGTTTTTATTGACACATGGTATTGGCGCCTAGACTTAGTATATAAGTTTGTGTTGAGACCAATGAAGGTACCATGAAGTTATTTGTATTGATCATGCTCAAAGGAGGTTGCCCCCTCGAAGTGGCCCGCGATCAATAAAAGAAGTTATGATTTCTATTATTTCTACTATCTCGTGTATTTTCATTAATTAATTGTTACAGGTTCTTCACATCTGGTATCAGAGCACTTTCTTGGGCTCGCTGGGTAAAATTTCTGCCAATTTTTTTTTTCGCATCTGTTGCAGCTTTAGATCTAGGAATAATCCCTATCCGTTGAACTATGGGAAGTACTTGGGAATAAGCCCTAAAAATCATTGTGAGGAGTACCACAGGAACCCCACAATAGTTGGCACTTTGAGAGGACCTGCCAGCGAAAAGGGAAATGACCCCTACTTGATTGACTAGTTCCCACCCGTGAGGTAAACCAAGAGTTGTCATTTGTGGCAAAGCGGTTATCAGTTTTACCTGAACCGTAGAGTGAGGGGTACTGCCCCAATACGTAAGCCGTCAGACAACATTGGTGGCTAAGTGAATCCCTTGAATCGATAGGAAGCCGAACCTACTTGGGTTCCATATCTATTTTCAGCTGAACTATTGCCGATCACTTCCACGCCATTGCAGATCCATCTATTGCCGATCACTTCTGTGCCATTGTAGATCCATTTTGAAAGCCGGTACAAATCCAGTCTAAAAGTCGTTTTAGATCCAGCCATTTTTAATCCATTATGAGCCATTCTATATCCCTCCATTCCGAAAGTTGTTTAAGATCCATTGAAAAAAAAAAAAAAAATTATATCTCCATATCTCCCTTATTTTAACTCTGTTTTCCTTGAAACTTCACTGACACCCCTGCAATCCCATTTTGCATATTTCATTCCTGAGGACCCTATCCCAAATTCCACTTCCCAAAGCCATAAATCCCACATTTGTCTATTTTTAGGACTTGCCATAACTTCTTCAATTTTCACCCACTCGCCTCCAAATTTTGCCACCATGTTCACTTCGTATTTCTGCTTCTTTGTCCCTCTTTGACAATTTTTCTCATTCTTTCACCTTGCTTCTGAAATCCCCATTTTTTGCTTCCCTGTCCATCAGAAAGTGTCCAAAACCTAGTCAAACCCCAATTACTCCTCCGAGTTTTTCCCAAATACAAATTTCCCTTTACTAAATAAGCTTTTGTTTGTGTTTTTCTATCCATCCCCCCCCCCAAAAAAAAAAAACTCCTAGTTATGGTTGTCACCCGTGTAGTAACAAAAACCATGGAGGAAGCACTTGCAGCCATCCAAACCAAACTCCAAGATATGGATGAAATTTTTTTTCAGCCTCCATCTTTATCATTCATCCATGAACAATAACTGACAGCAAGAATCTTCTGCAACCAATGGGTTCTCTTCTTCCAACAATTTTCGTGGTCCAAAGCTTAAATTTCCTTGCTTCAATGGTACTGATCCGACTGGATGGATCTATCGTGTAGAACAATATTTCATTTTGCATAATACTTTTGATGTCCAAAAAGTTCCACTTGCATCTTTTCATTTGGAATAGGAAGCCCTTCAATGGTACCGTTGGTACATCAAGGCTCATGACGAGCCAAAATGGACAAATTTTTGCCAACTCCTTTTGCAACGATTTGGTCCTAGTGCTTTTGATGACTTCACTGGAGCACTCACTAAACTTCATCAAAGTGGCACTGTGAGAGAGTATCAGACATAATTTGAGAAACTAGCCAATCACACAGAAGGAGTGTCTGATGAATTCTACAGGAGTTGTTTTATCAGTGGTCTTAAGGATGAAATCCGGTCACAGGTTAAAATGTTTTATCCCAACACAACAATGGAAGTCCTAGGGTTGGTTAAGTTGGCAGAAGACAAGATTGCATCCCAACAACGCTCCAAACCCACTTTTGTTCCCTTTCGAAATATGGGTTCTCAATGACCTCCCATCCCGCCAGCTCCTCTACCAACTCATATCAAGCATTTGTCTGAAACAGAGATGCAGGCATGCAAAGAAAAAGGGCTTTGTTAGTATTGTGATGAGAAATTCACTCGAGGACATAGATGTGTTCAACAAAAGCTCTATCTCTTGGATATGGATTCTCCGCCTACCTCTACAATTGGTGAAGAAACTCCAGATACAATGGATGATCAGGTCGACATTCACGAGCCACCTATTGAACCCCCATCTCAGGGTGAACAACCAGAGATATCTCTCCACGCTTTATATGCAGTCACCACCCCCCAAACAATGCGGGTCAGGGGTTACTTCAAGAATCTTCCTCTTACAATACTCATTGATTCTGGTAGCACTCATAACTTCATTGACCCTCGGATCGCCAAACATGCTAATTGTTTTGTCCATCCTTGCTCCAACTTTGAAGTCAGGGTTGCCAATGGGGGTACCTTACCTTGCAAGGGGAAGTGTCACAATGTGCGTATTTCTCTGGAAGATTATAACCTACGCTCTAACATGTTTACCTTGTCCCTAGGAGGATGTGATGTGGTTTTGGGTGTTCAATGGTTACGCACACTTGGCCCCATATTATGGGATTTTGATGAACCTTGGATGCAGTTTTTCGTCAATGGGAAACAACGCAAATTTAAGGGCTTACAACAAGGGTCTCTCCGTATCATTAGTTCACATTGCTTGGAAAAGATCCTTAAGAAGAATTCACATGGTGTCATCGCTCAACTCCATTCCATTTAGATGCACCCATCAACGGTCTCCCCTACTTCCTTGGATAGATATGCAGGTGTCCTTGCTGAACCAGTGGGATTGTCGCCTTCAAGAGACCTTTTCGGTAAGAATTTAGCCGCATCTACATCTCAGCAGGAAATGATGGCTATTTTGCATGCAGCACAAAAGTGGCAGCCATACCTCTTAGGGAATTATTTCTGCATCAAGACTGATCTCCAAAGTCTGGAAAATTTTCTGGAACAATGTGTCTCCTCCCCAACACACCTAAAATGGGTTATCCAACTCATGGGTTATGCCTATGTGATCACTTACAAGAAGGGTAAGGACAATATGGTGGCAGATGCTCCTTCTCGCACATTTGATGACCCAGTTTCTCTTACTGCTATTTCTCTACTTGTTCCAAATTGGTTGCAATCTATTCAACAAGGATATCTCTTCTATGAACTCCATGCTTCTTCATCAGTAGGGCACTCTGGGTTCCTCAAAATGTATGACTGGGAACAATGTAACTTCTTTTGGCAGGGTCTGAAAATGACAATTCAACAGATGGTGGCTAACTGTGATACTTTCCAAGTCAACAAGGATGAAACGACACTCCTTTCGGGACTGCTCGAACCCCTTCCCATCCCTACACAGATTTGGACAACTATTTCTATGGATTTCCTAGAAGCACTCCAGTGGTACAACACCACATCTAAAAGGACACCATATGAAGCAGTCTTAGGACAGGCACCACCAATTCTTTTTCCATACACCCTCAGCAGCTCCCTAGTTCAGGCAATTGACTCGATTCTTCAAAACTGCGATCAGATTCTTCTCATTCTGCAAGACAATCTTCACATGGAAAGAATTCGAATGAAACAACAAGCCGACCAGCACCATTCTGAGCGCACTTTTCATGCAACTGATATGGTTCTTCTTCGTCTAAATCCTTCCAAGCAACCCTCCCTAAAACTCACAAGGCGTCAGTGGCCCGGAATGCAACCCGAGGATGCTACAGGGGAACCACTCCTTCAGATTCTGCATCAATTTCCACATCTAAAGCTTTGAGGACAAAGCTTTTTCTAAGGGAGAGGGGATGTTAGGAACCCATGTCAACCCTTCTATTTACTTTGTTAGTATATTGTTGTTGAACGCATATGCTTTGTTAGTCGTCCTGTAGTATTTGTTGATCCATAGTTTATCTTATTGTTGTTGGACGCATATGCTTTGTAAGTCGTCCCGTAGTAATTGTTGATCCATAGTTTGTATTGGCCCATGGTTTGTATTGACACATGGTATTGACCCATGGTATTGGCGCCTAGACTTAGTATATAAGTTTGTGTTGAAACAAATGAAGGTACCGTGAAGTTATTTGTATTGAGCTTGCTCAAAGGAGGTTTCCCCCTCGAAGTGGCCTGCGATCAATAAAAGCGATTTCGAGTTCTATTATTTCTGATATCTCATGTATTTTAATTAATTAATTGTTGCAGGTTCTTCACAGTTTGGAAGTATGGAAAGGCCCAGAAGGAATATTTCTCAACCAGGGAAAGTATGCTGTGTAAATCTTAAAAATATTTGCTATGTTGGAATGTAAAGCCATGGCCACTCCCATGGATACCAAATTGAAGTTGTTTGTTGGTGAATCGTCAGAATTAGTGGATATGACTCATTACAGATAGATTATTGGGTCACTGATGTATCTGACAAATACCAGGCCAGATATATGCTTTGCTGTGAACACCCTAAGCCAATATCTAGTTGAGCCTAGACATGTTCACCCGATAGCTGCAAAGCATGTGACAAGGTACCTAAAAGGTACGATAGACATTGGTCTATATTATCTTGGAGATAATGATTTAAGATTGTATGGTTATACAGATGCATATTGGGCTGGAAGTGTCTCGGACAGAAAGAGCACATCAAGTGGATGTTATTGTCTGGGATTTGCTATGATCTTGTGGTTTAGCAGGAAGCAGTAGAGTGTGGCTCTCAGCACTGCTAAAGTGGAATATATAGCAGCTTTCTATGCTAGTTGTGAATCCATATGGCTTCGGAAGTTGCTATCAGGACTATTTGACTTAGAGATGGATCCCACTGTGATCCTGTGTGACAACCAAAGTTGTATCAAGATGACAGAGAATCTAGTATTCCATGATAAGTCAAAGCACATAGAGATCTGATATTTTTATAAACGGGATATGGTGCAGAAAGGAGCTATAAAGCTCGAGTATGTGAGAACTCATGAGCAAGTTGTTGATGTATTGACCAAGCCTCTGTCTCGAGTAAAGTTTGAGTATTTTCGAGACAATCTTGGTGTAGTTCAGAAGGACCCTCCTCGAAAGGAGGAGTGATATCGTCGATGATGATATTTGCATACTGGTATCGATGTGGATACATGTATCGATGATGATGTTTCCCATACCGACGGTAAGTTTGATGATGAGGATACCTGTATTGATGATGTGGATATATGTATCGATGATGAGGATACTTGTATCGATGATAAGGTTACCAGTTCCGATGATGAGGATTCCTGTACCGACAATGAGGTCGATGAAGTGGTACTTAGATTTTTTCTAAGAGGACTGGTGGGATTGATCATCCCTAGACAGTGATCCCGTAATTCCGAAAGGAAGGATAGTCTTAAATATTGATCCTTAGACTAGAATCCCATAATTTTGAAAGGAATTATTTTCTAAGATGTGAGTAGTGGACAAGGATCCCATAATTCCGAAAGGAAGGATCGTCCAAGTGTGGTAGCTCCATAAAGACTGGGTCCCATAATTATGAAAGGAAGGATTGTCTGAGCACCACCAATGTTGATGGACTAGAGTCCCGTAATTCCGAAAGGAAGGACTGTCCATGGTCCCGTAATTCCGAAAGGAAGGACTGTACATGATCCCGTAATTCCAAAAGGAAGTATCACCATAGTTGATGGACTAGAATCCTGTAATTCTGAAAGGAAGGATTGTCCATGATCCCGTAATTCTGAAAGGAAGGATCACCAAAGTTTATGGACTACAATCTCGTAATTCCGAAAGGAAGTATTTTCGATGATCCCGTAATTTTGAAAGGAAGGATCACCAAAGTTGATGGACTAGAATCCCATAATTCCGAAAGGAAGGATTGTCCATGATCCCGTAATTCTACAAGGAAGGATCACCAAAGTTGATGTACTAGAATCTCATAATCCTAAAGGAAGGATTTTCCATGATCCCGTAATTCCGAAAGGAAGGATCGCCAAAGTTGTTGGACTATGGTCTCGTAATTCCAAAAGGAAGGACTATCCACGATCTCGTAATTCCGAAAGGAAGGATCATGTGTGTTGCATATTATGATGCTGTTGATTGGGAGATTCATACGATGAGGCTGTTGATCGAGAGATCCATATGATGTTGTTGATCGGAAGATCTAGATGATGATGTTGTTGAACGAAAGATCCATATGATGTTGTTGATTGGAAGATCCAGATAATGATGCTGCTGTCATTGATCGGAAGATCTAGATGATGAAGACTTAGTACTAACGATGTTGATGATCCAGTATTGATTATGTTCCAGTAACTGTTTGAGTTACTGATGATGACTGAAGAAATATTCCAATGATTTATAGATGTATCATGTATGATGTTGATGACTCCTTTATCCAACATATTTTGTTAGGATATCCTTCTCTTTAAGGGGGGGTGTTGAAATATTGTAACTTCTAAGAATATTCTATTTGTACTTTATCTGGAGATGTTTCATTCCTCCATCGGGACATTATTATATATCTGAAGATTTTTATTCCTCCATCAGGATGTTGTAACTAGGGTTATTAGACTTCCCTAGTGGGGTCGGCCCTGATTTAAGTGTTTAGGGGTTATTAGACTCTCCTAGGAGAAGTCACCCCAGTTAGGGTTAAAATTCTAGTGAAGTAAAGTATAAATAGATTATGTGTGTTCCTCATTTATCACACTCACTCACTTGTGAATTGTGCATAGGAGAGAGAGAGATCTGCGAAGGAGGATAAGGAGCTCTTGTTTGGGGTTTACATCTTTGTATTTGTTGGTCATCTATATTCAGGAAGCTTTGTTGGGTTTTTTATCCCATGAGGGTTTCCTAGGATAAATCTGTGTCTATCTTGCGATTATGTTTCTTTTAGTGATCCTTATTATTCTCTTGTTGTGAATTTTATGCTAAAACTTAACAAAACCAAGGTGTGATATCTATATATATTGTTCAAAATTCCACCAAAATTCAATGGAAAAAATTACACTCCAATCAAACCACTTGAGGAGTCATCTCTAACCTACGATGAAAGTGAAGACCTATCTTTTCGAGTGTCCAATTTGGAAGATATGATTAAAGGGTCTATAAAAACGTTTGATTTACTTACTTTAAAGGGAAGGATGGGAAACATGGAGAATATGATGGGACATATGGATAATAAGATGGAGCAAAATATGAAAAATATTGTTAATCTCACACAAAATTCAAAGGATAATCTTCGTACAGGTGATGACACATTCTGAAGTACTTAGGAAGATAAAAATAATGTCCATGTTGATAGACCTTCCATTAATAAGAATATTCCAAGAGGAATTGATTCTAGTAATGGAAGTAACCAGGGATGGTCCCCAAGGGGTATCCAAATCCCTAATATTAACATGAGGAATTTTGATGGCAAGGATCCCATAACATGGATATTCTAGATGGAGCAATTCGTTGATATACACTATGTGCCAAATGTCCAAAAGTTATCTATTGCATATTTATATTTAGAACATGAGAAATTTGTGTCGTACCAATGGCTTTGTGTTAATGCAAAAAGAACGCCATTATCTCTTGGTCCATTTTTACAGAATAATTAATATAATATCTTGATGATGTTAAGAGCAATTCCTTCTTTACCCAATTGATAAATCTAAGGACAAATGGTCTAGTAAGAGAGCACATTCAATAGTTTCAAAACTTAAGTCTCAGAGTGGAGGGAATACTAGATGATAAATTGTTGGATCTCTTTATTGAAACCTTGAAGGATAACATCCAACATGAGATACACCTCTTCGAACCAACATCTTTAAAAAAGTCTTTCATATTGGCAAGGAAGGTTGAAAGTAAAAATATGGAGATGGCTACTAAAAGGACCACTTCTTAAACACATAGAGAGAATAATGTCCTTTATTCTAACCTAAATCAAAGGTTGACACCCAAACAACTGGATGAAAGAAGACCAAAAGGTATATTCTTTAATTATTACAGCAAGTACAGTAAGGGACATAAGAGTGGTGAGAAGAAATTATTCTACATAGATTTTGAAGAGATAGAAGCAAAAGAACAAGAATCATCTCAAGCTGAATAAATAGAAGAGATTAATCGTGTTCAAAGAGATTACTCTCACCATATCTTGTCATGCATCGGCTGCAATTAGCACTCCCCAAAATATCAAGATCGAAGGATACATTAAAAATAAAAAGGTAACAATGTTGATTGATTCTGGTAGTACTCATCATTTCATTCAATGTAAACTAGCCAGAGCTCTTAATTGATTTGCATATCCAACACCAAAGTTTCAAGTAATGATTGCATATGGATGAACTACGAATTGCTCAGGGAAATGCCATAATATCAATCTTACTATGGGGGAATATGTATTGAATAGTTCAATGATTGCTATCCCAATGGGTGGTGTTGATGTTGTCTTAGAGGTTCAATGGTTACAATCATTGGGAACAATGGTTTTTAATTTTCAAAGACTTTTCATGGGAAGAAAAATAATTTGAATTAAGGGGTATCACAGAAAATCCAAGCAAGGTGATAAGCTCTAATGGTATGACACAATTATTGAAAAGGGGACATCAAGGTCTAATTTCACAATTATGCTCACTAGATGTTCAAACATCTAAGCCTCCTATTCCCATGGATATCCAAAGGGTCATTGATATGCACTCCAAGGTATTTGAAAATATTCCACAAGGTATTCCACCTACTCAATATTTTGATCATGCCATTCACTTAATTCCAGGAATTTTTCCTCCTAACATCAGACCTTACAGATACCCCTATGGCCACAATAGTGAAATTGAGTGTATGGTTAAAGAAATTTTAGAGGCTAACATAATTAGGCCTAGGAAAATTTCTTACTCTACACCAGTGGAAATGGTACACAAGAAGGAGGGATCATGGCATATGTGTCCATATTATAGAGAGCTCGACAAGATCACCATTAAAGATAAGTTTCCCATTCTTCTCATTGTTGAATTGCTAGATGAACTACATGGAGCAAATTACTTCAAAAATATGGATCTCCATTTAGGGTATTATTATATTAGAATGAAGGAAGAATACATCCCTAAAATAACATTCAAAACACATTGTTAAGATTCAATATGCTAAGACAGAGAATATAAGCATTACATTCCATTTCACAACAATAGCATATACAGGATCACTGAAAGAACAACAAGCACAACATAAACACAAGAGACATAGATTTATCTTGGGAAACCCTCATGGGGTAGAAAACCCAACAAAGCTTCCTCAATATAGATGACCAGCAAATACAAAGATGTAAACCCTAGACATGATCTCCTTCTCCTCCATAGAAGATCTATCCCTCACCTATGCGCTAATCACAAGTGAGTGTAATGTGTGTTAAATGAGGAACACACCTCCTCTATTTATACACAACTCCGACTTGAATTTTACACAAACTAGGTTGGCCCCAACTTAACCACTTTACATAATGTGACAGGGCCGACCCCACTAGGGTGGTCTAATAACACTTTAACCCACATGACTCATACAGGGCCGAGCCCCACTAGGGAAGTCTAATAACCCAAGTTACCACATTCTCTACGGAGGAATAAAACATCTCCAGATATACAATAAGTTCTTCACGGAGGAATGAAACATCTTCGGAATAATAAAGTACAAATATAATATTCTTAGAAGTTACAATATCTCAACACTCCCCCTTAACGAGAAGGATATTATAACAACATCTGCACGAGCAAGGAGTCATCAACATCATACATGATACATCTATAAATCATTGGAAGCTTTATTTATACATCATCAGTAACTCAAGCAGTTACTAGAACATATTCAATATTGGAACATCAACATCTTTAATACTGAGCCTTCATCTGTTGCAGCACTTGACCAGCTATAGCAACATCAACATCTGGATCCTCATGATCATCGTACGATCATCAGCATCGTCATCACATGATCATCAACATCATCATCACACGATCATTAGCATCATCATCACACGATCATTAGCATCGTCATCACATGATCATCATCATCGTCATCACACGATCATCAGCATCATCATCACACGATCATCAGCATTGTCATCACACGATCATCAACATCGTCATCAAGATCATCACGATCAACATCATCGTCATCTAGATCATCACAATCAACAACATCGTCATCTAGATCATCACGATCAACAACATCGTCATCTAGATCATCACGATCAACAACATCATCATCTAGATCATCACGATCAACAACATCGTCATCTAGATCATCACGATCAACAACATCATAGCAGCATACCCTGCAATACACATGATTCCTTTAAGACACCATAACATGTCTAGGGATGATGCAGTCCACTCATCAACTTAGACAAAGTCTAAGAACCTCTTTTTCGAAAACAAATGTCTACGGATCAATTCAAGGACCGAAGTTCGGGGATGATGCAATCCGCTCTCATCCACTAGGGACCACTTCTCAGAGACATATGTCTACGGATCAATTCAGGGACCGAAGTCCAGGGATGATGCAATCCCCTCTCGTCCACTAGGGACCAATTCTCGGAGACATATGTCTACAGATCAATTCAGGGACCGAAGTCCGAGGATGATGCAATCCCCTCTCCTCCACTAGGGACCACTTCTCGGAGACATATGTTTACGGATCAATTCAGGGACTGAAGTCCAGGGATGATGCAATCCCCTCTCATCCACTAGGGACCACTTCTCAGAGACATATGTCTATGGATCGATTCAGGGACCGAATTCCGGGGATGATGATATCCCCATCATGTACATTTTGAACTAGTGGTTTCGGGATGATGCAATCCCCATCATGTACATTTTGAACTAGTGGTTCCAAGATGATTCAATCCCCATCACGTACATTTTGAACCAATCATTCACGGACGATGCAATCCCGACCACAGTTCCAGTCCTTTTTCATACTGGATGTGACCTAGATTAAATCTAGGATTTTATCACCTGTGAATGATCACCTGCTGCTGCATTGAGAAGTCCAGGAGCGAACATTACATCATTACAGGAGCTACGAATGATCACCTGCTGCTACACTGAGCAGTCCAGGAGCGCACATTACATCATTCCAGTCAACCACAAAGCCAGTACTATTTCAACTAGGGTGTGACCTAGATCAAATCTAGGATTTACAACTTGTGAATGATCACCTGCTAATCCAGGAGTGAACATTAAATCATTACAGGTTTCGTGAATGATCACCCACTACTGATCAGTCTAGGAGTGCACATTACATCATTCACCAACATCTTTCTCGAAGACAAGAGTCTACGGATCTGTTCAGGGACCTAAGTCTAGGGATGATACAATCCCTCCTCGTCCTCATATACAAAGTCTAAGGACCATGCATCAACCTCATCATCATAACCAACAACCTCATCATCGACCTTATCATCAGAACAGGTAACCTCATCATCGATAGAAGTATCCACATCAATACAGTATCCACATCATCAATACAGTATCCTCATCATTGACCTTAACATCAATAGAGGCAATCTCATCATCGATACAGATATCCACATCGATACCAGTATCCAAATTTTATAATCGACCATATCACTCCCCCTTTCGAGGAGGATCCTTCTAAACGACACCAAGCTTGTCTCAGAAATACTCAACTTTACTCGAGACAGAGGTCTAGTAAACACATCAACAACTTGTTCATCAGTGCTCACATACTCGAGCTTGATAGCTCATTTTTGCACCATATCCCGTATATAGAAATATCGGATCTCTATGTGCTTTGACTTATCATGGAACACTGGATTCTCTATCATCTTGATACAACTCGGGTTGTCACACAGGATCACAATGGAGTCCATCTCTAAGTCAAACAATCTTGATAACAACTTCCGAAGCCATACCGCTTCACAACTATCAGGGCAAGCAGCTATATATTCTGCTTCAGCTGTGCTGAGAGCCACACTAGACTGCTTCCTGCTAAAACACGAGATCATGGAAGATCCCAGACAATAACATCCGTCCGATGTTCTCTTCCTATCTAATACACTTCCTGCCCAGTCAGCATCTGTGTAGCCATATAATCTGAAATCATGATCTCCAAGATAACATAGACCAAAGTTTATCGTACCCTTTAGGTACCTCATCACATGCTTTGAAACTATCAGGCGAACATGCCTAGGTTCCACTAGATACTGTCTCAAGGTGATTCACAGCAAAGCATACATCCGGCCTTGTATTCGTCAGATACATCAATGACCCAATAATCTGACTGTACAGAGTCATATCCACTAACTCTGATGAGTCATTTGCTAACAGCTTCAAGTTGGAATCCATGGGAGTGGACTTGGCTTTGCATTACAACATATCAAATACTTTCCATGGTTGAGAAAGATTCCTTCTAGGCCTTTCCATACTTCCATACCTAGGAAGTAATGCATCAATTTGAGATCTTTCATCTCAAATTCTGTAGCTATATTCTTCTTGCTTTCCATGATCTATTTCTCATTCCCTGTCAAAAAGAGATCATCCACATACAGTAATAGTATGACAGGTTCATCATCCATAACCTTAAGGTAAAGGTTAGGATTAGCTTTACTTTGGTAAAGCCCAAGATTGTCAAGAAGCTATCAATAATTCCTCTGTGACTAAACATCATTCACACTTTGCATTGAGTGATCTTCTACATATCTATTCGTGCCATCTCTCGTCAGATGGGTCTACTGATATGCGCTTCAAGATCATTCGAACTCTATGGTGAGTTCCTTTTTGCATTCATCTAAGAGAAGAATGTCATCTGAATATATACACCATCTTCAACCTTGTATCAAAGGTTGAAATCCGCATCACCCATGGTGATCATTAAGCTCATCAAATGACTATCGATCCTGGGTACCCGTACAAAGATTTCTTTAATTGAATCCTAGGAATTTTCTTGATTCACACTTATTATTTAATTACACCATTAAGAGAATGGTCTTATCTAGCCACTTGGAGAAAACATCTTGTCATGATCCTTTTTCTCTTTCTAAGAGAATCTTCTAGCCACGAGCCTTCTATAGTATGTTTGTTTGTAAATCTTCTTGTTGAACATCCATCACTTGTTCAGTGTTCATCATTCTTCATTATTTTTCCTACAAATCAAAGTTAGTTACATGATTAGTAATACTTCATAATCATCGAATCATGTTGACATGATAACCTATTATGCATACAAATATGATTCACAAGGTTATGCAACTATCTTGACCAATACTTTGGCACAATAGTTTTCCATATCATGTATGAATACAGTGGTTATCTAGATGCCTTCCATCTCTACCAAAACATACTATCGAGAGCGTGCACAATTCTCAGCATGTCAGCAAAGAGGTTTCATTCTAGACAAGCAACAATAGAATGTTTGTCCAACTTACCCATCATATTCATATTAGTAGTATACTGTTCAATGCTATATGAATGCTTACACTATGCATGATATATTCTAGGAATACAAATATGCATACAATTATTACAAGCAATATCATTTACTATTTCAGAGATTCAAATAACAACTCAAATACTTATCTTTTATGGTTGCCTCCTGCTTGATCTCTATATGTCTTTGAACTTCTTATCCATCCTGGACCACTATGCATACTAGTGTCATCCTCATGATCTCATACATAATCATACATTCATTAGTATAGTCTCAATACTATCAAAACATTATGATTCTAAATAATCTTAAGTATGTATGGTCATGCTCATTTCATACATAGGTATACTTACCTAACATCCTAACAAAGTAGGATTCTAACTTGATGTAGGATAACATACCTGGATTATCAAGCTTGGTTATGTCTTAACATACCCAAACAATATCTTCTTTGTTCTCTTCAATGATTTAGAGTCCTTGTGCTAGAACCTGCATATCTCATAGGTTAAGCATAGTAGAACAAAGTCATACATACCTCATAAGTAGAGCTTCTATGTGGTCAAAGACTATGGATGAGTCTTTGTATCCATGTCATCATGGTCATAGAACTTGATTTGTCTTTCTTGATGTACCTGTATCTTGTTAGCAGACAACATCATACCCATACAACACCACAGGTGCATTAATACAATCATAAGTGTCATACACCTAATCAATGAATGTCTTCTATCACTTCACATGCATTCATTTTCAAACAATCATAATTGTACTAACCTCAATAGCATGAAGACAAACATATTATGAACTTAATCAAGAATCAGATTTCAAAACATACATGTGTCTTCTCAAGTCATACCTGTTGAGTAGTCTTCTCTATAAGGGTAAAAACCTAACCATCCAAGGTAGATCACTTGTAAATATCTTATGTATGTCCATGGTTCTAGAATGATAGGATATCAGCGCCATTTAAACCTTCTTCATTGCTTCCCTGTGAGTCTCCCAATTTTGCTAGGGTTTCTTGGAAAACCTAATCTTCAATCTCCTTCCTCCCACAACATTTTGATGGAGGATCAATATGAATGGATTCCAAATCCATTATCAAAGTTTCCAATGTTGTATCAGGTCCTTCCAGACCTAAGAACTGAAAACCCTAAGTGGGAGCTTCTTCCTCCTCATCTTAGATTTCCTCCCTTTAGCCATTTCAGATGTGTTGTATTGTTTCTAGTGCATCTATGAAACTTCATATCTGAAGGGTCTAAACATTCGGCCTATGGTATCATGACCAGTCATATTTCCAACCCCAAAGGTCTTACCTCAATTGGATTCTCTGAGAGAGAGTTATGCCAAGTGTCGCAACGTGACATGTTTATGGGATAAAACAGGAGAGCGAACTTGTACGGTGTGCCACGTGTCACTAGTTCAACTTAGGCCTCTGAAAACCTTACTTGAGACACTATAGTCCGTTCTCTACCTATCAATTTTTATGAAATTTCATTTGGAGATTCCTAGCCCAAGTTGTGACCTTTTTGGCTAGGTCACCTGTTTATGACTAAGATTTGGAAGAGGCCGAAACCCTACCTTGTACTGATCATAAATCACAAAGTACAATGAATATGAGGTTGTACTTTGGACACAAGGTACAAGGGGATGTTATCTACGACCTATAAAGGTTTTAGATCCTGAACCTTCGCCAAAATGGATTTATAGTGAAAGTTCTATGATGACTGGTTTTTTCTATATAAAACCCTAACCTTCAAATTGTCGCAAGTGAAGAAAGTGTCGTAAGTGCCATAAATTGCCTTCCTTCAGGCTAGCTCTGACTCCATGTAAATATTAAATATTCTAAGATAGAAAATATCATCATTACATTCCATTTCACAACAATAGCATATACAGGATCACTAAAAGAACAACAAGCACTGCATAAACACAAGAGACATAGATTTATCCTGGGAAACCCTCATGGGGTAGAAAACCCAACAAAGCTTCCTCAATATAGATGACCAGAAAATAGAAAGATGTAAACCCTAGGCATGATATCTTCTCCTCCATAGAAGATCTATCCCTCACATATGCGCTAATCACAAGTGAGTGTAATGTGTGTTAAATGAGGAACACACCTCCTTTATTTATACACAACTCCGAATTGACTTTTATACAAACTAGGTTGGCCCCAAATTAACCACTTTACATAATGTGACAGGGTCGACCCTACTAGGGTGGTCTAATAACCCTTTAACCCACATGACTCATACAGGGCCGAGACCCACTAGGGAAGTCTAATAACCCAAGTTACCACATTCTCTACGGAGGAATAAAACATCTCTAAATATACAATAAGGTCTTCATGAAGGAATGAAACATCTCCGGAATAATAAAGTACAAATATAATATTCTTAGAAGTTACAATATCTCAACACACATCAAGGTCATTATGAGTTTATGGCCATGCCTTTTGGCATTACAAATGCACCTTCCACATTTCAAGGTTTGATGAATTCTATTTTCAATCCCTTCCTTGGAAAATTTATGTTAGTATTTTTTTATGATATACTAATCTATAGAAAGTCTTGGGAAAAACATGTTCAACGTGTTGACAGGGTGCTACAACTGCTAAAGGAGCAACACCTATATGCAAAACCTTCCAAATGTTTCTCTGGGGTAAATGAGGTAGAGTATTTGGGTCATATTGTATCTCATGAAGGTGTCATGGTAGACCCTAACCAAATTAAATCCATGATGGACTAGCCAATTCCCAAAAAAATGAAGAATCTTAGAGGATTCTTAGGTTTGACAAGGTACCACCGCAAGTTTGTTTGGAACTATGGAAGAATAGCAGCACCTTTAACAACATTATTGAGGAAGGAAGCAATTTCTTGGGATCCAAAGGCAATTCAATATTTTGAACAACTTAAAGAGGCAATGTGAAAAGATCCTATTTTGAACACACCATACTTCACAAAAACCTTCATTGTGGAATGTGATGCCTCATGAAATGGAATCGGTGCTATTCTAATGCAATAAGGATTGCCACTTTCTTTCGAAAGTTGAAAAATCAAGGGGAAAAACTTATAGAAACCCATTTATGAGAAGGAAATGATGGAAATACTACATGCACTTAAGCAATGGCACCCTTACCTAATAGGTAGGCACTTCAAGGTCAAAACATATCATGATAGTATTAAATACTTCTTAGAACAAAGACTATCTTCAGAACAACAACACAAATGGGTAACCAAGATGTTGGGATATGACTTTGAAATCATCTATAAAAAAGGGAAAGTGAATGTTGTGGCAAATGCACTCTCCAGAAAAGATGAGGATGCTGAGGAATTGCTTTGTACGATGCTCATTGACCAATTTGTGTGGATGCTCATTGACCAATTTGTGTGGATGCTCATTCAAAACATATAGAAGTATCCCAATGTATCAAATGCTTTTGTGTGGAAAAATCATTCACTATGGTATAAGTATTGCTTATATATATGTAAGAAATTACAACTCAAACAAAAGATCCTTTTGGAATTACACACCTCTCCTATTGGCCGTTGGCACTTAGGATTCCTAAAAATGTACCACAGGGTCAAGAAGGAATTATTTTGGTAAGGTTTCAAATCTGATGTTCAAAGGTTCATGGAAGAATGTTTGGTTTTCCAACAAAAGAAGGTTGAAATATTTAAGACCCCAGGTCCTTTACAACCATTAGAAATACCTTGTCAGTGCTGGGAGGAAGTCTCAATGGATTTTATCATAGGTCTACCCAATACATAAGAGAATAATGTTATTATGGTGGTTGTTGATATACTCACAAAGTATGCACACTATTGTGCACTCTCTCAACCTTTTATTGTAAGTACAATTGCTGCAGCCTTCATGGAAATAGTTCAGAAGTTACATCAAAACCCGAAGATTATTATCAATGATCGAGATCCAATTTTCACTAGAAAATTTTGGACTAAACTATTTTCTTGTTTGGGTACACAGTTGGCTCACAGTTCATCCTATCATCCTCAATCCGATGGGAATACTGAGATAGTGAAAAAATGTTTGGAAGGATACCTTCATTGCTTTGCATGTGAGAAACAAACACAGTGGGTGAAATGGTTATCTTTGGAAAAATGGTGGTACAATAATTCCTTCCATGCATCATAAAAAATGTCTCCATTTATGGCACTTTATGGGTACCATCCTCCATCTATCACATCTTCATTAAAAGGAAAATCTAAAGTTCAAGGTGTGGAAGATCACCTAGAGAACCAACAAGAAGTTCTCCAGTTACTGAAGGACACCTTGGTTATGTCAAAAAACATGATGAAACAACAAGCATATTAGCATTGTAGTGAAAGGGATTTTGAAGAAAGGAATTGGGTATTATTGAGGCTACAACCTTACAATTAGATGTCCCTCAAACAACTAAATAAAGACAATAAATTAGCACCCAAGTACTATGGTCCTTATAAAGCGTTGATAAGATTGGTAGTGCGGATTACAAATTGGAGCTCCCTTCATCTTCAAGGGAACATCGAGTTTTCCATGTTTCTTGCTCAAAGAAGGTAATAGGAAAAAATATCCCAATTCAAACTATCTTGCCAGAGCTTGATGAAGAAGGAAAATTTATATTGGAACCTGAACAAATATCGAAAACAAGGACCAAACAAATACACAATCAGGCTATTACTGAGTACCTCATCAAGTGGAAGAACTTACTAGTTGAATATTTGACATGGGAAGATGAATCCTTCATACATAAGCATCCACAAATAATCAATCATTGAGGACAACACTTTTATGAAGTGGAGGGGCATGTTAATCCCTAAATGTTGGCACATTACTCCCTATATTGTGGCTTATTACATATTATTTATGTTAGCTTGGGTCTATTAGTGGTGATTTTCATTAGTATTATTATATTAGTTTTGTCAGCTTGGGTTTATTAGTTGTAATTTGTACCTCTTTGTCTCCTATATATAGGAAGGAGACATTTTTATTTGAATCATCTCATATTTTCTTGTCTTATGTACTTAGTGCACTGTATAAGGAGGTTTCCCCCTCGAAGAGGCTTACTATTCATCTATTTTCTTCATTATTAAGGCATGGATTACTCTTTCTGGTCTCTTCATGCTCTTTGGGGAATTTTTTGCTTAACAAATTTGTGGGGAACCTTATTTTTTACCTTATCAGTACGATATCTACTAATTCCACATTCAAGTAACTCACTCTTTGATGCATGTTGTCAGTGATATATGATATGATCATTGGGAAATGCATCAATTGTGTTATAATCCATTCCTATATATTTCATGATGACACAAATTTCTCTGTATGTGCGAGGTAAAGTATTTGACGGTGGTAGAAGAGTATCACCTAACAATCTAAAAAAAAATTAATGTAACAATCATAATTACTACCTTAGTTTACATATGAAAATGATAAATAAAAAAACAATGCCCAATTTCAATTTCAAATGTATAAATATTCCATATCTTAACAACTGCATCATTGCTATGTTTGAAATACCATTCATGACCTTCAAGTTGAATAGTGACAAGCGAACAAAGAGAAGACCTATATGCTATCTTTGAGTCTTTTTATAAGGATTTGTTTTCCTTATCAAAAAGAAGTACATCATGAAAGTTTTCGTAGATCTCGTTTGTAGTTGCTTTCTCATCCATGGAAACAAATGTGTCATTGATAAACCTATTTATCCCTTCATTCTTAATAAGGATGTGTTTTCTTCTATTGTATCAACCGCAGTGTCGCCACCCTCACCATCTCTAGTATGAATTGTAGCGTCTAGATTTCCAAGCATTGGTGCTCTTGTTTGTGCAATAATTATGGAAAAAAAAATCTAATTAGTATTGAAATAGACATCAATAATAATAGTATTTCAAATGAGAAAAAAAATCATTTTTTGATATCTTACCAAGGGATGATATTCTCTTCCACCTTCCACGTGCCTGTACTGAAAGCAATGTTTCCTGCCTATTTCACGAACAACTTTTCTTATTTTTAGCCCTTTGCATTGTGTACAAGGTAAATAAAATTTTCCAGTACTGATTATATATTCAACATTAAAGGCTTGATTCTGATCATTTGCATTACCCTGGTTGCTTATGTCACCGTATACATAATCGATAATTGCTTGCATAATAGTAATTCATTCGGATCTACTATCAAATTGAGGACCGTGATAGTCAAATATTGTTCTCTATTTCAATAAAATACATTATCAAAGTAAGAGGAAATACAAAAAAATAATTAAAGAAATGAAAATAAATTAATTCAAGGGATAATCTCATTAATCCACAAATTTTTTAACCTATAATTAGAGTTCTTCCTCCAAAATTATTCCACAAAGTATTCTTCTGAATTGAACCCAAAAAATAACCAAAATTTGTGTTAAATTTTTCCCAATTAAACTAGAAAAAAAACTAAATAGATTTTGTGTCCGAATTTGTTTTAAAACTTGTTGACTTTAACCGAAAAACAGGAAAATACTTATGGATTTTACTCATCTCTTAAGTGATGATAAGCAATTAAGGTTTTTTGGTTCAGTGTATGCTTGAGTGACGTTGATTAAGAGACAATATATAACATCACTTAAGATACGCCTAATTTAACGTCACTTAAGCAATGCCACATAGAGATTTTTGAAGAGCAATCTATAAAAACCCAATAAATTGACGTGTTTTCAAAGTTTAAAGTGACTTTTGAGTTTATACATCAGTAGAAATGTTGAATATTCACCCCAAATCTAGTAGTGTAATGGATAAATGAAACCCTTTTGTTTCATCTGTTACAATGAAGAGCACTTGTGTACGTACTATCCTTGGAAGGACAGGACGGATCTCAAGTTCTGTACAAAACGTGGGGTGGGGGAGCATACATTAGAAGAATACCCCATCATGCTTGAAAATATTATAAATAAAATGAATGTTAATATCTTGTCTGGTGTTCCTAAGCATGAACCATTAAAATTTTAAATTCTTTCACATCATTACCAAAAAGGCACTAAGATTGGAGGTGGCATCCCCCATGTCACAAAAATCAAAAGTAAATAGAATAGCTATCCAAATCCTACTAAACAAAGAGAAATTTTCAATAATGCTACAATTTTGTTTGAAGAGTTTGCATCTTAAGAAGATACTCCAGAATCACGAAACAAAACACAATGAATTATTGTAACTTCTCAGGATAGAATATGTTGTTGAACATCTAATTGACTTAAAGCATATGAGAAGAAATAATCCAGCAAATGAAAATTTTGATAAATTTGTTTGCATCCCAAAGTAAAAAGATTAAAGTCGACATTGCTCCATTGGTCGACCTTGAAGTCGAAGGATATTGCATCTCACAAGTTGTCCTCGAATTCAGTTCCCACGATAACATAATGAATTGTTCTACCTGGGAAAGTTTGGGACAATCAAAACTATTTGATTTGGGCATCTATCTTAAGCTTGTCAACCAAGGCTTGATCAAACCTATTGGAGTATGGAAAAATTTTAATATTGCAATTATGGGTATTGACACTCAAATCGACTTCGAATTCATTGACCAAAAAGAAGGATCCAAGTCTTTTCTTACGCTAGTCAGTCGATCGTGGGGTAGAAAAATGAAAGATTATATTTCATTAGAGAAATATAGAATAAAGTTGAAAGGTGAAGGTAAAAAGGTCATTGAGTATATCTACCAATCCCAAGGAAAACCTTGGGTTGAACTAGATGACAATGATGCATACATAAAGCATTTGTACTAAGTTGTGGAAAATAATGAAGATTCGGTCAATCCAAATAAATATGGGGAGATCCATTTGGGATCACCTATTCAAATCAGAGAGAATTATGACTCAAAACTATATGTTTGGAAAATTGAAAACTACAAATCACATGGAAGAGAATGTTGGACACTTGAATTTATTCCTCGACGCTTAGTGCAAGAATGATTTGCAATTTTAGTAATTCTAAGAGTCTTTGAGAAGAAATTAAGGGAGCACCCCTCTTTAGTTACAACGAAATCTGATCCAACTAATATTCCACAGATCAGGTACAAAAAGCATGGAAGAAGTCTCTAAGAATGTTAGAGAAAAAGGTTGACTTTAGAGCTTATTTGAAACATTTACCAGTTAGGAATCTAGGTGGTGGGACACCCATCATTTGTGTCTGCAGACTTGGATGACTACAACTTATTTTGTTGAATTATTAGGGGAAAGAAGCTAACAACACAAGTAGAAATCCAAAAATTTGTTCAAGGACAAGATCCAGTCAAACACATGAACATACATGTGAGAACGTATGGAAAAGGTTAGGTTATTGGGAAGAGTGAATATGGCCACATATGTTTCCCAACACATTGGAGGAATTTCACTACAAGTGGTACAAAATCGAATAATCTAGGGGAGAAACACTTAACTGGCAGGCCCTTAAAGAAAAATTTATTAAATATTTATCATTTCCTCATGCGCAAGAATGCCTTAAGGAAGCAATACAAGAAATTCACCAATTCATCAAGCCAACATAATGACCATTTGATGTAGCTGACACTAGTGATCGACCAAGCTCAAATTGTAATATCTTCATGCTTCCCATAAGCAACAAACTCATCTCCCGACTAGACTAGACTTGGAGAATGATAAAACCCTAGGAAATATTTTTTGGTGGAAGAAATATCATCCTCGGATAATCCATCTGGTAAATTTGGTGACCATGGATTTCAAGGAATTATAATTAAGTTTTATCCAAGGCTCTCATACTCATACCCTTCAAGGTCTCTAGGTAGGCTCCACTCAATTAATATGTTCTCATCAAATGGAAAAATTATTGAATAAATGACACTATGGAATTATTGCTCAATTCCATGCTATCCAGGCTCTAGATAACATTGCACCAAAAATTCAACCTAACTTACATAAAGTTTTGGAAAAGCATCAATAGGTATTTGAGACACTGAAGAGTTTAACCCAATCTAGAGGTGATCATGATCATGGTATTCCCCTAATTCCTAGAATTCAACCACCAAATGTATGACCATATAGGCACTTATTTGCAAAAAATAATGAAATCAAGAAGATCATTTAGGAGCTATTGGAGGTAGGATCCATTCGCCCCAACACTAGTCCATATTCATCCCCAGTGGTCATGGTTTAAAAAAAAGAAGGCACGTGGTGTATGTGTCCTAATTTTTGGGCACTCAAAAAGTTAACCATAAAGGATAAATTTCATATCCTAGTCATTGATGATATTCTAGATGAACTCCATGGTGCTAATGTTTTTTCCAAACTTGACCTTTGTTCGGGATACCACCAAATTAGGATGGAAGAGGATGATATTCTGAAGACAAATTTCCCCACACATGAAGGACGTTATGATTTTTTAGTGATGCGATTTGGACTTTGTAATACCCCTTATACATTTCAAAGCGTCATGAATAAATTTTTGAGGCCATATCTTCATGATTTTGTGTTGGTTTTCTTTGATGACATATTTATTTACAATAAAAATTAGGATGGCCATATTGTACACCATGTTGATAAAGTCTGTCAACTTCATAAGGACCATGATTTATTCATTAAACACTCCAAATGTTCTTTTGGTGTCTTAGATATTGAATACTTGGGTCACATTGTTGGACAAGATGGAGTGAGAGTGGACCCCAAGAACATTGAAGCAATGCAAGAATGGCCCCACCCTAAAAACTTGAAAATATTACGTGGTTTTTTCTGTCTTATGAGCTACTATAGGAATTTTGTGAAGAACTATGGTAAACTTGTGGTACAAATTTTTTTAATAAGAAAGAGAAGTGATATATATATTAAACAAGGAGAAAAGTATAGGTACAAAATTCCATTCCGAGAAGGGTACTAGACAAAAAAATAGTATGTTGTTCTGGGAAATTCAGAAATAGTCTATCAGACCTAAGAGTGGATTACCCTTTTTGTTCATGACTACAATTATTTTTTGGATAAATCCAGACGAACTAGTTACATAAGAGAAGGAAAAAAACATTTATCAGTAAGAAAGAGAAACAAAGGAACATTCCTGAAACTAGTTTGGAGGAATTCCTTCATGGGTCTGCAAGTCGTCCTCCATGAGAGAGATTTCTTCATGCTGGTGTTCAGGGTCCTCCGACTCAATGAGATTCCCCAATGCATCCTTCATTTCCTGCATGGAGACTTCTAGTTGAGATAGTCGAGCTTCAATCCTATCACTGTTGTCCGTCAGGGTGTCGAACAACTGGCATTTTAGAGTGAAGAGAAATTTCTTAAGCCCTTCGAATTTTGAAACGTGAGACTCTTTCATGCCCTTAAATTATTTATGAAGCTCCTCAAGATCTCCCACTTGAACCCAAGCATTGGACTCGACATAATCCATGCACATGTCAAACCTGATAATGTCTTGTCCAATAAGATTACTCTCATCCAGAGCATCCCTAGCGGATTCAAACGCATTGAGGGCGTGTTTCTTGATATCCTGGTGTGCCCCTCTCATTTCCTTGAGCTTCGAATCCATTCTCTCAAATTTCATCTTGAAGCGCACAGAGATAAGCCTAGGAATAGAGAAAAGATCTCTGACAAAAGGGACAATGTTGCATGTGAGTTCGTATATACCTGTAATGACCTGTTGTAACATAATGCCATCCGTCGGGGTATATACGTGCGAGCTGAAACCTCAAGACTTCGTCATAACTCCACGTGCATCCAAACTCCTGTTGCACCTACTCCATTTAATGCTAAGAAGTGGACGGGGCTCGTCAATAAGGAAAGTACATAGGATGAAGCCACATGTCCAAGAGGAAGGAGGGGGGAGATGCATGAGTTCCCCCCACAATTCAATTTGGTTTAGAAGCATGGTGACCAACATAAGTGGTTAGTACATTGATTGACCACCCTAATCCCTTCATGTAGCCTTGTTCCATGATTTTCCAAGTGATCAGCTTCAGATTTTTTGTGACTTAGGATATGAAAGAGATGGATGCTGGAAACATCATTGGTGGACACTATTCGCTTTTGGATTCTGCTAAGATCCTTGTGATGACCTCTCTGGATGTTAATCATTTTCTGGATAACAATATTGGAGTCCCCCAAGACGTTGAAGTATCTTAAGTGCATCGACTTCATGATATCCATCCCTTGTAGAAGAGCATCCCACTTAGCTTGATTGTTGGTTCGCATACCTAACCCATAGCAAATTGAGATACCATGTTTCCTCTTGGGTTGAACAGAAACCCTCCCGCACCTAACACCCCTAGATTTCCTTTGGACGCTCCATCAAAGAAGAGAAGATAATTGGCTTGATATTCCCTCCAGATTGAAAATTATGTTGGTGACATATCAAGAACCCAGCGAGGACTCCTAGAGAGTTTGGACTGAAGAGAGCTCGAGGCCAACAAGTTGGATACCCACTGAGCTTCAAGAGGAGACAAAGAGTCCCGAGGGGGGGGCCAACCCAAAATAGCCATGAATTCTTTTATCTAGGACATAACATTCCTCGCCGTTCTTCCCACCTCCAAATTCTTGTCTTCGAAAATAACCTTGTTCCTTGTGATCCAGATCTGCTAGTTGATGTAATTAGGAAGAGCATTCCAAAGCTTAGCCAGGGAGTTTTCATTTCCAAGGTACTTGTGACCCCAAACATTGAAGAAGTTACTTATTTTATTTGGAAGTGAGATGCTCGGGTTGAGATCCATGACCATCTCATTCCAGATTTGAAGAGTGAAGCTATAGTGAAGGAAGATATGTTGCACTATTTATTCCTTGATTTGGTAGAGTACACAACTACTAGGGGCAACGATTCCTCTTTTCTTTAGATTCTCAGAAGTTAAAATTTTCTAATGTGTGAGGATCCAAGAGAAGGACCATATCTTGGTAGGGAAATTGCGGCACCAAACTTTCATCCATTTCTGATCCTTTATAGGCCCAGGAAGCTTAGCTAGCAGGATATTGTAGCCATCCTTAACTATGTAGAATCCTTTTCCTCCCCAAACTCTAGCATCTTTCTCTCTAATATTCATAGGAGCCTTTCCATTTAGATGAGTGAAGAGATCTTGCAATTTTTCACACAAATCAGTGGGGGGAGAGAGGGGAACCCACCCTGACCAGTTCCCGTTCTCGTCCCATGTGGATAAATCATGGAGTTTGAAAATGCTCTTATCCCTAAGCCATCGCCGCAACCCGTTGAGTGACTCCATGGAATTCAGTGGAGGAGCACCTAGGATACTATCCTCCTAGATATCAATTATTTTCCCACTTCTAGGGATCCATCATATATGATCTCTTATGATATGGACCGAGAAATTGCATAGACTCCATATCTTGGTTCCCTTCCCCGATTAAATCTTTTCAGTACTCCTTAATCTTCTCTTCCTTATATATTTTTGGACCATGATTTCCTCCCACCAATATTTCTTCCCCGTAACCAGCCTCCACAAAATTTTAGCTCCCATGGAAATGTTATTCAGTCTAGGCTCTCTTAAAGCAAGTCCGCCTTTTTTTTTTCTACTCTAACAATTTCCCACTTTATTAAGTGAAATTTATTTCTTCCATTTAGCCCTCCCTGCCACAAAAACTTATGATTTATTTGTTGATCTCACCCATAATTCCCACCAGAGTAAGGGAAATGGAACAAAGATAAATATGAATGGAAATGAGCACTGATTTGATGAGGATTTCCCTCCCAACCAAGTTCAACCATCCCCCCCCCCACGAATGGATTTTGTTCTTTATTTTAATGACAATGTCTTCCCATCCTTCGTTCTTACCCTGTAGAGAGATCGAAATGCCCAGATACTTAAAGGAATTTCATTTCCCCACCACTTTGAAGCCCAAGGTTCTAGAGATAGACATATTTAGATTAATGGAGCAATTCCAAGTATAAATGCAGCTCTTTCTCTTATTGATACCCCCCTATATATTTTCAAGAAGTATGATAGAGTGGTGGAGAAAAGTTTTGCTACAACGAGAGTGGATTTCCCCAGGAGAATGGTGTCATCCGAAAATTGAGCATGGTTAATGAGCCCCACTCCTCTAACAATGTTAATCCCTGGAAGCTCCCCAAAGCTGACAAAGCTATTTATTTTCCTACTTAGATTTTATGTTGCAATGATGTAGAGAAAGGGGGAGATGGGGAACCCCTGGCAGAGATTGGGAACCCATCCGGCCCAGGGGATTTTTTTGGTTGCAAGGACCAAATAGCTCCTTTAACTTCTTCTTCTGTAATGTTTTGAATCAATTTTTCATTTAATTTATCATTGACCAACTTGGGAATCTCCGAGCAAAAGGAGTTCGACAGCGGCTCCATCATATCCTGGTCTTCCTGGTACAGAGCTTGGAAGTGGGAGAAAATTGCATGTTGGATCTGAGATTCATAGGAGATTACTCCTTCTGCTTCAATGTCAAGTTATAGGATTGTGTTCCTCCTAGTTCTTTCCATGTGCTGATTATGGAAGTATTTGGTGTTCTGGTCTCCAGCCTTGAGCCAGATACACCTGGATCTTATCCTCCGTTCCTCCTCATGTTTTCTTTCCAGCTGAAGGAATTTCTCTTGCAGCTCATGTTCTCTTTTGATTTGGAATTCAACAACTTCCCCCATCTCCATACTATCTTGAATTTCCTTGAGATTCTGTTGGGCCTTTGTCTTCAAAAAATCCGTTGAAGGCTTGTTTTGGGCCCAAGTTTTGAGGGAATATTTGATTTCCCGCAACTTGGATTCCTAAATGAAGCTTGGGGACCCTTGTATGTGTTAATGTAATTGTAACTTCGGAAGATATTCACTTGTATATTTTATATTGTATTTGTATTTTATTATTGTGCCTCCGATGGAGATGTTTATTCCTCGGGTCGAAGAAGGCATTCTTGTATTTGGGTCATGTAAAGTCATTGAGGTTAAACCTCCTTTGTATGTTGGGGCATTAGACCCCATAGTTAAGTTGTCTATGGGTTATTAGACTCTCCTAAAGAATTTGGCCCAATCAAGTACAACTAGGGGCCGACCTAGTTAGGTAAAGTTCAAGTGAAAGTTAAAGTATAAATATAGAGGGTTCCTGCCTCATTTGGATCATTCACTCACTCAATTCACATTAGTGAGAGATAGGAGAAGTTTGCACAAGTGGAGAAGAGAGAAGTTGTTGAATAACATCTCTATTTTGGGGTTTACTTTTCTGCTATTGTATTGTTGCTCATTCTATCTCTGGGGAAGTTGCGGGGTTTTCTACTTTATGGTTTCCCCAAGGAAAATATTTGTGTATCCTATGTTTATATTGTGCTTGTTATTCTCTCAGTAAGATCCTAGATTAATATTGATTAAATTGTGAAAATCTAACATGGTATCAGAGCTATAACCTGAGAAGAAGACATTATGCAGCTGCAGAATATAGGGATTCTTAATTTTTGGTCTTCTCTCCACATATCATCAGCAAAAGGAGGCTAGGCTAACTCGCCTAAGGAAGGCGCATCTTTCTATCGAAGCAGAAGTTGATTCTGAGCATTTTCACTTTTTAGCGTGTCACTTCTATGGGAAATTAGGGCTTTTCATAGAAGCGGAATTTTGGAGTGCAATCAGCATAGGGAAGTGCTCCTCATCAAAATCAAAATTTAGAGACCAAGATCAAAGTTTTTTGTTGGGTAAAACTCCCAAAAATTCAAACCCTAATTTGACTATGGACCGGAAAAAGCCAAAAACTGTAGATACAAAATTCGCAAGTTAATTTTTAGGGGTGAACTTTTGGAATCTTCATAAACCAAGTATACCAGCATACTTGCCTCATCCAGGCACATCTTCATGTGAAAACAAAATTCAATTCCGAAAATTTTCATTTTTCGGCCCGACATTACTGCTGGAGGAAAACTAGGGCATCAGATATTTTGGGTTTTTGTTCACAGATTTAGGGAAGTGAGTACATTGGACAACTCTCCTTGAGGAGGAACATCTATTTGTCCAACCAGAAGTTCCAAATTCCAACTTTGGAAAATTAGGGTTTCTCTGACAAACCCTAGGCCAACCAGCTCCAGATCCATCCTGGGCATCTCAAATTGGTAAGATCTAAATATTTTGTATTTCCATTTGAGGTTATCATTAAATATGTCTCACCACACCAATATTGAGGATAAGCTTGAAGGGGCTGATAACTTTCGAGCATGGAATTATAGGATTACACTAATCCTTGAGGAGAATGAACTAGACACATGTGTAAATGAAGAAGTTCCAGTTCCAGATGGATATGAGGATAAAGCCTTATAGAAGAAAAACCTGGTTAAGGCTAAGAGAATCATTGCAGATTCTATTAAGGATCATCTCATCCCACTGTGTCATCATTGAAGACACCTAAAGAGATGTTTGATTCCTTCACCAAGTTATTTGAAGGAAAGAATATAAATCAGAAGATGACCTTGCAGAACCAATTGAAGAATGTGAAGATACAAAATGCATAGACCATGCAGTCATACTTTACAAGGGTCTCTCAAATCATGGAGAAACTTGAAGGTGTGAGAGAAGATGTGGAAAATGGAGAAATTGTGATGACCACCTTGAATGGTGGATTCCTTCATTCAAGAAATTTTTGCTAGAAAGAAATTGATCAAATTTAGTAGGTTGTGGGAGGAATGCTCACAAGAAGAAGCTCAACTTATAGCTTGAGAAGAGAAGACGAGTAATGAAGACCAAGCTCTCACAGCACACACCAGGAATAATAACACCAAGAGGGAGCATCCTCACCATAGTAAGAAGGAGAAGCATCACCACCAAAGTCAGAGGGAGAACTTTGAAGATCAAGAAAATATCTATCTAACATTAGATGCTATACATGTGATGAGAAGGGACACTACTCCAGAGATTGTCCTAGAAATAGAAGTGGCTCCAACAATAAGAAGACCAACAAGAAAAGACACCATGCTCATACCATGGAAGATGATGAACCTGCAAGAAAGAGAACCAGAGAAGAAAGTGAATACTATTCAAGTGATGAATAATATGTATTGTAATGAAGGTAACCAGTTACATGGGTTCATTCAGAAGGTTCCACCTCATAAGGTGAAACAAGAGATGAATTTCAATATTACATGAAAGGAGTAGAAGAAGATACTATAGATTTGGACGCTGGAAAACAAATAAAGATCAATAATCTATGGAAGAATCTCTCATCAATTTTCAGCATTGGTTAAGGAAGCAAAATATCAAGAGGGTGCACACTCTAGTAGTTCTTGCAAGGAAGCAAACATTGAGAGGGAGTCCACCCAACAACCAAACAAAGATAAGTATTTGAATTGTCATTTCTTGTATATATGATTACTTAAATAACATTGTTCAGTCATGTACATACTTATGCACCTAGATTTAGGATGTATATCACGCATGTTAGAAAAGTTTCATTAATGAACAAGATACTACTAATATGAAAGTAATGGGTAAGTGGCCTATGGTACTGTACAACATTCCATTGCTACTTATCTAGAATGAAACCTCTTTGCTGACATATTGGGAGTAGTGCACACTCTTAACAATGTTCGGCTGGAGATGGAAGGCATCTAGGAAGTTATTGTATGAATACGGGATATGGATGAATGTTGTGTTGAATCATGGGCTAAGATAGTTGCATGACTGTGTGACCTATGTCTGTATGCATAAGAATTTGTTTTGAAAAATTATGAAATGTTTCTAATCACGCAACTAAATTGACTTGTAGGAAATATTGTGTACTACAAGAGAGACTTGTTTTGAAGAACAAGTGACGATGATTCGGGTATAACATTCAAGAAGATTAATGAAGTCAAGATGAAGACACTGAAGAGTTTGAAGTTCCCAGGATCAGAGATACATCAATGGAAGGAGTAATTCCTAAAGACCGTGAAGACCATGACATAGAAGAACCTGTAGACCCACCTCGTGAGAAGAACTCCCACAAGAGGAAGCTAGCATGGGTACGAGAGGAAATACAATATGCATAGAGGTATGGTGGTCCAGAAGGAATGCATAGAGAAAGTAAGAGACCAAGACCATACTCCAGTTATGTGGCCCTGTTGTGCGACATCATTGACAAGGAACCAACCAACTATGAAGAAGCAGAAGAAAGGAAGGAATGGAAGGATGCCATGATCGAGGAGTATCAATTGATCATGAAGAATGATGTTTGGGATGTGATCCTGAGACCAGTAGGGAAGTCTGTTATGACTTCCAAGTGGATCTACAAGATCAAGCATGGTGCATATGGCAGCATAGAGAAACACAAGGCGATATTTGTGGCACGTGGCTTCTCCCACAAGGAAGGGATAGACTATGAGGAGACATTTGCACCTGTAGCGAGATACACTTCCATCATATCAATACTTGCTTTGGCTGCAGTGATGAAGTGGAAGGTACACCAGATGGATGTCAAGATAGCGTTCTTGAATGGTGTAGTAGAGGAGGAAGTGCATGTGGAGCATCCACTTGGATTTGAGACACATGACAGGGAGAGTCATGTGTGCAAATTGAAGAAGGCCTTGTATGGATTGAAACATGCACCCAGGACATGGTACGAAAAGATAGACAACTTCCTGACTAGTTTGGTATTTACCAAGAGTAAAGTGGATTCCAACCTTTACTACAAGGTTGAGGAAGGGAACCCAATGATACTTCTACTTTATGTAGATGACCTGTTTGCGACAAGAGAGGATGGGTTGATTGTTGACATGAAGAGGAAGCTTGGTGTCGAGTTCGAGATGAAGGACTTGGGTATGATGCACTATTTTATACGTATGGAGGTGTGGCAGAGTGTGGATGGAATCTTCCTTGGATAAGGGAAGTATGCAGTGGAGATCTTGAAGAGGTTCGGGATGGTGCACTACAAGGCCATGGCCACACCTATGGCATTGAACCTGAAGCTATTGAGTGATGATTCATCAGAGTCAGTTGATGCCACGATGTATTGTCATATGATTGGATCTTTGATGTACTTGATGAATACCCGACCATATATTTGCTTTGCTGTTAACACATTGAGCCAGTTCCTGATCGATCCAAGACATGTTCACTTTATTGCTGCAAAGCATATTCTAGGCTCAAGTATGATGCGAATCAGAAGATTAACTTTGGAAGGTTATGTTGATTCGGATTGGGAACGTAGTTCCATTGATCGGAAGAGAACTTATGGGTGTTTCTTCAATTTGGGATCAGGTGTGATCTCTTGGTTTAGCAGGGAGAAGTCCCGCGTGGAATTGAGTACAGCCGAAGAAGAGTATGTTGCATCTTGTTCGGCTAGTTGTGAGGCAGTATGGATGAGGAAGCTGCTATCTGATTTTTTTGATCTCCAGTTGGATGCGACTTGTATATATTCCGACAACCATAGTTGTGTGAATTTGTCTGAGAACCCGGTGTTCCATGACAAGTCAAAGCACATCAAGATCAAGTATCACTATATCAGGGATATGGTGCATAGAGGAGCACTGAAGCTCCAGTTAGTTACGACAGACGAGAAAATAGCCGATGTGTTGACCAAGCCGATAGCCAGAGTGAAGTTTGAGTACTTCAGAGAGAAGCTTGGTGTATTCCAGATCAAGGTTCCTTCCAGGGAGAAGTGATAAGTCCGGAAGACGCAAATGCATATGAATTAGTCTTGCATGGTTGTAGATATGTCTTCCAATGCCGGTAGACGTGGGACATGCATTTGGGTTGTGCTTCGTTGATGTTGAGATGATTTGGACATGATCAGGTGATATTAGGGTACACAAGTTTTGCAAGTCAATGTAATCAGTCCTGTGATGTACATAGGTTTTGCAAAGGCAATGTAATCAGTCTTGCGATGTACACAGGTTTTGCAAGGAAATGTAATCAGTCCTACGATGTACACAGGTTTTGCAAGGAAATGTAATCAGTACTGCGATGTACAAAGGTTTTGCAAGGAAATGTAATCAGTCCTG
This sequence comes from Larix kaempferi, assembly GCA_027924585.1. Lineage (NCBI taxonomy): Eukaryota > Viridiplantae > Streptophyta > Pinopsida > Pinales > Pinaceae > Larix > Larix kaempferi. Next base: position 3,180,501 of record BSBM01000114.1, read on the forward strand.
TGATGTACACAGGTTTTGCAAAGGAAATGTAATCAGTCTTGCGATGTACACAGGTTTTGCAAGGCAATGTAATCAGTCTTGCGATGTACAAAGGTTTTGCAAGGAAATGTAATCATTCTTGTGATGTACACAGGTTTTGCAAGGAAATGTAATCATTTTTGCGATGTACACAGGTTTTGCAAGGCAATGTAATCAGTCCTCCGATGTACGCAGGTTTTGCAAGGCAATGTAGTTAGTCCTACGATGTATGCAGGTTTTGCAAAGGCAATGTAATAAGTCCTACGATGCACATAGGTTTTTGCAGAGGCAATGTAATAATTCCTGAGCTATACCTACTTGATGTCTTGCTCATAGAGATGATGAATACCTACATGGAGGCTAGGCCTACATCCAGCATGAAAAAGGTTTGGCTCTGTAGAAATTTTTATGACAAGTAGATTGGATATTGATGATCAAGATGATGAGGATAGCATCAGCAATGACGATGATGATCCAGAACTAAAAACTTGTGTCTATATGTATTTATTTTTGTGTCTAGAGAATACGTTCCTAGTTAAGAGGGAGTGTTAATTTAATTGTAACTTCGAAAGATATTCACTTGTATATTTTATATTGTATTTGTATTTTATTATTGTACCTCCAACAGAGATGTTTATTCCTTCAGTCATAGAAGTCATTATTGTATTTGGTTCATGTAATATCATTGAGGTTAACCCTCCTTTGTATGTTGGGGCATTAGACCCCAGAGTTAAGTTTTCTATGGGTTATTAGACTCTCCTAGAGAAGTCGGCCCAGTCAAGTACAACTAGGGGCCGACCTAGTTAGGTAAAGGTCAATTGAAAGTTAAAGTATAAATAGAGAGGGTGCCTCTCTCATTTGGATCATTCACTCACTCACTCAATTCACATTAGTGAGAGTGAGGAGAAGTTCGCACAAGTGAAGAAGAGAGAAGTTGTTGAAGACCATATCTATTTTGGGATTTAGTTTTCTGCTATTGTATTGTTTCTCATTATGTCTCTAAGGAAGTTGCGGGGTTTTCTCCTTTATGGTTTCCCTAAGGAAAATATTTGTGTGTCTTGTGTTTATGTTGAGCTTGTTATTCTCTCAGTAAGATCCTAGATTAATATTGATTAAATTGTGAAATCTAACAGTATGAAGTCGTTCCAAGCATTTCAAACATAGGAAGAAACCTCATCCTCCTTTGTCCAAGTGGAGAGGAATTTGAAAGGGAGAGGACCGAGATTAGGAAGCTGGAAAAACAATGATATGGGTTTGTGATCAGAGATAGCGGAGGGAATATTTTTTGCTAAAGGAATGAGGGGAGAAAGAAGGAGAGAACTATTTATCAAAAATATGTCAAGTCTGGAAGCTATATGCCCAAGACCAATTCTTCGGTTGTTCCAAGTGTATATTCCTTTCCTTTGTTTGACATATGTAAGATCCTAGGAGGCCATCATATCTTCAAGATGTTCCCCAAAGGTGTCTCTTACCTTTGATCCCCCTCTCCTTTCTGCCCCATATATCATGGTGTTAAAATCCCCAACCACTATAGAGTTGAGATGAAGGTTCTTCCTTCTAATCTCCTCAAAAGAGAGCCAAAAATATTGCTTATTATTATAGAGAGTGGGGCCATATATGTTGAGGATTCCAATCCTTCTGCTATCCTCTCTATCTTTTAACTTGGTCAAAATCCAGTTGTTGTTTCTCCTTTCCGCTACAAGCCTGTACTTTTTCTTTTCCCACCATGTGCAGATGCCTCCTGAGCTCCCTATGGATCCAATGGAGGCTCCCTCACCATTATTCCATATTTTCCTCATACGTGACTGAGAATCTTCTTCTGACATCTTAGTCTCTTGGAGAAAATGAATGGAGATGCTTTCGTTCCTACTTAGATTTTTTATAGCTTTTGTTTTTGGCTTACCTCTGATACCTCTGCAGTTCCATAAGACTATTCGCATTATTTCTTGATGAGGGGACCAGACCTGACCTTCGCTTGCTCCTTTACTTCTGGATTCTTGCCTAAGGGCCTTAAGTGCTGATCAATGCAGGTTTTCTTCCATTCTGCCTTGTCTTTTTCAGCTTGTTCTTCCTTATGGGCTCTGTTTGGATTTCTTCCCTTCTTCCCAGCTAGTTCCTTCTCTTCTTCAAGGTATTCAGAGGAATCTTCCTGAGAGATTTTAGATCTAGATCTGGTAACAAATCCCGATGCCTCTGATCTAGGGAACTCTGATCTGAACTCAACGTATGGTTTATCCGGAAGATTGGGGGCATAATTTTCTCTTTGATTTATGTCCTCCAATACTAGGTGCTCCTTTCCTTCTTGTTCTTCCAACGTTTCTCTTATTTTTCCTTCTTCTGCACCTCGTCCTCTTGTAGCTCCAAGGCTTGGAAACAGTTGTCGGTGCCCTTCATTGGGGTGGATCGAGAACTTGGGCCCTCTGTTGAAGGCTCTCCTGCAGGGGATTTCTTCCTACTCCTTTTCGGAACCTTGTTCCACTCCACCTCCTCTTCTTGTACACCCTCTAGATCCTTCCTTTTGGGGAAGCACTTAGAGAAGTGGCCATACTTGTGGAAAACTTGGCACTTGAAGTGAATATGCTCATAATCGACCTTCTGAAGGTGATTCCATCTATCCATAGAGAGGTTAATTTCCTCTGGAAGTCCTTTTTCTAAATCCACTTCCACACAAATTCTTGCAAAAGAGAAAAGTGGAGGACAGGGTTCATCTCTGTCGATGAATTTTCCCAGATATTTTCCAATCGACCTCAGATCCTCATCCCCTTAACAGTGCAGAGGGAGATGAGGGATTTTGAACCAAACTGGGACAATTGATGGGATATCCTTCTCCGATTCGAAGGATGCATTCCAATGGTTCATATAAATTCCCATTGGCCCCAAAAAGTATGGACCGCTTCGAAAGATCAAATCCTTGTCTTCCTTGAACTCAAAGAGGAAAACAAAGAAGCCTTTGCCGCATAATTTTTGTATAAATTCCCCTTTTATGAGAGGTATCTAGTTCTTGTTGATCCATATTTCAATTTATTTTGGGGATGACCACATTCTAGTAAAATTCCCTATCAGGCCTCTTTCTTAGAGTGCTACAACCTTGTGCTTGGAAGCGGAGGAGGAGAGCTTGACTTCTGGAACAAGATCCCTTTTAACTAACCGAGAATCCAAGGGAGGAGTAACCTTAGGGATTGTTGAAGAGGAATTCTCAATAGCTAGGAGGTAGCGCTAATCCAAGGAGGGAGGAGCCCCCGGCTCAAACCCTGGAGCCAAGGCCATGAACGTTGAGGAACCCTAACCCTAACCCTAGGCGGAAAAAACACAGCAAGTAAATTTGTGGTACCATTGATAGCCTTAATAAAAAATCATTTTCATGGACTGAAGTGGTAAAACGAGCACCCTTATTTCTAAATCAATCCATGTGCATCACACCAGTCTTAGTCGTGCCTAATTTTACTAAAAATTTGTGTTGGAATGTCATGCTTCTGGGAAAGGTTTAGGTGCATTCTTAATGTAAGATGAAAGACCCCTAGCATTCACTAATAAGAATTTGTGTGGTAATAATTTGTGCATTCCACTTACGAGAAAGAAATTATGGATATCCTACATGTAGTTGAAACATGGAGACCATATCTCATAGAATGATGCTTCCATATCAAAAGAGATCATCATTGTTTGAAGTATTTTTTGGAATAGAATTTGTCATCCCTAGAATAACAGAAATGGGTCACCAAAATTCTTGGCTATGATTATGAGATCATTTACAAAAGGGTAAAATAAAACATTGTGGCAAATGCCTTGTCACATAAACATGAGGAGCAAGGATAACACGTTTCCTTATCCTCTCCGGTACCTAAATGGGTAGAGGAAGAATGATAAGAAGGGTTAATAGATGCTACTACATCTTAGCTCATTAAGCACCTCCAAGAGGACCCAAACCCTCCATAGGGTTACACTTGGATGAAATATACATTGTGATATAAAGGTCGTTTTTTCATGGTACCTAAATTTTCCTTAAAACAGACAATATTAACATAGTTGCATTCATCTCCTCTCATAGGTCAATCAGGATTTCAGAAAAATTATGCATGTGCTACACACTCATTATTTTGGGAAGGCATGAAAAATGATATCCATAATTTTGTAGAAGAATGTGACACTTTCAAAAGGAACAAGGGTGAGATAGTAAAGACTCTTGGGTCATAATTGTAACCATTACTAATCCCACCTAGCATTTGGACTACCATTTCCATGGATTTTATTGTTAGTCTTCCAAAAGAAGGTAACAAATCAATCATATCATCCACAAACAGATGGTCATAAAGATATATTCAACAAGTGCCTTGAAACCTATTTGCGATGTTTTTTCATCCGAAAAGTAGGACCAATGGGAACAATGGTTACCATTACAAGAATGGTGGTATAATACCACTTATCACAAGGCTACAAAAATGGATCCCTATGGAGTAGTCTATGGCCATCAACCACCCTCATTGGTTTTTTAACTACCAGGTACTTCCAAAGTATATGCAATTGATGATTTGCTTCATAATCGTGATGTCACCCTTTGCACACTCAAGGAAAATTTGGCAATGACCCAAAATTACATGAAGCAAAAATCAAACCAACACCACTCAGAATGCTCATTTGTAGAAGGTGACTAGGTGTTCCTTCGTCTACATCCTTATAAGAAAAACACTCTCAAAGAAAAAGGCCATCATAAGCTCGTACCAAAGTTTTACGGTCCATATCAGATTGTTCAATCAATTGGTCAGGTGGCATACAAATTAGCACTCCCAACACACTCCAATATTCTCCTAGTATTTCATGTCTCTTGTTTGAAGAAGGTAGTGGGTCAGAATTTTCAAGTTCAAACTACCTTACCTAAACTAGATGAAGAAGGATCCATTTATCTCCAACTAAAATCATTTTTGGACACTAGGGAGCATCAACTACATCATTTCACTATCCATGATTTTTTGATTCAGTGGAAGACCTCTCCAAAATATGCTACTTGGGAACCATACAAATTTTGCAGCAATTTCCCTATCTACCAAATTGAGGACAATGCAACTTTTGAAGAGGGAGGACATGTTAGGGTCCTACCCTAACACCCCTACTTTATCTTTGTCCAAGGCCATAAGGTCCATATCTAGTTAGTGGGTAGTTGTTTAATTTAAAAGGGTCTTCCTTATTGATTAAAGGTCCTTATGTGGTTGGCCCTCATCAATAGAGGGACCACAATTAGTTAGAATTGGGATATTGGAGTACTATATATAGAATAGTAATATATGTAATGTGAATTGAAGAATTGCACTCTTTGTATTTGGAGCCATTGCTCTTGAAGGTTGCCCCCTTGAAGAGGCAAGTGAACATTGTTATCTATTTCCTCTATTTTTCCTTGTATTTTCTATCTTCTCTATGAATTTATGGGTTGTTATAGGGATCCACACCGAAACTTATATTTTGAATACCACCATAGTAGTGGGATCAAGCTCTAGAAAATATGGAGAAATAAAGAGCCATGCTCTTCCCGTAGCCAAGGCCTCTCACCAAATATTTTCTTGAAATCCTCATGGGAATATAGCAATACTATAAATAAACATTTAGAGAACAAAATAATCTCACCATTTTTGGTCTAGTTTAGATCTTCTAATTGTGGCAAAAAACCATTAAATCTACATAATACAACTTCAAGTTTAAGTATTAAGAAAAGCTTATGTACCTTTGAATTCTTGACCTCTGAAGCTAGCACCTTGTCCAATTTCTCAACAATATATGGATTTGATAAATATATCATTCGTGCTAATGAAGGAGGTATCTTGGATTCAACTACATCCTTATAAGAAGATAGAATAGAGGAAGAAGGTAACCCAGAACCCACTACCCCTCGACATAACCACAAGACCAAATATATTTTAGAGTCCTTATAAATGTTGTAATCACATAGAGTGAGTACATCCTCGAACTACATAACCACATAAAGTAATCGAACTACATAACCACATAAAGTAATCATTATAAATCCACTAAGATCCCCAATTTGTCCTAAAGTTTCTTCTTGTGAAGAATGATGTGATATGAATCTTTTTCCAACAAATAAATGGATTACGCCTCGATATTCCTTACAAAAATTTGATAGTTCTACCCATATCATTTATCCATATAGAGTAAAGAGTCTGGCCTAGACAATTTCTAAAATCTTCTCCAGTGTTGGTCTACACTCAACATGGATCAATTTGCTATCAGAAATAATAGCTTGTCACTCATAAACAACAAATCCATGCTCGGGTATGGTAGATCTGATACAAAAAGTATCAGATCTACTTCGAAATATGCTAAATCTAGAGATGTAAAAATTATAGTTTTCAAAATTCTACCTAGGATTTGTGAGTGAACACATTCCCATTCTTTGCTTCTCTTCCTTTGATCCAAGTTCAAACTCAAATGATTATTGCAAAGGTATTATTGGCAATTTAAGCTTCAACTAGTAACCCTAGAGACCACTAATTATTTGATACATTTATAATGTTTATAAGGAACTTGTGACACATCTTGCAACACTAAAATCAATCAAACATAGAACAAAAGGATCTCCACCAAGGCTTCTAGGCTCCTTTTGTACTAGTCGAACTTCTTTGAAACCAGTGAATGGATTGGAAAATGTGTGCAACCTCCTTGCGAGTGCAATCAACAGGAAGACCCTCAACATAAAGGGTATTCGATGCATCAAGTGGGAGATTCTCATTAGGCCTTCTCATAGAGTCTCTCAACCCCTTTGGGTCTAATATTTGATGCCCCAAACCTAGGTTCCCTAATTCTTCCCTAAATTCAAGATCTGCATTTCCAATACCTTGCCCCTGACCCATCAAAGTAGAGTTGGAAAGGAAGGAACCTAGAAATCCTCCATAACTCCATTGCCTCCCAACGTGTTCCCAAGGGAGCCTCCCAAACCACCAGTATCAACAGATGTTAAACCCCCAACATGATATGGAATCCCATTTTGAACATGAGAATATGATCGACTCGACATTTTGAACATGATCGACTCGACATGTCAAGTGAATAAATAGAAATGTCTCAACCACCAAGAATCCCTCCTAGTAGGAAATCACCACGAGCATGCTTGGTTGGAGTTGGGAGGACCCAAATCAACTCAAGATCATCCACAAAATCTCCCCCATTACAAATACTTTCATATAAAAAAATGTAATATATAAAGATGTACATAGAAATATTGTCATAATGTATTTATAATCAATATTTCATTTCTTAATAGTCTAAATATAAATTTGTCCTTTATAGATTATTTTAACTTGAAACGGGGAAGAATCATTTTGAACTAATGAAATTATAGATATGAAATGTTAACATTGTATAATTTTGAGTAACAATAAAGATATTAAGTATTGGAGGGCTTTGAATCTATTTTTGCATATAAAACAACAATTTTATCATTTCATTTAATTACAATTTTGTCAAAAATACATTACCCAAATAAAAAATTTAAAAATGTTTAATGTTATTTTTTTATTTCTATAAATTTATATTTTCATAAATTCTAAATTATACTCAATTAAACAATAACTTAAACTCTGTTTTTAAATTATTAATAATAATTCCACATCAAACTATTTACTTGATAAATCTAAAATTAAAATAAATCCACTGTGTTTCAAAACTGATGTAAGCTTCCCTTCTCGAAAAACGTTTACATCTAACATTTCTAGATTTGTTGTCTGGTAACATGCCAGAAAACAATTTTTATAATGGACCTGCTCATGTACAAACATTCTAGATTTTTCCAGTAACATGCCAAATAAACAATTTTCAAGAATGGACATGCTCATGTAAACATATTTTTCCACTAATATGCAAAAACAATTTTTATACTAGACCTGCTCATGTAAACATTTCTAGATTTTTCCAGTAATATGCCAAAAACAATTTGTAGAATCAACAAGCTCAGTAAACATTCCTAGATTTTTCGAGTAATATGCCAAAAACAATTCGTAGAATGGACAAGTCCATATGACTCGGGAGGTAGTCTAATTGAACAACGAAAGATATGATCAGGGACGGAATCGTCAAAGAAAAGGTTGAAAAGTTAAAATCAAAATAGTCATTTAAAAAAAAAGGAGTTGTCTAAATATTTTATAAATTTGGTTTTGATAAGGGTTTTTTATTCTAATCAGGTATTTTTTATTTTGTAAAATTTGAATTTAACTGTGTTTTAATGGTAAAAAAAATTCAACACTATAAAAACCCCTGGAGCACTTGAAATTTCAAAGTTTGACATTTATAACCAGGATTTTTAAAAATTTCCATTCTAGATTGTGCAATTTTTAAAATACCAAAAAAAAACACAACCCTTAATTTGAAAAAACATCCACCCTTCAATTTTGTAGATTTTCACACTATATGTAAACTTTTTGAAAATTTGTTCATTTTATTTGATGATTTGTCCAAAATATAAGCTTTATTAAACTAACAAAATGGCTCATAACAAACATTTTGTCTGTCAAATTCCAACCCTAGGCTATAAAACGTTAGAAGTTGTATAGAGCCTTCTAGACAAATGAAATACAATCTCCCTTCTTTCCCGACACGGAAAATTTGTCTCACGCGTTTTCAATTTCGAAACCGCCATTGAAGTAAATTTTTGACGACCTTTAACAGAATCTCACATGTATCCTTCAAAGAAACCTATTCTTGCTCTGACCATGGAAAAACGATTCACTCTGACTGGACACGGTTCCTACCAATAACGACTCAAACACGCAATCTGTCGTGTTAAAAAGGGTAGCGAACTTTCCAAAAGCTTTGACCTAGTACTTATCTTGTTAGTTGTCTTGTCAACTTCCATTCATCCATTCTGTCTACAGTTTTTCAACCCACCAAAAAACCGAACGCGTCTGTCAAACGGCAATGGTTTCGAGGCGCCTGTCATAACAAATCTTCCCCCTAAACTCCCCGGGCCGTCGGATCTATGTATAAAATCATCGGCAGCGCATCGTTCTTCGACAGAAGATTATCGAGAATTTCAGCTATTGAGTCCAAGTGGAATTACAATCTATTTCCTTCCCCTGTGTTGTGATAATCGAGATGGCCGAATATAAGCGCAGCCGAGAGGAGAATTGGGACGATGAGAATTCGCCCAAGCGTTCCTGCAGCAGAAGCAACAGTTCGTTGCGTGAAGCAAGCGTTCTACTTTTTCTAGCCGACGTTTTGTTCGCTGATGATGAAGATGATATTAATGGTCAGGATTTAGAGACGGCCCAAAATGGATTGGTGTTGGATATGATGACAAGCCTCGATCAAGAAATTAATTCTTGCCACGAGAATAACAGTAGCTCCGTCTCTGTTGGTACGGAAGGATACTCGATATGTAATCAATATAATTGGGGAGAGAACCCTAGTACCGCATGTGTTGTTGGGGAAAGCCCGAATTCGTCATGTAAAATGGATGATGAGACTTACAGCGTGAACATTGACTATCTTCTGCACGCTACAGATGAGGAACTGGGTATCCCTCCTACTTCGCTCTATGATCTGAAAACAACTGAACAGGATTTAACTTTTCATTATCACGACAAATCTGAGAATGTTTAGGATGGTTTGATGCTTGAAAGTTGAGAACACTTCACCGCAGTCGGGAATGTGCATACAATAGCTGGGCATGTCAGAGTAGCTCATGCGATCTAGGGCAATACAATTAGAGTATGAGAGGTTTCCAAGTATATCTCCGAAAAATAAAAATGCATGGTTTATTCACAATAATCGGGTTTATAGTCTTTTTAATCTGAAATTTTGTATAGATCTTATGGAAATTTTGTATATTTTTTTTCGCATAGTATAAAAGAAAATTAAAATGTTCTGGTGATTTTGGTATAAAAATTGGTTAAAATTTTTGTTGGAAATTGTTATTTTCGTACTGGTTAAAATTTTTGTTGGAAATTGTTATTTACATAATTTCTGCAATTAAAATTATATGTTTTAGACTAATTACTAAATTTTAAAACTACAATTCCATTTTTAGCTCCATTTTTTAGGTAGCCCTTATATAACTCCATTTTTTTTTATATAACAACTATTTGATAACTTAATACTTATCTAAAAATCAATTCTTTTTTATAATAATAATATTTTACTTTTTTCTAACAGTATATTTATGTTTTTATTTCTTTTAAAAAGACAAATATAGACTTTAGCCAATATTTTTTGTGTCTCAAGAATGACCAAGACTTTAAGATCCATGCATAAATGGCTTTAAGATCAACGCATACATGTTTAGTAGGCCAACGATTCCCTTAGTAGGTCATGTTTAAGATACCATAGAGGAAGAAATAAGTTGAGAAATAACGAAGTCAGCCTTGAAGTGTAAATCCATAATTAATTAATTAATTAATCAATGGTGGTTGGAATAGATGTAAAATCTTGAGAGGACTTAGGTGTTGAGGAAAGACATTATGCAAATATTGAGTTGCATTTAAAGGAGTTGATGAAGGAAAAGTATGGAGAAGAGGTCATCCAACTCTTAATAATGGAGGGAAGACCAAGTAAAGGAGCTAAGGAAAGTGAGAAACCCAATGAATTTGAAGAGAAGACAAGGATGAGAGGGGTCCAATGAGAAAATGTATGTATTTAGATAGAGTGTTCAAAGATGTTACAATAAGAGGTTAAATTTGAAGAACATTTTGATATGATGGTAGAAGGGAATCCAAACATCTACTTCCATGATGTACTCGTAGATGGAATACAACTATTTGTTGCAAAAGCAAACATCTATGCAATAACGAATCTAGTGCTAAACAATTTCCATCCTTTGCGCTTTTGAAATCAAGTGAGGTAAATGTTAATAGTTCTTTGAAGTATGCCTTTGAATCACAACCTGGATATAGTTTGGGATTTGTAGTAACAACCAACCAAGCACAAAACAAGGTCCAATTGTTGGGAATAGTGCCATTTTGAATGCTAAAATTTGTTAGCCAAAGTTAGAATTTGGTCACCCAACTAGGACCACAATGTTTTGTTTATATACACAATCCAAGTAATTATATGTCCAAAGTAACATTGAATATGATGATACCTCGAGTTCTCAAGGAAGGGTGAAGATGATGTCAGACAACATTGGTTCCTATTAGAATAAATTTGGATTGATAGGAATACTACCACTATTAATGTTAAGCCACTTGAGTTCCAAATTGCATTGTGGGGAAGAGCTTTGCAATGGTGTAACACCCCATATTTTGACTTCGACAACTAAACTACACTATGGCCTCATTTTTATTTTTTGTTTATTATCTATTGAACTTAGCCAAACTGATATAGTTATATTTTGTGGACATATTGAAATACCTATAGGTAGAATTTATGTATAAGTTTATTGTTTATGTTATTAATGATGATAGTTGTGTGATACTTCCAACATGCAAATTAATTAGAAGATTGTGGTACATGGATACTACTTTAAATTATACTTGAACGAATAAATAGGTACTGTTGGTATTAGGATCTGCCCCACCAAATATTTTAGATTCCGGCAACACACTTATAGAGAGAGACCTTGTTTTTCATTACTGGAATGTGTTAACAATCAAATTAACACCCTTAACAAAGTGAGGGGAAGAAGCATATTCTACTATGTGCTTGATGAAGACAAAAGACAAGTACACAAGAGAACAAGCGTTGGTTCAAGCTAATGTTGGCCACTCATGACGCGTTAGTCGCAATGGACTTCTGGAAAAACAGAAATTTGAACGTCAAAAAGCAATATTAGAGCTACCTACACAACTTTTTGGAATATGGCGCAAGAAGATCAAACATAGAAAATCAGATTACCTTCCGGAATATATAAATATTATTTATGGAAATTAAGTATAACTCCCAAAAAATGGGGTTCTCCTAATGTTGGTATGTTATTTTTTTGAGAAAATATAATGAATATGTTTGCGTTAGCCCTCTGGTTCGGTATTCAAATGGTGGATTTTTGTT